>RQOL01000466.1:1050271-1122603 GCA_013076295.1 Sanderia malayensis | reverse complement strand
TAACTGTATCCAGATCAGTGTAGCAAAAACATCAATACACCAAGCAGCTTTGCAACATAATTTAATTATCTTCACATCTCTATACCTGTTACATTTACTGAATCCGCCAAAAAAAAAGAGGCTTCAATCCATCTTCACCAACTACGCTTGTCATTGGACCTCCACAAACATTACATGGGTCACCTGGAGGCACAAGTGCCAGTGTTCCATCAGGTAAAAAACTAGAGCTAAGCTCTTTATATAAACGATATATTCTGCGCTGTTGTAGGGTAGTCTCCCATTTAAACAGCTCATATGACACAGGTCTCACAAACACACTCCTTATGCTTGACTCTTGCAAGGCATTGTGCGTAGCAATCATATCGACAACAAAATCTGGCAGACTATCATTGTCGCTATCAATTGCCTCTTTCAGAGACAAAATGTGGTTGCAAGAGTGACATCCATATGTACATGTATGACAAACAAAGCCCCTCCTGTCTGTCCCAATGACTGCAAAATTACCATTAATTGGCTTTACTAAGATGAGGTTCTCTGAGGAAAACCGGATCTCTTTAAATTCTGTAAAAACCTGCAAAATCATAGTTATTTCATTTTGAGGAAGCTATTTATCTTGTGTAGCTAGTAATAAATGGCTAATTATAGTACTTGCAGTACTAAAGTAAAATAGTATATATCACCTTAGCATATTCATGATCATCTTCTACAATATCTAAACGGAAAAAGTGAAATGTTAGGTGTTGTCATAATATTACACTGATTAGAAATATCTCAACTCCAGAATAGACCAACTTACATGAGTTTATCTCAAATGGGTCAATATTGTTAACTTTGTCAATGGTTGGAATTAGTTCTGATGCCACTTTGAGGTGCAGGCAGTCAGGAAACTGACTTGTAATCAACTGTGTAAATGCTGGAAAATGTAAAATAATTTCAGAAGGCATTTTATGACATTGATACAGTGCACAAAACACTAAAAAAAACAAGGAGAACTTACCATCTGGTTCACCAACATAGTGAAAAGATATGCTTTTCAAAAAGTCCTTCTTGCTCTCATCACATGAGCACGTTAAAACTATGACTTTTGAATCTGATACAGTGACTAAATGTCTATTTACAAAACAGTAGCTGTGTAGCTAAAAATATTTAATAAGCAAAAGATTACAAATAGTAATCATATAAACTTCTCACACGAGAATACATGTCAAAAGATATAAACATTGAAAGTGCATATATTACCTTCAGCTCTGTCTGTTCTAGATTGAATCTTGTATTAGAAATAAGTAATTTATATTTATTGTGAAAAAAGCCTTTGCTTGCATTATTTGAAACAAATAAACATCTTTCACGTCCTGTGTAACTGGATATAAAATAATATTAAGTCTTGCTCTATGCTGGGCAGCACAACCATTCACACAATAGTGAAAATCTAGGCCATACTATTTTTCAAGTTCTCCAGGGCATTCAACAACATTGCTATCCAAATACTCGAATTCTGTCTCTGAGTCATTATCTATAATAAAGATTACGATATTAGGATATGTTGCGAAAATTAAGCTTGTCTTGTCATGATATGAAAAGTTTTAAAACATAGAATCAAAACGAAATATATAGACACAAACCATCAATATATAAATCAGGCTTGTGGTACTTGAAATGATGTAGCTGCACCTTCGATATTTGATCATTGATTGCAGTGGCTTTCTTTGCTTTTTTTCATACCTTCTTGGGCGCTTTTCTTCTTTGCGGAATATGATGATGCTGAAGATCTACTGACGGTTCCAAAGTATATTTCGGAACAACATCATCAGTGCCAAGCAAACTCACCTTACTCAATTTTGTATCCCGATTTTCGCCATTTAATAAAGTATTTACAATTACCAAAATATGTACAAATTTGTGTTAGATACACCTATACATAGACTTAAACAGAACAAAGAGCGATAATATAATAAGGGCAATTAGGCCATTCAGCCTTCCTGCCTTGACAGCCTCGTTGTCAATTATTGATTCGCAACAAGACAAGTTGGTTGGTAAAGGTCTTCATCGTGGAACTTTTTATACCTGATATTTTAGGAAGTTTAAAAGCTACAATACTCGCTACATTGCGTCCCTGTGCCTTTGCCGACTTCTTTGTTTCATCCTTCACTGGCCTTGCTGCACAACGACCCAGGTTTTTTCTACTGCGGAGGAGACCATGGCAGCATACCCAGTAATCTTATAGATCAGTGGCTATACCACGACTGTGTAGCAAGTCTAATGCTTCACAAACAATATGCGAGAGTCGAGCAAAGCACCGGGCGCAATATAGTACGTCTGTAGTTACGCACCATTGCAAGTACTTCATGTGTTTCGTACATATCGTAAGATAAAAGATTTTGAAAATAGACATTTGGGTAAAACTCGCATTGCATTTCTTGCTTCACTGTATCAATCTCATTAACGCTGACGATACCAATTCGGACATAGACATGTGGTGTCTATGATGCAAAATAATTAAGATTTCAATTCCGCTTCTTTGTGTATTATTTTACCTGCCATCAACAGTACAGTTACAGTAGTGTTTGTACTACAAAGTCATTTTTGGATAACATTAAGTATTGCAGAATATTATATAAGAAAAAGAATCTCAATTAGATTTTCTGAAAAAAGTCCATGAAATGAAATGTATGTAGTTTTGTATGTAGTTTTTCAGTCTTATGAAAGAAATAGACAATTTTTGCAGTAATGTTTTGCACAAGAATGAAATTAGAAATGCCTTCCTCGCCATCTGGTCTTCCAAGAGGAAAAAAGGCCTGCTCCTTTTCGCTTTGGGATTTTCAATATCTTGTAATTTTCTGCGCAAGCTCAGAAGCTCTTCTGTTAATGAAGTTATCTGCACATCATAAATAAAAATATATCAATTCTGCTATGAATTATCTGAGGTTCATTTCATTACCATATACTGTTTGTTAAAAAGACTTTACACAGAGGATGAAATATGTAGATTAATACAGAGCTGCAGCACAACAGTGGTTAATGTTTTGGACTTCCCTATTTTGGAAATTTTTCAATAAAAGCCCCTCTCCACTAAACGCGTGGGGCTTTTATTTAGAGGGACGTGTATATGAAACACACAGAACCGAAGCTGGTCCATGTTGACAATGACTTTGAACTACATATTTAGATGTTTTTTCAATTATACTTTTGGAACCAGACTTTCAAAATATCAAAATATTTAATAAACGCCCGGGGCGTTTAATTGACGTATTACGGCACGTACAAATCAAAACAAAGTGCACCCATATTTTTTATAAGAAACTATGCAAAATTTTCATACCAGGGTTTCTTAGGGTTTCGTACGAAAAGTATCTTAGCAAGTTTCTTAACATTGTTGAGATTTGTTACAAATCTGTGGGAATGAAGTTGTTTTTAACATTTTTTCTCGTTAAAACAAAATAAAAAGTTTCTTAACTCTTTCAGACACACAAAATATCCTACCGAAGTTTATTAAGTTTTAAAAATAGGGTCCCTATGACCCATTGTTTGACGACAGCGGTTGTAATGTCTAATATTGTCCTTGACGAAAGAATGTCTTTTTGGCAGATTGCATGTCTAGGATTTACCATACCAATATTTTATGTTAAACTCCACCTTTTATTTAAATATATCTCCAACGATTTTCAAAATTCAATTATCGAGAAACATCCATACTGATATTTTACACAGCATCAGTATGTTACAACTGTGAGGGACAACCACGATTTCATCATCAATGCGACAGGTTTCAGTTTATGATACTAAGTTGGGGGGGGGGGGCGAGGTCGATTTCCATCGGCATTTTGTAAGCTAAGAGAAAGCTTTGCATTTAATCAATTTTCAGTAAGATTTGCACATAAATGAAATTCAAAACATCTACCTTGTCATCTTGTCTTTCATGAGGAGAAATTTTCTCATCTTTTTCACTTTGAGTATTTCCGATCAATCTCTTCATAAGAAATGCAGCCATGACCAACAGAACACTAGTCAAATGGTTTGTTTTTGCTTTCTCGCATGCGGAAATTTGCATACATGAAAATGGCATTGAATTTTTTAGTTTCTCATCCTCCCCATGTCTATTATTGTCTTTATCTGTAAGAAACATTGTTTCAGTGATTAAGTTGCACAAAAGATGTTCTGCATCGGAAGGAGCCTTTGTTCTGCCCCTTTCATCTTTTTGTGAGGTGATCAAACACCATACGTCATGCACACAATCATATGAAAATTACATAGAATTTGCACATAGTTTTATGATCTTTATCGTTTATTTGTAAACTACGACAAAATGTACATTTTGTGATTTCTGGTAACATGTTTTAAAATCATTTAAAACAGGTAAATTTTCATAAACTGGAAATTCGTGAATGGCAAAGATTTATTTAAAGCATATTATTTAAAGTTTATTTCAAACCTAGCAGAATTAATTGAAGATGAATTTCCAATCTCAATCATCACAAAATTCATTGTGCAAATTCATGGCTTTTTAAAACATAAGTATATAGGTACCCTTCTCTATTTACAACTAAATTTACAAGATCCATAGACTTGGTAACTACAAATGCGAATACATTTTAACTTTATTTCGATACAATCGAATATCGATATAGTGAATAAAGTGCATTGTTATCTAGTTCAGTTTCAGTTCATCAAATATATGTTGTATATTAGTTGCTTGGCATTACTTCCCATAGACCTGCAAGTGTGATACCGTCTTTCAGTTTTTCAATCGCTAAACCAAGCTCCGAGCTGTAAACTGGCTCTCTGTCCTTTTCCTAAAAGAAATTGTTTCGGTAATTAGCGAGTGAAAAGAAAACAAATTAAACATGTTCAAATTAAAAAAAAGTAAAATAATTAAAAATTAAAAATTTGCTTTAAAGTCAATTGACTTACTTTGTTAGAATCTGCAAAATATGCCTGAAAGGAAATACAAGAAAAAAATACAATCACCAACAGGCAATAAAAAACAATTTAAATACTCTTGGTCATGATACAGTTTGGAGAAAGTCGTGAATTGAGAGAAACATCGCTTATGTAATGTCCTTATAATACAAATTCGGTGTAAACTGGTTAATGGAAATGGAAAGAAATGAGAATATTGGAAAAGGAGAGAAATGAGAATATAAGAAAACATACCGCAAAAGCATCTGACGTGCTTCCTTCATCGACTATTTCAATATCATCTTCAACTGGATCGACAGTAGCATCTTCTAGAGTTTGTGGCTGCAAAACGGAATTAATCTTGACAACCCGTCTGAATTGGTGAGTCATGTATGTTTATTATGGTAGAAATAGAGAGAGTTGGGGGATTGCAGAAGGTATCAGAGTTTCTTAACGTACTCGGTCATCCGTTTCGAACTCAACTCCAAATATTGGACATGCGCTGTAAACCTGTTGAAAGGTAGAAACGAATAAAAATATCTTGTTATTAATTATTCATTAAAAAAATTAACTTATAATAAAGTGGAACATTCTTGCAACTGACATCTCTAAACATCAATCAAGTTACAAACCCTATAAAGGTTCTGAATTTCTTTCACAGTATCTTGTAGCTTTTCTGCAGGATCAACACGAAAACCAAGCACATAACCACCGCTCTACGAAAACAAACAACAAAATTGTTTATTATGCTTTATATCCTATCTGTGACTGCACTGTGATATTATTTTGAAGGCAATGTTTATTGATGAGATCAAGAAGGCTGGTCTTCATACCTGCTGAGTTGTTTCCAAAACTAGCGCAAGTCCAAACTTTGAATCTCGAATGCGGACACTTTTCTGAAATTGAGCAAAACAATATTGTTTAGAATTCAATACTTATTATGATTATGATAAAGTTTGCTATAGAAAGTACCGGAAAAACAACATTAATAAATGAATTGATGTGTTATTTATCAAAAACAGATAAAAGGATACTTACCATTTGAAGATATGGTATGCTGACATTGAAACTGTCATTCATATTTGCATGCCAAACAAGTCTGACATTTGTTATGTAAAATGTACCAAGGTTTCCCTAAAATGTTGAAATGTGAACAATATCATCAGCAATACAAATATAACAAAGTTCATCATTAATCGTATTCTTATTCTTACTCTTACTCTTATTCTTATTCTTATTTTTAATCTTATTCCAGTAAATGATCCCACTCACTTGATCACTTGATAAATTCCAAACCCCATTTACCTAACAAAATAAAAGTCACAACAAGTTTTGTTATTAAAACGTTAAAAGATAAGTACTTGTTAAGAAAAGAAGGAGTAATAAATGGTTTGTTAAATATATACTTTATCATAAACTTGTTCAAGTGGGAGAAGTCGGAGCTGTTTATTGTAAATCAGAGCACCTCTTAGTTTCAATTCTCTGTATAATTTTGATGTTTCATAAGCCCTAAAGACGAAAGCAACAATTTAATAAGTGTGAGATTTTATGCTTTGATAAGCCCAGTACTTTAATCATGCCATGCTTCAAATTAAGCAAGAGTGAAAACATGTAATGAGGCATGTGTGAAATGCAAACTGTGAAGGACAAAATATCTTGTAACTTACCTAAAAACAGCAAGGACAGTTGAGAATAGCCTCAGACTTCCTGGGACCTACAAAATTAAAACAGAGTTTACTTAGAGTGTATTGCAGCATTTCAAAAGTTGCTTAAGATGACATTGATCGTTACTACTATTATTTTCTATTTATTACTTGTTTATAAAATATAGTAGCTTAAGCCTAGCGCACACAGCAGATTTTTGTCGCAAAAGACGAAGATTTTTGTCTCAAAAGACGAAAATCTGTAGTGTGCGGGGCAAAATCGCAAAGATTTTTGTCTTTTACGATTATCTTTGAGATCAAAAATGTTTCATATTTGTCTTTGTCTTTTGCGACGAAAGACAAAAATCGTGCAATGTGCGGGGTCGAAAGACAAGTTTTTCATTTTTAAACCAATCAAACTTGGATTATATGGTCACGTGAATTTGAAAAGGTCTTCATTGAGACGAAAATAGCGTTGTACATAGGTTTATCCTCCGATGCTAACTCCTGAACAAGATTCTGATATGCTCCCAGCTCATTTCTACGCTCAATCCAGGATTTCACCCACATTCGTCTCGCAATTCGCCTCCTTCTTTTTCGTCTTATTAAAAGGATAATAGCCAACAGTGCTTTCTTTTTTGTCAAATTCATAACCTTCGTCAGTTTCTTGAGCAATTTTATTCGTGTTTGGAATTTTATTTTACGCGCCAAAAAGTTTAAACAATGTGAAAAAGAGGTCACAAAACTTAATCGAGGCACTAATCCGAAAAAAATCGTGCTGTGTGCGGGCAATCAGTTTTTATGAAAAAGACAAACATCTTCGTCTTTTGCGACAAAAATCTGCTGTGTGCGCTAGGCTTTACCAAACTGGTGAAAATGAATTCAAATCTTGTATTATTGCACTTTGTGAGGATGTACAATGCTTCAGTTTGACCTCTTAATTTCTAGAATTAATAAGCATTCATGTAGTTAAAACATATTTGTAAACTGTGTTGTCATACTTCATCATAAGCAAATCTACAAACATAAAAATATTTTTCACCATTACTTACTGAAACTGCAGTCTTAACATTTGCACTCAGAACACAGCTATAGCCAATAGCTTTGAATAAATAACAGCAAATTAATAAAACAGGCATTTCTGTGCAAGAAATTTTAATATTTGTATGAAAGCAAAACAGGCTTTTTGTTATATTTCAAAGTGGCTTTGAGTAATTTAGTTTGGTATGCAAGATAATATGATGTAACATAACATAATATAACATAACACAGCATTGTAGAAAAGATCTAAAATGATTAAGTCTAAGATAAAAGATAAAAGTTACCTACATAGATTAACTCTTGGCATTGCCATTGAGTGCCATATTATTCGAAGATTTGTCACCAACATTTTCCCTTGAAATAAATCAAGTCAAAGACATGATGATTTTCCAACTCTCCAGTAAAAAGCCTTGCATATTGAAAGTGTATACAAATCAAGATGATATAAGTAGATAAATAATGAAAATACCTCTGTCGCCATTGTTCCCTTTTGTATCCTCAACAGACTCTAACCGATCTATTATGGTCTAAACAACAAAATAAATATCTCATACTAATATTTGGGCAAGAAGTAGTACCTACAAAACTGTAGTATTTAACATAAGGGTCTAATCACAATACCTCTCCAGGTCTTGTCTTCATCTGGCTAAAGAAATACAAAATAAAAACTTATTCACTTTGATTGCTTATGAATTTGAATTGTTATGAGTTGAATGTTAGACTCTTGTTGAGATTTAGTAAAGTTTAGCAAAGGCATGTACTTTAAGAAGGTCATTTGAACTTTTTCAAAATAAAAATAAAACCACCAAGCAGTCTCTTTAATTCTTACTAACTTCAAAGTTATGTCAAAACGAACATCTCTGTCTTCCCATAGGTCTGAAGATGGTCCTGCAGACTTATCGGTATCTCTTTTCTGGTGTGGATTTTGCATCTGGATAAAGGATTAACATGGATCAGCTGATCTGGTCTGGTATATCTTTAATTCTTTAATATTTTTTCCTAATTACCAAGGGCAACAACTTATAAACATACAAACATTTCCTTTCCTAAACTGCTTATATCCTATCCTTTCAATTCATGAAGCTACATCTCAACACCTTATAGGCTGTGGCCAATACGTTACTTTACTATATGTGGGTAGAGGAAGTAGGTGTGAAATGTTTACAGTTTTGAAGAAATGCACATAATACAGTCCGGAGAGTGTCAATGATGAGTCTTTTGAAAGGCAAATTGTCCTCACACGGTGCACTGGGCTGGGCAGGAAAAACTATAGGCTTGTTAATGAAATCTAGCATCATAATCTATCATTTTAGATTATAATAAGTTACTTACAGTTCTCAAAGCATTAAAATTCCGTAAGATTTTTCAGTTAAGTCAAATGGCAATTGTGAAAAAAACAAATAACAGCGGCTTGTCGCTTGCATCTGCCTGCACTCTTGCAATGTTGTTTTTTATCATATCACAGGGTGACAAACTGAAACAAGATTGAACTATTCAATTCAATTCAGGACCCAATATAGGGCATGAATGGGACCCATTGATGGGACCCAATTTCTCTATTTCAATTCAGGATCCTAGCTTTTCATTTCAGAATAAAAGTTAATCGAAGAGCTCACTGCCAAAGTTTTTGCTTTTCTTGATTTGTTAGCACGTTCCCGATTCTGAAAACCTTGACTTCCAAACTGTTCTTCCTGATTTTGAAAACTTTTTTCGTGGCCCATTTTGGCCACTGTAAAAGTGATTTTTATTGAGATTGTCGAAAAATACCCTCACACATGCAAAATGTAGCCCTGACCCCCCAATGCTCTCCCATACCTTTCAGATTTGTTTTACCCCAACAACGGCAAGCAATGTTTTTCACAATTGCTTGGCAGGCATTGTTGGGAATGTTGTCTTTGTCTTCTAATAACTTCCCGTCGAATACGGAGATTAAGGGGACAATTATCCGAGATAATCAAGGATTAATCAACCCTACTATTCAAAAGCGTCTATATCTGGTCCAATAGAATTGACATGCCAATAACAGGTTATGTGATCAGTGAACAGTACGGGGGTGCGTTGTAGTTTTTTGTCCCTTTCCGTGAACAAAACAACCATACCGACAAAACCTTGTGAAATCAACTACGAACCAGCCAAGTCAGCTTGTGACGCACGCCAGACAACACAGAGCTAATTTCACTTGCTTTTTATCGTTAGTAGCTTTGTGAACGTGTGAACATTTCAACATCAATTTAGGATTTTCTTCAAAACGTGAAAGGTATGAATTTGCAAGATTTTATCACTCAATTCCATGATTTATTATGCCTCTGTTCACCATTTGCAGTTGCAGCTGTGCGCAACAAGCCTAAATAGGCCCAATATTGGTGCGTAAAAACACATGCCCATCCACGCTGTATACAGCGAATGCCAGGGCAAGCGTAGGCAACTTAAAAAAAAATTATTTTGTTAGTTTTCATTACTATTAGTAGTTCTTGCGTTTTAAGTTATTTGCTATTGATGTTATTGAAAAGTTGAGGACTTCTGCCATAACAAAATTTTTTGTTAGGCCTAAATATCAGTTCCTTTATTGTATTTCTCAATGCGGACACAATTTTCCACCATTTAAAGTAATAAATTACAATGCGTACTCAGTAAACAATGAGTGGCTCACTATAACACTAGCAACTATTTCAAAATGTTTTATTGAGGTTTTTAATGTCGTAAAGTCAATGATAATATCACCACCAGGTCTGATAACCTCTCTAAATTCATTGTAGGGCATTTCTTATTTATTATAATTTGTATGTATTCATTCATCTCAAACCACTTGGCATTTTACCACTTACCCACCATTTTTTATGTAGATTATAGGCCTGAAATTTTTTAAATAATAATTTATTTATTTCCAGAAACTGTATATATTGTTATACACAGCCTTGGTTAAAATGTAAATATGTTTGATACTGTTGACCCAGGCTTTGCAAAATTCAATAATTCACCACACGCGGTTTCCATGTGATTCAAAGCCATTGAAAGAGAAACTTAATTAGGGGGAAAAGTTTTTTTATAAAGCATTGACAAAATTCTTTTTGCGTTGTAATCGCAGTTGTCTGCTTGAGAAAACAACAATTTTAGGGAAAATGGGGGGGGGGGGTTGAGTAAAGCCCACTTTATTTCCCCAGAAAACCCGGAAAACTTAATATTTTCTTCCTGGATTATGATCTTTTGGCATTCCAGTTAGCCCACTAATCTTTCTATCTATTATCTTACTTTATACTTTCCATATGATATGTCCATTTCTGGTAATGAAAGTCAACAGTTGTTGAGCTTAAATGTCAATTACAATTGCTGTCCATTCTATTCTAGCAGATCTTGAATGATACGGATTCATGGAAACGCAAGTAAAATGGGGGGGGTGAAAGGCTTGGCGGATCGGCGTATTTCGTTAATTACAAGGAGCGGATTTTGTATTTATCAATTCCACAGGACGGATTTCCGTATTTTGTTTTCTTGGCGGATCGCGTATTTTCCCGATATTCTACGACGTATTTCGGACTTAACTGTTATCTTCGACGGATTTTTGGATCCTTGCTGCCACGTGCCGATAGTAAAATGACTGCGCAGCATGATAGATAGTTTTAGGAGATATTTTTGCTTTCAAACGTGCCAAAGCCAAAATGGCTGCCGAGTGCATTGATCCAATGATTGATCCATTTGTTGATCGCATCATCAACTGTGATGCTTTTTTTTATGAAGAAGGCGCAAGAGGAGATGATTACGTGAAGAAAGAAAAGTTTAGATGTAAGGTTACCAAGGATTCGATTGGAAGTGTAAAGAATTTACGTGAGCACATAAGGTGAGTTTAGTTAACTTTGCCCTTTTGTTTTATATGTTCATTGGGCCTAAGGCCATTATTTATGCCTTGAGTATTGAGTCTTCGGTGACTACATAAAACTAGAGCTAGAAGTCAATTCACCTCTTGTTCTTTTCTTGTACTTATACTTAGGCCCTAATCTCCCCAGTAGCCAACCAAAACCAAGCCTAGTCAAGCCTAGTTTTAATATTTTCACTGTAGTGTATCATTCATTCATGTTGCCTGTTCTCTGTTTTTCTTATGGTTATATGTGTGTGCAGCAAAGTGATTTTTTACATCGTAATTTTTTCAGTGAATTTGCTGGATTACACAAGACAGCACTGGAACTTGGACTGGGAAGTAGAGAAAACCTAATGATAAGCCTAAACAGAGGTTCAAAATCATCTGGGCGGCTTGAGCGGCATTCAATAAACACCGACAAACAACTGCAACTTGATTTACCTCTCATTTTAGATGGTTCAGATAGGTTGCAATGTAAGTAAATTGTTTGTTTTCACATCTTTGATAGAAGTGCCATATTCTGATTTAAGCAGTTAGTGTTTAAGTGCACTGATGGGTGAAAGGAATGTTATTTGATTCTCACTTCTCAAGAAAATTAGCTCTTCTTAACCAGAGAAGCTGAATTCTGAAGGTGTTCTGGCACAATGGCTTTTCTAATAAAGTTAAATATATTTTCAGTGATAATATATCCGATGAAAGTGGTATTTGCTAAAAGTCCAGTGATTGTTATCAGACCTAAAGCAGACTGTCGTAGCTCTGCAAGTCAACCAGCTGGACAAGTAGTAGAAGGAAAATCTCTCACATATGCAGAAATAAAAGAGCTTAATGAAGGTAATTCTTAACATTAGAAAATCTTCTTTTCAACATTTATCTGAAGCATTGTTCCATTCCTGCTTCCTTCTTCTTCAGTGTTTTTGCAGATGTACAGTACTTCATATATTGACACAGCATTAGAACTTTTTTGAATGAAATGAAAGGGGTCTGGATGTTCTCTATGGATTTGAGTTTGTGAAATATATCTATGGATGTTCTGATCATCCCTTTTTATGTATCAACCTACTAATTGAATTTTCTGGGGAGTTGATTTGCACATCAACCTTTTGGTAAATATACTTTTTGTTGACAGAAAAGCATTTTATACATTAACAGAGTTGGGAGCCCTCAATGGCAGTAAAATCATCAAGTCAACAACAAAAACAACTATAAAAAACAAAGGAAAAGTGATGCAGTGGCCTTGGAACATAAAATGTGGTATCTGCGGCTCAGAGAGGCAGTTGGAAATGTTCAGAAGGACACATGGAAGAGTGAACAAGTTTAAATCAGGTACATACTGTAATGTTTTCTTTCAGATGAAATTTTTTTAGATATTTTGCGTTTGAAATTGGCAGGTTTTGGCAGATTTACGTTGATTTCTCAGAATTAGTGGACATCTGTGGCTGATTGATAAATTACTACAATATGGTTGTTTTCAGATCATTTCAACAAATGTAAAGGGAAACTGACAGCTTCAAAAAAAGAATCACTGTCACAGACAAAGATAGATTTCACGAAGAAAAGAAGAGCCACTCGAGAAAATAGATCAGTTCAAGCTCCAACAAAGCAGCCAAGAATCAATTTAGATTCTGACATAGATGACTCAGACAGAGAAGACCAGTAAATAACTTTGATATACATATATTATTGAAAGTCTTTTTCAGAATAGATGTCATAAAAGATTTTCAGAAAGGCACATTTGTAGCACATTTTTAAAAGCACGTTTTGCACATAGTTAATCTTATACAATACAAAGTTTAGGAGCACCAGCACTTAATTCCACATTAAATAGTCACCCATCTTTATCCATTTTACCTACAATAGCAGTTTCACAAGTTGGAGCAACGTTGAAAGTGACAGTGATATTCCATTAGAGACTGATGAAGCTGACGAATCGGACTATGCAGTTGAAGCTGACGAATCGGACTATGAAAGTAGCGAATCATCACTGCATGAACATGGTAATTCCAAATCTGATTCTGACCTTGACAACGACAATAGTTCTTCGTTACTCTTTGGTGTTGAAACAGCAGATCCTGTTTGCATTAAACTTAATGACCTGATCCGCAGAGGAAAGATTGACAAATCTAGGATCCTGTACAAATTCTTAAATGATGTAATTGAAATGCACTATGACCCTTTTCATGAATATGATAAGGATGTCATCGAATTTTTTAACACAATTACATATCTTGGTGGGCGGAGGGTAGCATGCTTCATAAGAGGTCCTATGAATTTCAATGAAGGCAGAGGAAGTCACATAGATACAGAGAAGGAGAAGCGCATGAATCTTGGTGGTCCTTCATATAGAACATGTCTGAAAAGGCAAGCTGGCTATACTAACGAGCCTGGAGTTTGGAAACCTCTCTCCCTTGGACAACTTGAACTAATGAAGAACTTTAAATCTCTAACCATGGTTGAAACAAATGTCTTAAAAGTGTACCCATGTGCTCTGGGAAATGATGGCACGAGTCTGAAACCTGCAATCGAATTTGACGAGCGCTTGAAAGTAAATGTTGGTCTAACTTTTAACATTGACATTGACTACGTTAGAAACAACCCTAGTCCCGATGCTGAGTTTTTGAAGGAAAATCTAGTTACTGAAGCTATTGTTACATCTGTTACTAGCTTAGACAATAAGTGCAGTCTACCAGTTGCTGTTGAGTACTCTGGTAAAGCTGGAAAGACAGCAGAATCTTGTGAAAACATGTTTCTTGAACAGCTCAAGATCCTGCAGACTTGTGAATCCTGTCAGAAAGAGGCACCATCTGCCAAACATATCATAAAGACGTGTTATGAGCGTTGTACCAGTTTTTGTCAGGCCTGTTACGAATCAAAGGATGTGTGTTCTGAATGTCATGATAAAGGTCAAGTAAGCCACCATGCATCACTGCGAGCATGCAACGTCTGCCTCGAGCGAAAACAAATTTGTGTCAGAAGAGCTATCCTTGTCATAACAGCTGACTGTGAGACAGGCAATAAAGGTGCTTTTGAACAGATTAGAAGTAGTATTGAAAAAGGTGAAATCGATTCCAGTGCAACACTTTTAACGGTTCTGCCAGATTGCCCACATGTTGGAAAAAGCTTGAAGGGTTCCTTTGCTAACTGGTGGCTGAAGCTTGGCAGTGAAAGAGGGAATATTGCATTGTTGCGCACGTTGCGTAACCGTTCCAGTCCAAGTACTATGTCGGAATTAAGAAGGCATATCCCCAAAAACGATCATGTAAAAAATAAAGATCGCCAGGATCCATCTGCTGTCTTGACCTTGTGTAGTCATTCACTCACCTCATTTCTATCAAAGATAGGATACGTATGTCATACAATAATTCCAGAGCTCGATAAGTTTACGACTGATAACAGATTAGGTATGTACCCATCACCCGTTAGTGTCTCAGTGGCAAGCTATGGCTGGCTGGTTTTCCTGTCGTGGGACAACAAGCGTGGTTCATCCACATTGTATCATGCACGCTTGCACAGCCCAGTTGACAAAATTACTGTTCTCGCCAAAAATTTGCCATCTAATCAGGTGCATTGCAAAGGGGGTGTAGCATTTCTAAGCTCGTGTGATGGGCCAGTTCTTTTATCTGAGCTCGAGGATAGCAAATTGAAGTTGGTTGCAAACAAAATAACCACGAAGGAGCGCCAGAGGTGTCTCGAAGAACGGTTTCACTTCCACCTAACTGGAACATTGGCTGAGGTTCGTGAGAAGGCGAAGAAACTTTTGAAGAGAAAAGAAAACGAGTATCAAGCTAAAGGCTATAAGGGGGAACAGATAAACTTTCCAAACGGTGATACTTGTAATCATATTCAAGCTATTGCCATCGTGGACGAGGACCTGTGCTTTTTTGCCGACCTGAGCTCAAAGAAAGTGGTATCAGCTTGTTTAAAGTACGATGGATACGGTATTTTTGCCAGCAACATCGAAGAGATTGTTAATTACCAAGACACGTGGTCATCGATTTCAAGTATCTGTGTGAACGACCAAAATATCTATGTGGCCCATAATGAAGGAATCAGCGTCGTAAACCTTGCTACTCACTTCCACAAAGTGGTGTATTATGCTAAGAACTGTAATTGCATTTTGGCACCTTATAAGAATGGGGCACTATTTAGTGATCAGAGTCAATCGAGCATTTTAGAGATTAATCATGATGACGAAATCAGTCTTTTCGCTGGCAGCAAAGTAGAGGGCTGCCAAGATGGGCCAGCTAAGCAGTGTCAATTCAAACAGCCCATTGGCATCTGTGTAGAATTTGATACTGTGGTATATGCTTGCGACGCCCAGTCGAATTCTGTGAAGCTGATAACACCTCTTAATGAGACAGCAAAGTTACTTGACGCTATTGGCAAGCTTTACGATGCTTTTTCTGTCCACAAGAAAGGACAGTCATACTCGAACATGACACTGTCAGAAGCATCCAACAAAGTGCAACAGTGCAAGCAAGTTCTTATGGACTTTGAAAGAGCAGTTCGTTCTACAGAATGTTTACCAAATATCCTAAATGGACCACAGGGGATGGTTTCTGCGGCAACAATCAAGTCAGTAGATATTCTAGTTTGGGGTTTGCAGAGGTTAGATTCTATAATGTCATCTCTTGGAATTGTGGGCACGAACCTTCTCAGCTGCATGACGTTAGATGTGGAACATCTACATTCAACAAGCCATATTAAGCATCCACTACTATCAAAACAAGAATACTGTAGGGATTTTGGCAATACCGTCAAAGAAAGTATCAAGCGCTTGTCATCATCATCCTTTTACTATTACACAAGTGAAAAGGCCTCATGGTATCCAAAGCCTGAGCATGGTATTCATTCATCAGCCATACCATTGGTTTTCCCACTACCTCAGATGAACATGGATGAAAAGTCGGTCGGTGAAATGCGAAATTACGCTTGCACCTATGGCGCTGCTGTGCGTCAGAGGACAACTCGTCAAGAAACGACTATGGCAAAACATGGCACTATGCCAGAAATGATCTATCAAAGAAAGCTAGTAATCACAGAGAAAACTAACTTTGCAAGTCATAAAGATACAGTGGTTGATGAAGAGCAAACTGACAGCACTAGAAACGAAGTTGAAGAAACTGAACTCGAGTATGATTTAAGTACTGACGACGAAGATGACGATGCAACGAGTTCTGAGTTCGACACAAGGTCAACGTTTCTGGTCGGAGTTTCCACTCGATATGGAAGAGCTGTGAGGATTAATAACAAATACATATCATGAAGGTAAGTGACCAGTGGTATCATTAATACATAAACTTGACGTATTTTCGTATTTCGTCGAAAAAATTAGCGGATTTTCGTATTTGTTTTTTAAAAGTAGGCGTATTTTCGTATTTCAATACCCCCTTTCACCCCCCACTAAAATGTGTCCACGGTTGAATGAACAAAAGCACTCCACTAGTGACGTAGTTTGAACTTTCACCTGCTGAGTTTTCGAAATCGTCCATTATCTTTTGAGTTTGACCGCGTTTATGGGACATGGCTGGAATTGTGGAGCCAGAGTTGCCCGAGTACATATTTAATGGTAAGCATCAGATTTCATAGCTTTGCTAAGTTTAGTACCAAAAATGTTGAAATGAGAGTAAAAAGTCGGTAGAGGACTGTACGCGGGTTTTTACTCACAGCAGACGAGACAAATGGCAATATTTTTTATTTTCTAGATTTGTTTCCCATGGATTCTGAAATCAACAATTGGGTGAATCATGATTCCTGGTATACGACCCAATGCATCGATCACTATGACACGGATCGATTCACCGAGATGGATCTTACATTGGCAATTGATAATCCTTCGAATGATCCGCAACTCGATCAGCAATCTGGATCGAGCCCGTTGAGCACGTTCTCATCCGCTTCAATCTCGTCTAATCCCAACTCGGCCTTGAAGGCCCTGCTTGTTTCAGATGGCCATAACTTATCGCATAATCCACACTTGAGTGTGGATACAGACGATAGTCAAATGCCGTCGATTTATGTTATGGGAGAAGGAGCCGGTAATGGATTATACAACATGACAAGCCCAAGCATTTCAATCCAAAGTCCGACATCTTCAAATAGTTAGTATTGTCATCACACATTTTTCATAAGGAAATTTTTCAGAGCAGCGTTGAACTTTTTAAAAAAATTTCCAATTTCGATACTGAGATTATACTAAGATACTAAGGCTTTCCTAGCAAGAAATGAAAAGCATTACTACGCTGAAATTTAAAATTGATGGATGTGAGGTGTGATGGTATGGTATGAATAAGAACATCAGCTGTCACTGAATGCCATGACAAAATATTTCGTGTTTACATGGCAATCTCTCCTTGATATTTTGAGTAGTTAAGCTTGTCAATTTTCCTTTTTCTTTGAATAGCCGAATACTATTTTTTTATTGAAAAATATACCTTTCTATGTCACTTGCTGCTGCCTGCATAATCGATTGTGCTTAGGGCACAATTTTACCTCATTAATTACAGTACATTAATTAAAACATGTTTAATTAATGTACACAGCACACAACCACTTTTGTGTAATTGAAATTCTTAGGCAAACTTTTTGATTTCAAACTGTTCATCGAATAGAAGTTTATTTTGTTTGGGTTGTGTTTTGAATGTTTGAGGGGGGAGAATTTGGCTCGAATTACGCAGAGCTGATTCTAAGCCTCTTCGCTGTCCATAGCTGTGTGCAGCATTGTAATGCCAACTGCAGCCCTGTTTATACAAGACAAAACTTATTTTGCTATCTATATATTTATATATTATAGCTTTGCATGTGTGTCGGTTAAAAAGGGCTGATGCTTTGTCTAATGTTTTGTCTCCGTATGATTTGCCAGGACATTATAAGCTTGGGTCTTTGAAATGAAATTAATGTGTGGTTTTTTCAGTTGCCCTTCCATTGTTGGTATATAATCGGATGTCTAATGTCAAATAAAAGAGCCGAAGGAAAAGGATCTTTCAGATGATCTTTACTTTTTATCATGCTTGTTTGACTTGTGAAATTCTATGCGTTTTGTTCGCTTTATTTTTTATCATGCCTCGTATGTTGTGTATTGGAAAGCATAGTAAGTTTTGTTTAGTATATTCGATGTGACTGGTTGTTTTTGGCACGTGCATTTGTATTTTGTTACTACAGAATGCTAGCTAAAATGAAGCTGGATGAGGGGCCTAGTTGTTTTTGGTTCTATTTTTGAGATACACTACCTTGAATGAATGAAATCTTAAAGTATTTAGTATGTTAGGCTACTTTAATTTGGGACGTGTTTGTAAAATTTAGCTACTGACGTTATTCTGTCAGTTATTTTGCTGCAGTACTTTGCACTAGCTTCTATTTTCAGCAATCTAGCAACCATATGAAATGAAGTTGTGATTTTTCGTTGCAGTGTTCAGTGAATCTGGTTGCTCTTCACCAACCCGATCTGTTTGTCGAACACCGAACAGTGATGCGGATACGATCTCATTGCGTGAGGATAGGATGAGTGACTTCCTGCAAAGCCAGAAAGGAATCGAAACGTTTGCCAAGGCACACAATGTTTTAAGTGAGGACCTTTTACATTTCCTTGAAAGCAAGAAGCACGACGAAATTATCGAGGATGAACCGAAATTTCAGCCTGAATTCGAGAAAAAACACGGTATAAGACTTTCCTGATATTTTTCCCGACTTACACTGACAAGGAAGTGCTTTATAAGGAGATGTGCAAAACTTAAGGAATTCCTTGCACTATGTTGGAAACTGCCAAGGAATTTGACAAATTAAATCCTGTGCACTTAAGTATGAAACACACACCAGTTCTTATTAGTGGAAGGAATAATGGGTTCTGTTTCGTCACATATAGCTAGCTAGTGCACCTTCTAGTATCTTCACGACCCTATATTTACATGTTCCTAGTTTTATTTCAAAGAAGCACAAAGAAATGTTAAGGATTTGCTGAGGAGTTCTGAGCACTCAAATTTGGTCGCCACATAATTAATTCTGAGTATTGAGCCTCAGCCAAACTTCCTTGTAAAAATGCATGTATTCTAATTTTGAGGCGTTTGCTATGAAGTCTACATCATCAGAGGATGTGGGTTTGATTCCCCACTTCCCCCCACTTTTTCCTGCATGACTTTGAACAAGATTTGTCGTTTTTCAGAGGCACGACACCGACGTAGAAGACACCGTGGCTCCTACTCGAAAGACACGTGTTTGCAAGTAATTGAATTCGTGAAGAAGGGCTACAGTGCCAGAGCTACTGCTAAAAAGTTCGGAATACCAAAAAGCACCGTGCACAACTGGCTACACGAAGATGTTACGACAAGACCAGAGAGAGGACACCGCAAAAAAGGTATCGTTGTCCATTTTGTTTTAATCATGGTAGCTATCGTGTTGATAAATTTCGTGAAATATGAATGACCATGTTTTTTTGTACGAAAATTTTTCTTGTGTAGTACGTAAAATTTCTGAGAAATTTATCAATTTCATTGCTAAAACCTCAAGCCCTTTTCTTAAGCCTTTTTAGCAGCAACTGAAAAGTTTTAGGTTACTGAACATGTATATTGACGGAATTGCAATACTATGACATGAATAAGGTTGATATCATCAACTTTTGATAGATCACAACATTACGTATTTCGTGCTTGCGCGGCAAGTTTTCTTTGAAATTTCGAGTATCTCAATTTTTCAATTTTCTCAGGTTTCAAAAATCCAGTGCTGAACTTTCTTAACTTTTTGATTAATCCAAGTACTACTTTTTATGAAGCACTTTCTCATAAGAGAACGTGTAGAACCTTAATGATTAATAAAATGATAATTCACATTTTTGAGAGCATTATTTCTCATTACATGCTTTTTTATTTGGAATAGATCTATACAATGACAAACACTGCGACGTTGAACACGAGTATTTGAAGAATGTTAGCGAGTTGGGAAACTCACTTGCTCATACGTCTCTTCACGACGAGTTGGTATCACGTCGTGACCACCACGCCTGCAACAACGTGTCGTCTGTGAAGGTCATAAAAGCGGAGCAGCCACTGCTGGGAAGCAGGCCAGATGCGAAGCAAGATTTGTGCCCGATGACGTCACAGACGATGAACAGGGAATCACAACTTGTCAGGTTGTTGACGTCAAATACAAATGGCCAACAAGTCGTTTCCAAGATAAAAGCAGAGCCAATTGCTGATGATATGGAGACTGGAGATGGAGGCAATGGTCATCACTGTGAGTATGTTACATTGTTGCTGTTGTTGTTGTTGTAGTCAAGGGATTAGAAAATGTTAAGAAGGCTTTCTTGTGGCACCACGGAATGAATTGACTACTTGACATACGGTAGAAAGGCTAACCAAGGATGGTGATAGCTCTTATAATTCAATGATCTGGTACGGCAAGGCCCCTCAATGAAGAAACAAGTTTTTCAGCTGGATCCCTTTTGTTTACGAAAATTTCCTTTCATTGTTTTCCTATTGTTACTCTTATAATTCTTGAGCCTGAAAGTTTCTTATAATGTTTTCTTATTTGTGGGGCCTCATTGTACATTGTATTAGAAAAATTGTCAGAAATCAGAAACATTATCATGTTTGAGTGGGGGTGGTAATCTGTTGATTCAGTTCAAGATTAAATTTGACTGTTCAAGAGGGATTGTTTTTAAGAGATGTCTCTTGGATCATTATTGTGAACTTTATTGGCTTAATTAAGAATTTATTGCGTAGCTCAAAATCAAATTGAACATTGAAATTGAGATGCTTTTGTGTCTTTTGCTTTCAGTGAGCATTGATTATGATTTCGATGAACTGCTGCACCCAGAGGACTGGATAGAGCATGAGCAGTGGTACAAACAGCAGTACCTTCATCATTACGATCATTATTACAATGACAGTTTGAATGGCAAGAATCGAAAATGCTACGGCTCGTACTCGAACAATGATCGAATCAAAGCCACGGAATTCGTTCGGTCAGGGAATAGCCTATCAGCTGCTTCGAAGGAGTTCCATATACCGAAATCTACAATTCACACGTGGTTGAACGAGGGGAATACCCCCTGCGAGCTGCCGGCCGAAGTTGAGAGTGCGGTTGTTGATGAAATAGAACAAGTCAAGGATGGTGAAATATCGCCGAATTTAATCGTCATAAAAAAGAAGGCAGAAGAAGTAGCTGCGCCGCGAGTTGAGAAGTTTAGAGCGAGTTTTGCTTGGTGTCGAGACTTCATGAAGCGTCACTATATGGACAAAAATGATGACGTAGACTCATCAAAGAGAATTTGTAGAAGTGACGATCATAAACCAAGCATCAATAATTTCGTTTCGGTGCTTGGCCTCGCTCCCAGTAATTCAGAACCTGTGACTGAAGTAGCGGGAAATTTGATGTCTTGAATTGTCATGCACGCCATCTGTATATAAATTCCATACAAGCACCACACATCAATGTGCCAATGTGTTTATCATCTCGACCACATGCGCATTATTAGGAGCCAGTAAATTTAATTCTGCTCTGAGCAAAGGCAAGGATTTTGTTTGGCATGAGCAGTAGCTAGTAATTAACTGGAATGATCGAATTTACTGATGATGACTGAAAAGTATTTCAGACTGAAAAGTATGACTGTTTACTTTGACACTGATATTTGTACCCATTTTATTTACGTGATATATTTATGATTCAGATTAACCATGCAGATTTAATTATTTCTTAGATCTTTGTATGTACATAGCATCTATACAGAGCCTTTACTCATTTGTGTGAATTGTGGATGAGTTTTAGTTTTATCAGTGCTTTGTATTATAATTGAAATTTCATTTTGTGGTGTTTAATTTTAGTTTCACTTGTAACTGTAACGGCCCTTACTTTCAACCTTTAACTTTTTGTTCACAGTACGCTTTGATACTTTATTTATCTTGTCGTACTTTGAAATATGTCTAATTGTTGTGCTTTATTTGAAAAGTGAATTTGAATAACTATCAAAAATGCTGGCACTTTTGAATTCGAAGTTTATGAATTATTGAATTCAGTTCAGTTCTCGTCAGAGGTGGAGGTATGTGCGCATGCGTATTATTGTAGGCCTACCTTCGTATTGGTGAGAGAGACAGTTGTCTGAGTGTTGTGACAACTAAGCTTAAAATGGATTTAAATCAACTGCTACAGGATAGTTTGCAATTCGCAACTAAAGCAAGAGAAGAGGACGTGGCAGGCAATTTCGAAGTGGCTATTTTCTTTTACCGTGAGGCAGCGGAGGCAATAAAAAAAGTGCAGGATATTGACAAGAATTTGGGTTCGATGTACTACAACAATGCAATTCAATATCTCGACAGGATTGACTTTCTTCACAATCAACTTGGTACGAAATATGTAAATTGTAGTTAATATTCCTTCTAGTACAGCGGTGTAAAATGAATATCATAAGAAATAAAGGGGGCGTTATAAATTTTAGCATACCGCAAAACGACCAGATAGGAAAGGTTGAATTCTTAGAAGGAAATAATTACTTCCTGTTTATGGAGGAAAGACCAGGGAGGGGAGGGAATACCGCGTCTTGTAGCGCAGATTAGTGATATGATTACGTCATCACAAATGCCTTTGCTTTTGTGATGACGTAGATAATCTTGGTACTATTATAAAATTGTATATTTTCTCATAATAGAGCAAGGTCAACTGAAGTTGAAACGAACTGTTTCACAAACTGATCATCAGGTAAGTTAAAGTAATAATTCAGTTTATGGGTCTGCCTGCATGATATCTGCACTGCAGTGTATAACACTTTTCACCAAGATCTAGTGTGTGCAATCTGCAAAAACTCAAGTGTGAGGTGTCAAGTTTACAAACTAAGCATCTCATTGACCATTCAGACCGTCATTCTTATTTGTGTGGGCATGTGTTTGGTTTGACAATCGAACCAATTTTATTACTGAGTGTTTAAGTCTTGATTTCTTTTTGTAGAAAGAAGTTAAACGAGCAGAGTTCCTTTTGAAGCAAGCTTTAGAGGAAGATGAAAATGAAAGACCAGAGCAAGCTTTGCCACTTTATACAGACGCAGTAGAATTTTGTCTTGAAGTTGTGAGTGATATTGATGCGTAAATGAAAACTCACTCAACTTTTTGTTAATTCACACTTTTCACCAATGCAAACCTCACTCTCTTACCCCTTTCTAAAATTATATGCAACATATGCAAAATCATAACCCTTAATTCTAACCTTGAAATTACGCATTCTGATACTTGATGGAGATAGTTTTAATGGCATCTTTGATAAGTGATCTGTGATGAGTAGAATGCTTGTCATATTATAGATTGGGTGTATGTTTCAGCATATTTTGGATCTTCAGTAGCTTCCTAGACCTGAAATGTCAATGTCAGGTATACAATGAGAGATACAAGGGCTATGCGATTGTAGGTGGTTTGGTGCTTAAACTCAATATCATAGCAAGTTGATTGTTTTGCACAATGAAATATATCAATGGATGGTTGTTTTCTAGTGTAAAACATTGACTGACCAAGCAAAGAAGGAAGTTCTTAATGGTTTGGCTAAATATGCCCTTGAAAGGTGACTTTATTGTATTTGGTATTTTTAATGTAATATCCAAGAAGTTTGTTTCATGATTTAATGTATATCTATAGGCAACCCAGGTCAGATATTTTTTGTTTATTCTTTTATGAAAGAGCTGAGGCTTTAAAGGGTAGACAACCTGCTGCAACTGTTGACAATACAGGCATTGGTAAAGCAACAGCAAAGTTTTCAGATCTTGGAATCAGCTATGTGAATCCAAAAGATGACAGACCGAAACTGACAAAAATTGAAACAGATGTTTTGATGTAAGCTTATACTTTTGTATAATCAATGCTCCAGCTATTTCTCTTCAATATCATATTTTCTTGATGAGGTGCCCCAGGTGCTTATTAAACCCAGCACTCTTTAGGGATGTGTTTACTCAAGGGAGGGCACTTATTTCAAAATGTGGTGTTTTGAGGGGGCACTTATATTAGGGGATGCTTACTCAAGGAAGGGTGCTGATTGCAATTTCAAGGAATGAGACATATTTCATTACAACTCAGTACTTCAGAGGGGGCAGGTGGGGGCACTTAATCACTTATTCAAAAAGGGGGGCACTTCTTTAATATATGGTCTGCTGAGCGGGCACTTAATCAAGGAAATGCAGTAACCATTTCTTTTGTATTATTTATTTCCTATGCACAGCATAATGTGACAACAATTTGCTTTACTTTACATATAGACATGCTTTACATAAGGTCTATGGGCTGAAGTAATGGAATCATCTCACAAATAGCAATGCTTTGCTTACCATAGCATTAACTCGTGTGATCAAGCGTGAATTTATTTCTTACTGTCAGGCAAACGTCGTTTATCAATAGAAGAAAGTATCCACCATGGATAGATCGAGATGTCTATGAACGTTTTGCTTATCCTGTGCCCTTCAGGTATTATTTCTCATGATTGCCTTTTCATCTTTACATTGACTGAAAGTTGAAGAAACTGAAAAGGGTCGTTTCTACGACGACCTAGACTCACTACATTGCGTCCCTCTGCCTCACTCGTTTTGCTCGCTCGTCTGTGCTGAGCGAGTTGCGAGCGAGGCACTAGGACGTAATGTAATGAGTCTATATACGATCATCAACGTAGTTAACACCTCCACTACAGCAAGGAGGGCATCTTGGAGCCTTTAGACGTTCTTATTAGAATACTATGAAGTCAAAACTGTGAGATATTGTTATAAGTCTCGTGTTTTAGACGAATCTTACCATAAGAAGCACTTTTCCATTCATCTATTGTCTTATCTGTATAAAGAAGTCAGCATTAAATCCCCTGAAAAGTTTTATAGCAAATTTTAAACTTGGCGCAACGAACATTTGAGTGACGGTTGTTGTTTTATGGCCATGGCTTTTTTAATAATTTGCTTTATTTTGGTTGGCTTTTTATTTTGAGTTATTAATTGTCTTGGGTCGTTATTAATCCTTCTAAAAGTTTTCTTTTCTCATTATTTCGATTTTCGTTTTGTAGTGATCCTGATGGGCCTTTGGCACTCGCACCGAAACAGAAGCAGAAATTTTCAAAGTGGGTAAGGTAAGAGACAATTTATTTATTTTTGTCATTTCTTGGAGATTTGTTATCGCCGGTTTCTCTGCATCCACGGTCTGTCTTGTGATGGCCAAATTCCGGTCAAAATTGCGACCATCGTGAATAATGTTACTGCTAATGCCTAGTCATGTTTACGATTATATTTTATTCAATGTTTTCAATGGGAACGCACGGCACGAATCGACTCAAGACTAATCCAAATTATCAACAAAAAATCGTTTTAATCGCTGGGAAGGCCGGCGCGCCACCTCCCTATAGTTAGCATTCGTCGGAGTGGAACAGCGATCTTCAAAACAAAGGTGGGGTTGGTTTTCTATTGTTATTGCCTCCTATCTGAGAGGACAGCGATCTTCAACAAAAGTCGGATGGGTTTTCTATTGTTATTTGCCTTCTATCTGAGAGGACAGTGATCTTCAACAAAAGTCGGATGGGTTTTCTATTGTTATTGCCTCCTATCTGAGTGCAACAGCGATCTTCAAAACAAAAGTGGGATGGGTTTTCTATTGTTATTGCCTCCTATCTGAGTGCAACAGCGATCTTCAACAAAAGTGGGATGGGTTTTTATTGTTATTGCCTCCGATTCTACAAAAGGCAAATGAAAGATGGTGCGAAATGCGACTGGGTTATTTTATTAGAAGTTAAGTGGTTGTTTGCAAGAGAACAGCTTTCAGTTTTTCCAAGTTGTAGCTTTTCAGTACCGTAATTGTATCTAACTATTTGAACGATTGGAATAACCTCATTGCCCAATATGAATAACTTTTCCCGGGTGTGTGCATCTATTATATTCTTATATTCTGAATTTCATATTTTTGTCTTATCGGTCATGCTTTCTATAGGTTAATTTCATGTTCTGCGTTATGATGATGGCTATGATTGCTTGCCATGTATTTTGCGTTCAGAAGTGTTCAGAAGTGTTCAGATGTGTTCAGAAGTAGCTAGTAAATTATTAAACGCATAAAGAATCATTCATGCTCGGATATATAATGAGAAAAAACATGGTTATAATATCACACTAATGCTGGAAGTATGTTTTTAAACATGTTCGTCAATTCAGAGCCTTCCTTGTTTAACCCCTGCGACGAGCACATCTGCGACGAGCATATCTACGACGAACCGCTCTGCGACGAACATATCTGCGACGTGCCCATCTGCGACGAACCGCTCTGCGACGAGCCCATCTGCGACGGACATATCTGCGACGAACCGCTCTGCGACGAACATATCTGCGACGAACCGATCTGCGACGAACATATCTGCGACGTGCCCATCTGCGACGAACATATCTGCGACGAACCGCTCTGCGACGAACATATCTGCGACGAACCGCTCTGCGACGAACATATCTGCGACGTGCCCATCTGCGACGAACATATCTGCGACGTGCCCATCTGCGACGAACATATCTGCGACGAACCGCTCTGCGACGAACATATCTGCGACGAACATACCTGCGACGAACATATCTGCGACGAACATATCTGCGACGAACATATCTGCGACGAACATATCTGCGACGAGCATATCTGCGACGAGCATATCTGCGACGGGTAGCTGGGTTGTTTTGGGCAGCACTGTTCATTGCTTCTTCATCATTTTCAGTCGCAGTGGCTGTGTCTTTCACTGTCATTTCATTGGACGACTCATCTTTTTTCGCTTCATCTTCAGATTCACCTAGCATTGATTGATCTTCCTCGTCAGATTTTTCCTCCTCGGCATCTTGGGTTTGATCCATTTTCTGATCTTCTACTTCTAGTTTCGCAATTTCATCATTCTGTCCAGGAGCTGCAATAAACACAGTTAATAATCTTTAGTGATTATTGTGAATATTTATAAGATAGCAAACAAAATGTGTAGCTTTATTTGTTAGCGATATCATGAATTGAACCATTCTCACCTTCGGGTGTTGAAAACACGAAGCAACAGAATCCAACAAGGAGAATCGATACCAAGAGATAGGCTCTCATTTTGATAGAGTACACGTGGAAGCTGTGGAAGAAAATATTTTGACTTTATTGCCAAGAACTCCGCGTAGACACTTGTCTTTACGACAGTGAACAACTGGTTCAATATCAAGCTTAATGTGCTGGCAAAACTAAGGCTTTTTCGAAGCTTTCACTTACCTGAAAATGCTTCCACCACTGGCACTTTATCACTGTAGTGTTTGCTGTTTGCGCCGTTGTTTTATAGAGCATTTGAATGAAATTTCTTAGCTTACCGCAAACTTTGCAAGTGATAAGGATTTATTTCAGTCCACTGGTTCGCATTTGAAGAGTGCGGCAAGTGGCCCCGAAGATGGTGCCCTTAATTATACGATCGATAAATTTCGTAGCCTGTGAATATAAATTGCTGTGTAAAATCATGTATCGGCTTAGGGTCGCATTCATGTTGGCTGAATTCAATTCTAATAGCCTCTAAACGAATTTTATTCAATTAGATACTTCAATTTTACATTTTTTTAAATCGGTCACGCAATTGTAGCTAATACAAAAAAGCACAGAAATGGACAGACGTGAAGTTATGTGGTACATCAATACTGAAAAAGCCGCATCAGAAATGGTTATGATTACCATTTATAATTCTTTTTGTACCTAAAAGATTACAACCTTGGCAACGTAAAAAAACATTTGTTTTGTTTTGCTCTCAAGGATTTTGTTAATTGTCTTCTGTGGTATCGACTTTTGATGAAGTATGGTAATGAAATGATACTTTGTGTGACAGCGGTTTTCTTTCATGAAAAAATCTTTTTTAAAGTTTTATTTACTGTTCAGCAAATTATTTGAAAATTTTATCTTTATCTGCTGTTACTTGTCCTTATGCCTTGATGCTGAAAATTTCCTGAACATTATAATTAAACATGGGTGTTATAAAATTAATAAGGGATAGGATATATTTCTATCCGATGGTTTGCGCGCTGCTTGCTGGTGTAGCTTGGTGTGGTGTGACTTGGTCTAGTTGAATGCCGTGGGAAACTCTCTCGTTCTATTATTGATTGGCTGGAGTGAAATGAATCTTATTTGATTTGCATGTATTTTGTTTCATTCGTTGTCATAGTTTGCAGCAACTGATCTATTGGTCTTAGTTTGTAATTAACAAGTTTGTCTTTGAACACAGGTCCGCTTAATCAAAATTTTGGCTCCTAAAGAATTTAAGCGACAACTTCGTGTTAACGCATTTGCCCCCGAAAAACATCTTGATCGATCTTTGCTTTATCATCATAATTTTTCAAAATAATATAGCTTTATTGTAATTATTAAGGGGCAGAGTCAAATTGTCGCCTAGTTCATACAGAGCATTATGAGCGCAGCGAATTGAATTATTGTCTCAATAATTTCCAAATTTGAACTTTATACTCTGATAATTGACTCTTTGAATCGATCTTTCCGATTTGAAGCGAATCAAGTAAATTAATGAGCCTGCTCAAGAGGGAAATTGTGAGCGCATAATGCGCATTGGGTCCTTACAGCGAATAATGGGCAGCGAATTTAATTGAAAATCGTGTGAATCATATTTGATCACTTCGATCCCACCCATCCCAAGTAATCAACTGCGATAAAGCCTTATAGCGCATGCTTCAAAAAACGCGCCAGATTAATCATCCCGTCATTCAGAGGAAAACTTGTTTGAAAATGTTAAATGCCAGAAAGACTTTTTAAAATTTGTCATCGAAACAAACGGTGAAATATGCCACCACCCATTTACTTTATCAACACGACGACAACTTCAACAAATAGGCCTTTATGCTTGAATCATTAATGCTCAACTAAGGTATGTAATGAGAAAAAAACGTGGTAAAAATATCACACTAATGCTGGAAGATTGTTTTTAAACAAGTTCGTTAATGCAGAGCTTTTCTTTCTTAAACCCTGCGACGGCTCTAATTGCGACGAGCCCCTCTGCGACGAATCGCTCTTCTGCGACGAATCGCTCTTCGACGGCTCCATCTGTATGGGCTGTTCTGAGTTGCAATGTTCATGGGGTCTTCGTCAGTCTCATCAGATGTCATTTCAGACGTTTCATAATCATTCGGTTCATCATCAGATTCATCTTCCATTACTTGGTCTTCATCTTCATATTTTTGCCTTGCAATTTCGTCATTCTGTCCAGGAGCTGCAATAAAGACAGTTAATGATCTTCAGTGATTATTGTGAATATTTATAAGATAGCAAACAAAATGTGGAGCATTATTTCTCGGCGATATCATGAACTGGGGCATTCTCACCTTCGGGTCTTGAAAACACGAAGCAACAGAATCCAACAAGGAGAATCGATGCTAACAGATAGGCTCTCATTTTCATGCAGTAAGCGTAGAAGCTGTGAAAGAAAATGTTTTGACTTTAATCTTTCATGAAGAACATTGAAAAAAGTGAAAAACAAGCTTGACAGATATATATATATTAGAGAGGCTAAATATGATAAGGCTGTTTACTGTACAGTTACCTTTTGTATGAAGTTCTGTTGTGATGAGCTGTGGTGAAATGGGTTTGCCTCTCCCTATTTTATACAGAACATTTCAATGAAATTCCTCCAGGATCTCCAATGAGTAATAATGAATGATTGCTTTGCAGTATCATTAATGCCCCTTTGCAAAGTAGTTATGAAAGAGTTTGCTTTCTATTCTGTTTGTTGTAAAGCCATTGGTTGCAGGGCGAAGACCATTTGATTATTTAATTGAATCTATCACAACGTAGGGGCCGAGACCGTGTATCTGGAGAATGCATAGCGAGGTAGACACGAGGGAATGAAGGACGTTTGTTTGGTTTGTAGGTTGTTTGTGAGTCAGAGAGAAGAAACAAGTGACCGGGTTTTTGGGAGTCTCAAAATCAAAATATTTAACAATAGAAAATGTCCACGAGGGAATGACGTTTAGTTGTCAATTGATAGTTGTCTTTCTAGTTTGCATGAGATTAGGTAGAAAGGTGAAACAATCTTCCTTTAAGCATGTCGCTTCTCTATTTCTCATCGTAGTTTTTCAAAATAATATAGCTTTATTGTAATTATTCAGAGCAGAATGAAATTGTCGTCTAGTTCATACAGAGCATTATGAGCGCAGCGAATTGAATTATTGTCTCAATAGTTTCCAAATGTGAACTTTATACTCTGATAATTGGCTGTTTGAATCGATTTTTCCGATTTGAAGCGAATCAAGTAAATTAATGAGCCTGCCCAAGAGGGCGAATTGTGAGCGCATAATGCGCATTGGGTTCTTACGGCGAATAATGGACAGCAAATATAATTGAAAATCGTGTGAATCACTTTTGATCACTTCGATCCCAAGTAATCAACTGCATGAAGCACTACAGCGCATGCTTCAAAAAATGCGTCAGATTAATCATCCCGTCATTCAGAGGAAAACTTGTTTGAAAATGTTAAGTGTCAGAAAAACTTCCTAAAATTTGTCATCGAAACAGACGGTGAAATATGCCACTACCCGTTCACTTCATCAACAAGACGACAACTTCAACAAATAGGCCTTTTGATGCCTGTTGTTTATATAAGCTAACATTATTATTGCGCTGAAATACAGCAATATTCCTTGGTTCCATCGTTGGATATGTTTTTAACAAGACCTGGTGTCTTAAATGTATTCTTCTCCTTCTTTCAGCTAGAATTTCAGTAAATTTTCTTGAATCTTCTGACGTGATATTTCTTTTCGTCGTTGTCGCCATTTTGAAACCGTAAATTTATTTGCGCTTCCCTTCGCTTCGCTCACAAATGTGATCAAACAAATATTTTGCGGCACTTCGAGAAGCGCATCATTGGCGAACTTAATCGTGTTAAGTTGCTGCGCCCATAATGCCCTGTATAAACCAGGATTTACAGAAAAGTTATAATAATCACGGCGCCTGACATGAACATCTCTGTGAATTTCATAGTTTGCGTCATACGTTTTGCACATTTGCTTCTGCAATTTGATGTTAGGTATCATGATAGCTACTTTCATCACATGCCCCGCGTTGCTATATGTTCAGAAACAGTGTAAGCTATTGAACGCATAAAAACCAAGAATTATTAATGCTCAACTCAGATATAATGAGAAAAAAACATGGTTATAATATCACACTAATGCTGGAAGTTTCTTTTTAAACATGTTCGTCAATTCAGAACCTTCCTTGTTTAACCCCTGCGACGACTCCATCTGCGACGGCTCCATCTACGACGAACCCATCTGCGACGAACCACTCTACGACGAACCCATCTGCGACGAACCCATCTGCGACGAACCACTCTACGACGAACCACTCTGCGACGGCTCCATCTGCGACGAGCCCATCTGCGACGGGTCCATCTGCGACGAACTATTGGGCTGTTCTGAGTTGCAATGTTCTTGGGGTCTTCGTCAGTCTCATCAGATGTCATTTCAGACGATTCATCATCGCTCGGTTCATCATCAGATTCAGATTCATCTTCCATTACTTTGTCTTCATCTTCAGATTCTTGTCTTGCAACTTCGTCATTCTGTTCAGGAGCTACAATAAACACAGTTAATAATTTTCAGTGATTGTTGTGAATATTCATAAGATAGCAAACAAAATTTGGAGCATTATTTGTCAGCGATATCATGAATTGAACCATTCTCACCTTCGGGTGTTGCAAACACGAAGCAACACAGTCCAAGAAGGAGAATTGATACTAACAGATAGGCTCTCATTTTGATACAGCAAGCGTAGAAGCTGTGAAAGAAAATATTTTGACTTTAATCTTTTATGAAAAACATTGAAAAAAGTGGAAAACAAGCTTGACAGATATATATTAGAAAGGCTAAATATGATAAGGTTGTTTACTGTACAGTTACCTTCTGTATGAAGTCTTTTTCTGTTGTGATGAGCTGTGCTGAAATGTGTCTGCCTCTCCCTATTTTATACAGAAATTTCAATGAAATTCCTCCAGATCCCCAATGAGTAATAATGAATGATTGCTTTGCAGTATCATTAATGCCCCTTTGCAAAGTAGTTATGAAAGAGTTTGCTTTCTATTTTGTTGGTTGTAAAGCCATTGGTTGTAGGGCAAGGGCCATTTGATTATTCAATTGAATCTTTCACAACGTAGGGGCCGAGACCGTGTATCTGGAGAATGCATAGCGAGGTAGACACGAGGGAATGAAGGACGTTTGTTTGGTTTGTAGGTTGTTTGTGAGTCAGAGAGAAGAAACAAGTGACCGGGTTTTAGGAGTCTCTCAAAATCAAAATATTTAACAATAGAAAATGTCCACGAGGGAATGACGTTTAGTTGTCAATTGATAGTTGTCTTTCTAGTTTGCATGAGATTAGGTAGAAAAGTGAAACAATCTTCCTTTAAGCATGTCGCTTCTCTATTTCTCATCGTAGTTTTTCAAAATAATATAGCTTTATTGTAATTATTCAGAGCAGAGTCAAATTGTCGCCTAGTTCATACAGAGCATTATGAGCGCAGCGAATTGAATTATTGTCTCAATAATTTCCAAATGTGAACTTTATACTCTGATAATTGGCTGTTTGAATCGATCTTTCCGATTTGAAGCGAATCAAGTAAATTAATGAGCCTGCCCAAGAGGGCAAATTGTGAGCGCATAATGCGCATTGGGTTCTTACGGCGAATAATGGGCAGCAAATATAATTGAAAATCGTGTGAATCACTTTTGATCACTTCGATCCCAAGTAATCAACTGCATGAAGCACTACAGCGCATGCTTCAAAAAATGCGTCAGATTAATCATCCCGTCATTCAGAGGAAAACTTGTTTGAAAATGTTAAGTGTCAGAAAAACTTCCTAAAATTTGTCATCGAAACAGACGGTGAAATATGCCACTACCCGTTCACTTCATCAACAAGACGACAACTTCAACAAATAGGCCTTTTGATGCTTGTTGTTTATATAAGCTAACATTATTATTGCGCTGAAATACAGCAATATTCCTTGGTTCCATCGTTGGACATGTTTTTAACAAGACCTGGTGTCTTAAATGTATTCCTCTCCTTCTTTCAGCTAGTATTTCAGTAAATTTTCTTGAATCTTCTGACGTGATATTTCTTTTCGTCGTGGTCGCCATTTTGAAACCGTAAAATTATTTCCGCTTCCCCCCTTCGCTTCGCTCACAAATGTGATGAAACAAATATTTTGCGGCGCTTGCAGACGCGCTTTATCCGCGAATTTAACCTATTTTAATTTGCTGCGCCAATAATGCCCTGTATGAAGCAGGTTTTATAGAAAAATTATGATAATCACGGCGCTTGACATGAACAGCTCTGTGAATTTCATAGTTTGCGTCATACGTTTTGCATATATGCTTCTGTAATTTCATGTTAGGTGTCATGATAGCTATTTTCATCACATGCCCCGCGTTGCTATATGTTCAGAAACAGTGTAAGCTATTGAACGCATAAAAACCAAGAATTATTAATGCTCAACTCAGATATAATGAGAAAAAAACATGGTTATAATATCACACTAATGATGGAAGTTTGTTTTTAAACATGTTCGTCAATTCAGAACCTTCCTTGTTTAACCCCTGCGACGACTCCATCTGCGACGGCTCCATCTACGACGAACCCATCTGCGACGAACCACTCTACGACGAACCCATCTGCGACGAACCACTCTACGACGAACCACTCTACGACGGCTCCATCTGCGACGAGCCCATCTGCGACGGGTCCATCTACGACGAACTATTGGGCTGTTCTGAGTTGCAATGTTCATGGGGTCTTCGTCAGTCTCATCAGATGTCATTTCAGATGAGTCATCATCATTCGGTTCATCATCAGATTCATCTTCCATTACTTTGTCTTCATCTTCAGATTCTTGCCTTGCAACTTCGTCATTCTGTTCAGGAGCTGCAATAAACACAGTTAATAATTTTCAGTGATTATTGTGAATATTTATAAGATAGGAAACAATATTTGGAGCATTATTTGTCAGCGATATCATGAATTGAACCATTCTCACCTTCGGGTGTTGCAAACACGAAGCAACACAGTCCAAGAAGGAGAATTGATACTAACAGATAGGCTCTCATTTTGATACAGCAAGCGTAGAAGCTGTGAAAGAAAATATTTTGACTTTAATCTTTTATGAAAAACATTGAAAAAAGTGGAAAACAAGCTTGACAGATATATATTAGAAAGGCTAAATATGATAAGGTTGTTTACTGTACAGTTACCTTCTGTATGAAGTCTTTTTCTGTTGTGATGAGCTGTGCTGAAATGTGTTTGCCTCTCCCTATTTTATACAGAAATTTCAATGAAATTCCTCCAGATCCCCAATGAGTAATAATGAATGATTGCTTTGCAGTATCATTAATGCCCCTTTGCAAAGTAGTTATGAAAGAGTTTGCTTTCTATTTTGTTGGTTGTAAAGCCATTGGTTGTAGGGCAAGGGCCATTTGATTATTCAATTGAATCTTTCACAACGTAGGGGCCGAGACCGTGTATCTGGAGAATGCATAGCGAGGTAGACACGAGGGAATGAAGGACGTTTGTTTGGTTTGTAGGTTGTTTGTGAGTCAGAGAGAAGAAACAAGTGACCGGGTTTTAGGAGTCTCTCAAAATCAAAATATTTAACAATAGAAAATGTCCACGAGGGAATGAAGTTTAGTTGTCAATTGATAGTTGTCTTTCTAGTTTGCATGAGATTAGGTAGAAAAGTGAAACAATCTTCCTTTAAGCATGTCGCTTCTCTATTTCTCATCGTAGTTTTTCAAAATAATATAGCTTTATTGTAATTATTCAGAGCAGAGTGAAATTGTCGCCTAGTTCATACAGAGCATTATGAGCGCAGCGAATTGAATTATTGTCTCAATAATTTCCAAATGTGAACTTTATACTCTGATAATTGACTGTTTGAATCGATCTTTCCGATTTGAAGCGAATCAAGTAAATTAATGAGCCTGCCCAAGAGGGCGAATTGTGAGCGCATAATGCGCATTGGGTTCTTACGGCGAATAATGGGCAGCGAATTTAATTGAAAATCGTGTGAATCATATTTGATCACTTCGATCCCAAGTAATCAACTGCATGAAGCACTACAGCGCATGCTTCAAACAATGCGTCAGATTAATCATCCCGTCATTCAGAGGAAAACTTGTTTGAAAATGTTAAATGTCAGAAAAACTTCCTAAAATTTTTCATCGAAACAGACGGTGAAATATGCCACTACCCGTTCACTTTATCGACACGACGACAACTTCAACAAATAGGCCTTTATGCTTGAATCATTAATGCTCAACTAAGGTATGTAATGAGAAAAGAACGAGGTAAAAATATCACACTAATGCTAGAAGTTTGTTTTTAAAAATGTTCGTTAATGCAGAGCTATTTTTCTTAAAACCTGCGACGGCTCTAATTGCGATGAGCCCCTCTGCGAGGAATCGCTCTTCGACGGCTCCATCTGTATGGGCTGTTGTGAGTTGCAATAGCTCTGCGACGAACTGTTGGGCTGTTCTGAGTTTTTTTTTTTAAATTCATAATAACGATATCCCTTCAATTTTAGATATAAGATACATAATAATAACATAATATAGTATAATATAAGTGATTGTTTAAGTTATTAAATAAGTTAAAATAAGGGTAAATGCAAATGTGAAATAAAGCGATACTGTTCTTCCAGGGAGTAGTTTTGGTCACTGTGAGTTATCATTGCTCAGTAAATGTCTTTTTAATGTTTTTTAAACACGGGTAGCGATGACAGCTCTCTGATCTCAATTGGAATACTATTCCAATTTTGATGCTAGAGTACTGATAGCCTTTCTTTGTGTTTTCTAGTATTATTTTTGGGATATGAAGGTCTCTACTATTCCTTGTTTCATAATTTGAGAGATTGCATCTATGCTCAAACATATCCCATAGGCTTTCGGGCGAGCTTTATTCAAGATTTTGTAAACCATCACAGAACGATTAAGCTGAATTAAACTCCCGATATTCAAAATATTATTATGCCAGTTGTCTCTTATTCTTGCTCTTTCAATGATGTTTATGGCCCTCTTTTGCATACGTTGTAGGGAGCCTATCTGGGTAGCAGAAAGGCTCCCCCATATGACATCGCCATATCTCAAATGGCTTTCAAAAAGAGCGCAATAGACATTACATAGTTTTGATTGAGGGAGGATTTGCTTGAGCTTCTTTAGAGACGATAAGCCACCCGCTAGTTTGCCTAAAAGTGCTTTATACTGGTCATTCCTTCCTTGTTGCAACGTTCATGGCGTCTTCGTCATTCTCATCGTCAACTTTTCCCGGGTGTGTGCCTCTATTATATTCTTATATTCTGAATTTCATGTTTTTGTCTTATCTGTCGTGCTTTCTATAGGTTAATTTCATGTTCTGCGTTATGATGATGGCTATGATTGTTTGCCATGTATTTTGCGCTGCTATGTGTTCTGATGTAGCTAGTAAGTTATTAAACGTATAAAGAATCATTCATTCATGCTCGGATATATAATGAGAAAAAACATGGTTATAATATCACACTAATGCTGCAAGTTTGTTTTTAACATGTTCGTCAATACAGAGCCTTCCTTGTTAACCCCTGCGACGAACATATCTGCGACGTGCCCATCTGCGACGAGCCCATCTGCGACGAACCGCTCTGCGACGAGCCCATCTGCGACGAACCGCTCTGCGACGAGCCCATCTGCGACGAACCGCTCTGCGACGAGCCCATCTGCGACGAACCGCTCTGCGACGAACATATCTGCGACGAACATATCTGCGACGAGCATATCTGCGACGGGTAGCTGGGTTGTTTTGGGCAGCACTGTTCATTGCTTCTTCATCATTTTCATTCACAGTGGCTGTGTCTTTGACTGTCATTTCATTGGACGACTCATCTTTTTTCGCTTCATCTTCAGATTCACCTAGCATTGATTGATCTTCCTCGTCAGAGTTTTCCTCCTCGGCATCTTGGGTTTGATCCATTTTCTGATCTTCTACTTCTAGTTTCGCAATTTCATCATTCTGTCCAGGAGCTGCAATAAACGCAGTTAATAATCTTTAGTGATTATTGTGAATATTTATAAGATAGCAAACAAAATGTTTAGCTTTATTTGTTAGCGATATCATGAATTGAACCATTCTCACCTTCGGGTGTTGAAAACACGAAGCAACAGAATCCAACAAGGAGAATCGATACTAAGAGATAGGCTCTCATTTTGATAGAGTACGCGTGGAAGCTGTGGAAGAAAATATTTTGACTTTATTGCCAAGAACTCCGCGTAGACACTTGTCTTTACGACAGTGAACAACTGGTTTTATATCAAGCTTAATGTGCTGGCAAAACTAGAAAAGGCTTTTTCGAAGCTTTCACTTACCTGAAAATGCTTCCACCACTGGCACTTTATCACTGTAGCGTTTGCTGTTTGCGCCGTTGTTTTATAGCGTATTTGAATGAAATTTCTTAGTTTACCGCAAAATTTGCAAGTGATAAGGATTTATTTCAGTCCACTGGTTCGCATTTGAAGAGTGCGGCAAGTGACCCCGAAGATGGCGCCCTTAACTATACGATCCATAAATTTCGTAGCACGTGAATATAAGTTGTTGTGTAAAATCATGTATCGGCTTAGGGTCGCATTCATGTTGGCTGAATTCAACTCTAATATGAAGCCTCTAAACGAATTTTATTGAATTAGATACTTCAATTGTACATCTTTTTAAATCGGTCACGTAATTGTCACACCAAAAAGCACAGAAATGGACAGACGTGAAGTTATTTGGTACATAAAGACTGAAAAAACCGCATCAGAAATGGTTATGATTACCATTTATAATTCTTTTTGTACCTAATAGAGATTACAACCTTGGCAACGTGAAAACATTTGTTTTGTTTTGCTCTCAAGGATTTCGCTCATTGTCTTTTGTGATGTCGACTTCTGATGTGAAATGAAGTATGGTAATGAAATGATACTTTGTGTGATAGCGGTTTTCTTTCATAAAAAAATCTTTTTTAAAGTTCATTTACTGTTCAGCAAATTATTTGGAAATTTTATCTTTATCTGCTGTTACTTGTCCTTATGCCTTGATGCTGAAAATTTTCTAAACATTTTTAATTAAACCATAGTCAGTAGAAAAGAACTTAGAAAAGTATTTCTATTGACTATTATTAAACATGGGTGTTTTGAAAGTAATAAGGGAGATATTTCTATCCGATGGTTTGCGCGCTGCTTGCTGGTGTAGCTTGGTGTGGTGTGACTTGGCCTGGCTGAAAGTCTGTCCAATACAAAGCTTTAGCATCTTCAGCGTCTTCAAGACAGGGCTCAAACATTAATTCAAAGTGCAAAATTTGAGGACGGGTGGATGTGTAAATGGCTGTCAGTTTCGAACCTAATGAAATATGACAGGGCTATAATGACGTACAAAATGATAAACGGTCTTTGCCCTGACAGCCTAAGAGGTAAATTTATCACTAGATCAGGGATATCTAGCTATTTGACAAGGAATCCGCTTGATAAACTCATTTTGCTTTATAAGCAACTGCTTTATAAGCAATGCAGCACTCCGCAAGGAAGAAAGTTAAGCAATTTTAGTACTGGACTGCCAAGCAATTTGAAAAATTGTATTTTCAGTACTTAACTGGAAATGTGAACTGACACCATCTTATTAACAGGAATAACCTGTGCAAGGGTTATCTGCCCTCAATATACTTATTGACTTTCGATTTATCTTTAATTTATCGCGCCTTCTGACATGTATACACGTTTTTTTTTTATAAGAAACCGGTTTATAAGAAACCTAGATCTAGACGCCCTAAAATTTAAGAAACTTTTAGAACTACAAGGAAATATTTAAGAAACATTAGAAATTTCGGAAACACGTTTTTCCTTTACGGATTCAACAAATATCAACTACAGTAAGTGTGTTTTATGTGCCAAGCATAACATTGTCGGCTCCACATGACGATTTTTCGCATTGACGATTTTTCTTTGTTATAATATACTAATATTTTGCTACATCCACGTTTTTTCTTCGTTTTCACTGCAACTCTTTTCATTAAATTAAGAAACTTTTAAGAAACTTTTAGAACTAAAATGTGGCTAAAAATTAAGAAACTTTTACTACTAGGCCTTGAGCCAGGTTTCTTATAAAAAAAAACGTGTATTGCCCTAAATTTACCTTTTCTAATCTATTTTCAAAAAACACGAACAAAAAGTTAAGCAATTCCTAAGCAATTTTGAGTACTCAAATTCGCCTTCCAGTTAAGCAATTTTTAGTACTGAGCCCGAGTTGAAATTGCTGATAAAAAATGAGTGTACTGACATCCCAAGGCATAATTTAGAATTCTCAAAGCAAAGTTTCTTTCACTCTGGGGCCAAAACATGGAATGAAACTCCAAGAAACATCAGAATGAGCCCCACAATTTCTATGTTTAAAAGAAACCTAGAGGAATTCTTACAAAGTTAATAAATTCCCAAAAATATAAACGCGATCCCTAGGTAGAACAGCTAAATCTTTATTATATATATATATATAGATACACACTTATTTTATTTAATAAGCAACCGCTCAATAAGCAACTAGGGCCAGTGGCGGCGCCAGGGAGGGAATGGGGGGGGACTAGTCCCCCCACTTTTTCAGAAAGATGGTCTCTTAGATTCATGCAAATCCGATGAGAAAATTGGGGGGGGGGTAGGCCTACGCTCTGTGAGTTGTGTCGCAAGATTATATCAATGTAAAATACAAAAGGGTTATTTCAATGTATGCAGAAAGAGAAGTCAAAGGATCCTAAGCCATTTTGAGACCTCAGAGATGACAAAACCCCGAGAGCTTCCGGGGGCTTCGCCCCCTGGACCCCTACCAGGGCACTGCCCTGGACCCTGGACTGACTACGGCTGGATTGACCCTCCATTAAGCAACTCGAGGGTTCAATTGAATTACTGTTAGCAACTAAGAATTCAAACGTCATTTATTTTAACATGCCAAAACTGGGCAGGAATATTCACTGTGCTGTTGAAGTTCTTGACTAACATGTTTACACTTACTGTCTCCTAAGTCTTGTGCTGTAGGCGTTACAATTGATGATTTTGACCCACGTACTTAGGAGAGGCTGTTATGGGTAAAAAAATTCTAAGCAACTTTTAAGCAACTTTGAGGGCTAAAATATCGAAAATATAACCAACTTTCAGGGCTGGACCAAAGTCTAGTTGCCTATTAAAAAAATAAGGTATTAATTTGTATTAGTAGTTTATTTTTATCATAGCTGATAGAGAATTCGTGTATAAATATTTTAAAATGAATGAAATGAATTAAATGAGTGCCGTGGAAAACTCTTTCGTTCTAATATTGATTGGCTGGAGTGAAATGAATCTTATTTGATTTGCATGTATTTTGTTTCATTCGTTGTCATAGTTTGCAGCAACTGATCTATTGGTCTCAGTTTGTAATTAACAAGTTTGTCTTTGAACACAGGTCCGCTTAATCAAAATTTTAGCTCGAAAAGAATTTTAAGCGACAACTTCGTGTTAACGCATTTGCTCCCGAGAAACATTTTGATCGATCTTTGCTTTATCATCATAATTTTTCAAAATAATGTAGCTTTATTGTAATTATTCAGAGCAGAGTCAAATTGTCGCCTAGTTCATACAGAGCATTATGAGCGCAGCGAATTGAATTATTGTCTCAATAATTTCCAAATGTGAACTTTATACTCTGATAATTGACTGTTTGAATCGATCTTTCCGATTTGAAGCGAATCAAGTAAATTAATGAGCCTGCCCAAGAGGGCGAATTGTGAGCGCATAATGCGCATTGGGTTCTTACAGCGAATAATGGGCAGCAAATTTAATTGAAAACCGTGTGAATCACTTTTGATCACTTCGATCCCAAGTGATCAACTGCGGTAAAGCCTTACAGCGCATGCTTCAAAAAATGCGCCAGATTAATCATCCCGTCATTCAGAGGAAAACTTGTTTGAAAATGTTAAATGTCAGAAAAACTTCTTAAAATTTGTCATCGAAACAGACGGTGAAATATGCCACCACCCATTTACTTTATCAACAAGACGACAACTTCAACAAATAGGCCTTTTGATGCTTGTTGTTTATATAAGCTAACATTATTATTGCGCTAAAATACAGCAATATTCCTTGGTTCCATCGTTGGACATGTTTTTAACAAGACTTGGTGTCTTAAATGTATTCTTCTTCTTCTTTGAGCTAACATTTCAGTAAATTTTCTTGAATCCTCTGACGTGATATTTCTTTTCGTCGTTGTCGCCATTTTGAAACCGTAAAATTATTTGCGATTCCCTTCCCGTCGCTCACAAATGTGATGAAACAAATATTTTGCGGCGCTTCCAGACGCGCTTTATCCGCGAATTTAACCTATTTTAATTTGCTGCGCCAATAATGCCATGTATGAAGCAGGTTTTATAGAAAAATTATAATAATCACGGCGCTTGACATGAACAGCTCTGTGAATTTCATAGTTGGCGTTATACGTTTTGCATATATACTTCTGTAATTTCATGTTAGGTGTCATGATAGCTATTTTCACCACATGCCCCGCGTTGCTATATGTTCAGAAACAGTGTAAGCTATTGAACGCATAAAAACCAAGAATTATTAATGCTCGACTTAGATATAATGAGAAAAAAACGTGTTAAAAATATCACACTAATGCTGGAAGTTTGTTTTTAGACATGTTCGTTAATGCAGAGCTTTTCTTTCTTAAAACCTGCGACGGCTCCATCTGCGACGAACCCATCTACGACGACTCCATCTGCGACGAACATATCTGCGACGAGCCCATCTGCGACGAGTCCATCTACGACGAGTCCATCTACGACGAACTATTGGGCTGTTCTGAGTTGCAATGTTCATGGGGTCTTCGTCAGTCTCATCAGATGTCATTTCAGATGAGTCATCATCATTCGGTTCATCATCAGATTCATCTTCCATTACTTTGTCTTCATCTTCAGATTCTTGCCTTGCAACTTCGTCATTCTGTTCAGGAGCTGCAATAAACACAGTTAATAATCTTCAGTGATTATTGTGAATATTTATAAGATAGGAAACAATATTTGGAGCATTATTTGTCAGCGATATCATGAATTGAACCATTCTCACCTTCGGGTGCTGCAAACACGAAGCAACACAGTCCAAGAAGGAGAATTGATACTAACAGATAGGCTCTCATTTTGATACAGCAAGCGTAGAAGCTGTGAAAGAAAATATTTTGACTTTAATCTTTCATGAAAAACATTGAAAAAAGTGGAAAACAGGCTTGATAGATATATATATATTAGAAAGGCTAAATATGATAAGGTTGTTTACTGTACAGTTACCTTCTGTATGAAGTCTTTTTCTGTTGTGATGAGCTGTGCTGAAATGTGTTTGCCTCTCCCTATTTTATACAGAACATTTCAATGAAATTCCTCCAGGATCTCCAATGAATAATCATGGTTGATTGTTTTGCAGTACCATTAATACCCCTTTGCAAAGTAGTTATGAAAGAGTTTGCTTTCTATTTTGTTGGTTGTAAAGCCATTGGTTGTAGGGCAAAGGCCATTTTATTATTGAACTTGCTAATAGCCAGGCCTCTTGGAAATTGAATCTTTCACAACGCAGAAGCCGAGACCGTGTATCCGGGGAATGCAGTGATAATGAGGTGGACATGAGGGAATTAACGACGTTTGTCTGTTTTGTGGGTTGTTTTCGAAACAGAGAGAAAAAACAAGTAAATGTTGCCATAGTGCATAGAAGTAGCAGCTATAATGCAACGGTTTTTAGAATGAGTCGTTAGCAGGTTTTATGAATCAAGGCTTCTTGAAATGAAAATATTTCGCAACGCAGAAGCCGAGATGGTGTATCCGGGGAATGCAGTGATAATGAGGTGGACATGAGGGAATGGAGGGCGCTGTTTGTTTTGTGGGTTGTTTTCGAAACAGAGAGAAAAAACAAGTAAATGTTGCCATAGTGCATAGAAGTAGCAGCTATAATGCAACGGTTTTTAGAATGAGTCGTTAGCAGGTTTTAGGAATCAAGGCTTCTTGAAATGAAAATATTTCGCAACGCAGAAGCCGAGATGGTGTATCCGGGGAATGCAGTGATAATGAGGTGGACATGAGGGAATGAAGGACGCTTGTTTGTTTTATAATAAGTTGTTTTCGAGTCAGAAAGAACAAACAAGCGACCGGGTTTTAAGAGTCTCTCAACTCAATCTCAAAATCAAAATATTTAACAATGCCAAATGACTGCGAGGGGAAGAAAGTTTAGTTGTTTCTGGAATGAGTTGATAGTTGTTTTTCTAGTTTTCTTGGGATTGGGTAGAAAAGTGAAATAATCCTTCTTTATGCATATCCCTTCTCTGTTTCTTATTTTCATGTCTCTTTAAATGAATGAAGCTTGTTTGAAAGAAACTTGAACTATTTAGCTATAAGCAAGATGTTTTTATTTCTAAACTAAATCGCATTTAAAAGCGTTAAGATGCTATTTTTTTATCTCTGGTTCTGTTCATTTTAGGCCAGGAGATTTATGCGAAGAACCACATATGATTTACGCTGTTTCAAGTTTGAGTATTAGACAGGTGATTGACTCCGAGGCTTATAAGACTTCAACTTTATACTCACTGCTAATTTCGGAAATTATTTGCCAAATAAACTAGCTAAGGTATTTTCAGATATATCTAGTAAATATGCCTGTCTCATAGATTGTATTTTGCGTGGACATAGACTAATTTATCCCATCCTAAAAAAAGTAGCTGCAGTTGTTTTTATAATGGACTCTAAAATGACCAACATTTGCATGTTTTGCTGGAAGCGAATTATCACCGCACAACCTCGTTAAAGGCTAATTCTAAGTAACAAGGATTTTGAGGAATTCCCAGCAAAGCTTATTTTTAGCGCTGATTTAAAACCAGCCCCAATTAAAATGGTCGGCAGTGTATAACGTCAAAGATATATAAATTCGAGAGCTGCTAAGCAAGAATAGGGTATGCTTTTCTTATTCGCTTTAATTGTTGATGAATGGGAGATCATGCATTTGCATAATCATTCTTCCAAGTTCCAGTGCTTATATCAATTGTTGACTTCAATTACAATTCTTTGGGCGCTGGAACCTTTCTGTTCCGCAGACGAATACAAAGCGCACAATCACTGGTTAGATCAAAAGATAACCGTGGAAAATAAGGAATGAATAAATGTGGGAAAATCTGCGCTAATCTTGTCCATAAAGATAACAGCTTTATCAGGGCATACACAACTTATTGCTTTATGTACAGTTATGCACAATGAAACTTTCTTTTAATGGACATATTTTTATAACATTCTTTGATCGGTACAGAACTTCAAAATTGCTTTGAAAATCGGAAAGATAGCGAAACATAATAAATACTAAAGCTTTCTGACGTAGTACTCTGATGAGTGTCAGACGAAAAGCTTTAGTATTTATTATGTTTCGCTATGTTTTCGATTTTCAAAGCAATTTTACATATTTTTTATGTTACTAACGTATTGATCAATTTGGTATTTCAGACTGTGGTTTCCGATTGCTCCTTCGTTGCGTCTCTTGCTATCAGTGCTGCATACGAACGAAAATTCAAAAAGCAATTGATCACGGGGTACAGGCTATATTTTTTGAAGAGAGTAGCATCTTTGCATAGAGCAGAATTTAATTTTTAGAACGACTTCATAGTATTCTTTAAGATGCATTGTTTATGACAATCTTTCTCTGCCACTATTTTGCAGTGTTATTTACCCTCAAAATAAGAACGGAAAGCCAATTATCAATCCATGCGGAAAGTACATGGTCAAGCTGACGATCAATGGCGTACGCAGAAAGGTAGGAGGTAGAGCTGCTGCTTTTATCTGCTTCTGTGTTGTTTTTGTGTTTTCTTCCCTGAGCAATCTATTGTTGTTGTTGTTGCTGCTATTGTTGTTGTTGTTGCTGACATTGTTGTTGCTGTTGTTGTTGTTGTTGTTGTGCAATATGGATCCCGGGCAGTCGGATTACAGCTGAACTTCCCTGATCCGGACACCTATCTGGACGTGCGGTTTGCTTTGAAGAGGCATTCGCTCTCTGGTTGTTCATTAAGAGATTCGAAGGTTTCTTCTGCATAGTACCAGTATTCTCTTGTACAAAGGTCCTAGTCTGCGTGTAGACTTTACAGGAGACTTCTTTCTAAGTCTCCTGTAAAGTAATTTAGAGTAATTTATAGAGTAATTAATAGAGTAATTTCTTTGCTCTTTTTCTGCACAATCTCATGTAAAGTCTGCACTCAGTCTATAGAGGTGTCTGTTAAAAGAGCTTCTACTTTAGTTGCTTGATTTGATGAGATTCATTGCAAATGCCGTTCACTTGAATTTCTTTGACAATGTAGATTCTTTGTCCGAATCTTTATGCATCCATTTTGATTTATTGATATATTATTTTATTAGGTTGTTGTTGATGATACGCTACCGTTGGGCAAGGATGGCCAGCTTCTCTGCTCATACTCAAATAATTCTGACGAATTTTGGGTCAGCCTGCTTGAGAAAGCATACATCAAGGTATGGATACCATGAACTGATGCAATGTGTTCTTGATGTATACTAAAGCTCCACTGAACACTCCTATGTAACGTGCTTCGCAGCATAATGGACCTGAAATCTCTTGATCTTATGTTGCTGTTTTATCGTACAATTTACACTGAGCTTTACGAACTTCCAATATGCATCGAGATGAACAATGCAGGCTCCATCTGGGTCAATTCCATCATGATTCACTGCATAGATTTTCATTTGCCAATTTCCTATAGTTACAAAACAGCAATTGCATAGCACATATGTATCAGATGGTGTTTTTTATCTGCGAATTGCATGTATAACTATTTTCGATTCTTGATTTTTGCAGGTGATGGGAGGATATGATTTCCCTGGCTCAAATTCAGTAAGCCTAATTCTTTTTTTGCATGTTAAATTTGAGAATCTACTATGATAATCACGTTTGAGTTTTATGCTTTCTAGATTGTATCAATTGTATTCCACTACACATATCCTAATAGCACAATGATTGCACACTAATAGCATAATACAATCGGCATAGATGCATAGCATCATGTATCTTTGACGTTTGTACAATGTTGTCTCATTTTCTCTCAGAATATTGACCTTGGCGCGTTAACCGGTTGGATTCCAGAGAGATTTTCATTGAAAAATGATGAGGTCAACAAAACCCGAATGTTTGAACGAATGTTCGAAGGACTTCACAGAGGTTTGTGTTTAAGATATTACCACTTCAATATATGATGTTATTATCATTTTTGCACAGTTGATTCTCAAGTTGATTCTCGTCTTTTCCATCCAAGGTGATGTATTGATAACAGTTGCAACAGGATTTCTCTCTGAGGTTGAGGCAGAGCGAACTGGCCTCGTTCCCACGCACGCGTATGCTGTTTTGGATATCAGGAAAATCCAGGTGATAGCAGTACTTGTATTTTTGCATTGTTTGAAATGACATCACTACTTTGCATTTTACACGAGACAATGAATTGTCGACATTAACAGTTGAGGTGGTATATGGGAGGATGGGTAACAGGGACTCGAGGTAACGAGTCGTGAAACTTACGTATTGCAGTGAGGGCTTGTGATTATAATTTTTCTTCTTCTCAAAGGACTTGTGGCTGCTCCAACTGAAGAACCCCTGGAATCATCTTCGATGGAAGGTATGCGATCGTCTATCTCAAAAATTCATGCATGCGATTGAAAACTATCATAACACGTAGCTCGTGTATACTGGGGATCATACTGTCTTGACGTGACGTTGTGCTATGCTAATGTTTGTGTGGCGTGCTTCAGGTTTAGCGCTTGACCCCTGACTGCCCATTGGCGCGTCAAATCCACCCGTTACCTTGTGATAGCGGGTAATTGACGTAGGTCTTTACTAGTTTAGTATAGATGTACCCATGTTGGATAAAGGCAGGACCAGGGAATTGATTTAGAGGCCCTGAGGCCACAATACACAAGAGCTTTCTTGATTATTATCAGTCTCAAATTTTCGAGAACAATCAAAATACTAGAGAATTACTAAAATTATTCATGGTCCCAGGCTGAGCCTCGAGGCTATTTACCGCCTGCCTCTGTTGTACCGGGAGAGGTGCAGGTGTATTTCATTATTATTTGGATACATATATTTGTCGATTATTTTCAGGGAAGATTCAGCGAAACTGACACAGAGAGTTGGACGCCTGATTTGCTGAGAGCTTTGAATTATGATAGAAGAGAAGCATTACAAAATGACAATGGTAAACACCAAGTTACTTCCTAACCAATTATCAGTCCCAGTTTATTAAGGATTGAACTGAAGCTTCGCATAAATGTGTATATAATTCGTTACGAATTCTGCAGTGCAACACGGTTTGATGTCAATGTTTTGGATTTGCAGGTGTATTCTGGATCAATTGGGAATCGGTTTGCCGCTTTTTTGATGTGTTCTACATGAGTTGGAATCCCAAACTGTTTCAATACAAATTCACGATTCACTCGTGAGTATCAGTGACATTATTGCTACTGCATTTCTCCAATCTGCAGGCATTGCTGATTGCTCAGCTATGAATTAATCTTCAAACCATTCTGACCTGTGATGATGTTTATATTCTTTACTTTCTGTGCAGAAAATGGCAAGCCACCAAAGGACCCATCAAGGACTCGTATAACATCGGTGAGTATTGCTATTGCTACTCGTAGAGCATGCACATTAACGACAGCTAGTCTTTGTGCGCTTTGTAGATTGAGAACTCGCCAGGAGCAGCATTGGTCAGCATTGCTGTGTATTTGCTGTGCGCGTCCGCTATATTTGTCAATTAATGTATACTTTCTTTGCCTTGAAGGGGACAATCCACAGTACAAACTTACCGTTCACAGTGGGGACAGTGCAAGCATAGTGTGGATCCTTCTTACAAGGCACATCACAGAAAGGGTGGGTTTTAGTCGGTGATATTTACATTCAACTAGTCTAACGTGGTACTTATAGGGAGAGCTGTAATACACAAATGAGGCTTGAACTCGTCAAAGTTATATAAAGAGAAGCGATGATAAAAAAAGGAGTCAGACAGATAAAATTATTTGAGCTTAACATTAGTGATTATATTGAGTTCCAATTACATCTCTCCTCTCATTTATAAACAGATATGCTAAAATTGCTTGATTCTCATTCTCTGGTTAGTGGTTAACGAATGCTTTTTTTTTAGGATGATTTTGCTGACAATAAAGAGTTCATTACTGTCCATGTTTACAAAAGTCCCAGTGAAAATGCCCGTGTTTACTATCCAGGTAATCATGAATTTCTACCGTGCATATAATGTTTTATTTCTCTGCAATTTATTTACATCGATGCCTGGTCCGTGTTTGTAAAGGGATGCTGTAACATTTGCTGATGCTGTAACATTTTGTGGACTTCAGGACTACACTGGAACGTCCATATAACGGATATCTATGGATTTGTGATTTTATTTGTTGCAATGAGGTATTCGTTGCACGGAGATTGCTTTTGCAAATAGATGACCAATTTTGAAGCATTTCTGGTAATAAAATGTATTCATTGTTCAGAGATGCTCATTGTATAGAGGCATCGATTAATGGAAGTTCCATTGTACAATATACCAATGTCTTGACGAGCTTCATCCAACCTCTGTTCGCTTTGCAATCATTAACACCGTGACCCCAGTAAATATATAATGTTTGTTGTTTTGAATAGACAAGGCATACATCGAAGGGACAAAGATTAACAGTCCCCATTATCTAACAAAGATGCAGCCATCCAAAGGCACTCAGAACTACACATTGGTCATATCGCAATACGAAAAATACAATACTATTTTTTATACACTTAAGGTAAGATGTACCTGTATGTTTCTATTAGTACTGATTCTTACTACTGGGTTCTTGATATAACGAACTCCTTGGTCCATTCAATTGCATAAGCATATCTTCCTTTGAAATGTCTTGTTGTACAATTAGTCTCCCCAATGGAGCACCATTTGGTTGTAAAGGCTCGTGCTGGTAGTTCACTGTATATCATTTGATTCGTAGAAGAATATGTTAAATTCTGACTCGTAGCTAAATGGGATGTTTGTGTTTTAGGTCTATGGAACTGTGAAATTTGAGTTACGTCCTGTTTTGGACCCCTTTACATCAAGAAAAAGGGTGAGCGTCTCTCTCAATGGCAAATTTTCAGCCGTTATTCAATTTCATTGCTTCGTACGGTGTGTGATAAATTCCTACTGACAATTTACCTCATATCTCAATCTGATTGGTGCAATTTCCCCCCAGCTTACTGGTAATTGACGAAAGCAAGCGCGGGAGGATCTGCGAATCACGCGTCGTACTCGAGCAATCCGAAGTTTGACTTGGAAATTATTTCGAATACACCATGTTCCCTCTGATCAAAATAGAAGCCCCCAAGTATGCTTACTTTTCTTACTACTTGTTCATTTGATCTGAAATTACCCTAACATGCTTTATTACGACGAGGCACAGAAGTTAACCTCGATGGTTCGAGCGATGTATTTTCTCTTCGGATTTGTTTTACAGTCAAATCTGCACAGTTCGAACTCGTGTAATTCGAACTCTATCTAATTCTCTGTGCCTTCAAGGATCACCAAAGACCCAATCCTTATAAAACAAACCTCTATAATTCGAACCTTTTGTGATTCGAACATTTTCACCCTTCCTAGGGTGTTCGAATTAGACAGAGTTGACTGTATTTTGTATTTGCTTCAAGTTTTACAACTTCAACTTTCACAATTCAAATATGTTATTCCTATATCTTTAGATCTTTTCAAACTTTCCTTGTTTTGTATGCTACCAAGAGATTTGTATGCTACCAAGAGATTTGTATGCTACCAACAGAGTCTTAGAACTTCAATAAGCATGTTTAAAGCTTTTTACTTACTTTTGTAGACAATTGCAGTTGGAGCAGAAATCGTTTCTCAAGATGGCAGCTTCAAGAAGTCGTCTGGAGACTATAGTCAGTATGAGATTCTTTACCAACCTTGATTCTAAGATTGTAGGCCTCGTGTTTCCTTTTGAAGAGCTTTATAGAAATCAAAAGCTCATTAGTGCTTGTATTTCATTGTACTATCTTTATAGAACTGGTGCTTTTTTGCATCAACTGTTTCAAGCGTGGTCAGAGCTGCTTTTTTTGCAGAATCATTGCACTATCTTTATAGTACTTGTATTCCATTGCACGAGCTTTATTGAGTTTGTTTCTTTTGCACAAGCTTTATAGTGCTTTAGTTCATTGCACGAGTTTTATCGAGTTGACTTTTTGGCTTGACCATTTAGAGAAGCAGTAGAGCTTGTACTTCAATGTAAAGCTTGTTTTTACCACGTATACCCACGTATTTACGTCTTTGTCACGACTTGTTCAACTTCATAGAGCTTGGCTGGATCTTTCAGTCTCCATTTTGTTACTTCTTGATCCAAATCATTTTACACCGAGAAAGGGACTAAATTACAATTGTTTGCTTTTAGGTGGGGATTCATGGCGTTTGAATTGCAAGATGTTCCTCCTGGTCGCTACAAGATCATCACGTCGACATTTCTACCTGGACAAGAAGCAGTTCTTTCTCGAAATCGCCGCATCAGCAGCCTTCAACCTACGTAAGGCGTAATATGTTTCTTATTTATTGTCATGCCGTCACCGATACATCTACACAGCGCATTGAATTGAATTGATAGTTCCATCCGTCACACATTGAATTGAATTGACAGTGGCATCCGTCGCACATTGAATTGAATTGACAGTTGCACCGGGGTCGAATGAGATGCTGCTGTCAATCCAATTTAATGGATGAGTTGTATTTGTATTACACATTCAATTAGTCAAACAGGATCGGATCAGACCCAAGGGAAACTGCTCTTTGCTATTGTCAGCATGGATTCAATCCAGCTAACAGTAATACGAAATATATCATTTGTTATAAAATAGATTTACACAACAGCCCGTTTATTTTTATTTTTGTGCCAATTCAAAGCATTTCTATCCTGTGTCGTCATTACTAGCAGGTGTGAAAAATTGTTGGCTCTCACACAAGGACCCGTGAAACCAGTTTCAACTCGAGTTTTCCCATCAGTTGACAGCAAACCCAATACCCTAACCCAAATACACCAATGTAACGCCACAACATGTCCATGTATCATTATCGAGTGATTTTTGCGGTGCAGCGCGGTTTGTTCAATTGCAATTGTCCGCTATGTTATTATAACGGTCGTAACGGTATGATGGTGTGTGTGTAGCTATCGATTATCTTTTGGTCGGCCTTTTCACCCATATTGGTTTTCCGTTATCTGTAATCTTAGCATAATGGTTCAATTCATGCTCTTTTCTCTGCTCCCCGTTCGTTATAGTATAACGGGATGTATGCAAGCCTATAGCTGTGATGGAGGCTCTGTGCTTAACTCTTTTCGTTCTGAGTGTCTGAGCAACTAATCCATGTCCTTTTGTTTGTCATGGCGATGTTCTTGATTGTCAACCGAGGAAACAATCTCAGGCCAACATGTCTCAACCCGCCTATTATTTTCTTGTCCAGTTGGAAGCATCGCTCTGGACAAAGGAGACCTCTAGATGGATATAGACTTTCAGATATGTTTGATTCTGGATAGATATACACTCGCGGGTAATTGATGCCCAACTATTGATATTGGTGATTAGTTGAGAGTTTCTACCTGGGCACGATAAGCAAAGCATGTTCATGTGGCATAGCATATTTTTGCTTTTTTTAGAAGAACTGGTTTATAAGAAACTAGAACTAGGATGGCGAAAATTTAAGAAATCTTATGTACAGGTTCAGAAAATTAGCAAGCTGTAAAATGTTCATTCTTAAAAAAGAATCAATTGACTTTACGTTCTGCGTGGTCTTTGTGAATATCAAGATTTTGTTTGTGAAAGATTGTAACTTTTGATTTGATCTAATTGGGTTTTCGTAAGATCTGGGTGTCCGCCCAAATGGTAAGCTTTAGGGCAATAAGGCAATTTTAGATCCAGAATATAAGAGGCTGAATCTTCACAATTTTCATGCCAATTGAGGAATGCTTAGCACTGAATGCTGATCCAGGTTTGTTATCAGAACGAACGTGTTAGCAAAGCATATTCAAACAAAGTTGCATGCGTAACCTCTGGAAAGCATTCACTTATACATGTTTATCAATGGCCGAATGATACCTTAAGGGTAGTGCAAATTCTAGATTATGTGATATTTCATGATAGAGCAGTACTGCGTTGCTTTGGTTGAAAGAGACAACCTATGAACATGTCAATAACATATCAACTAACACTGAGTCATCTCATGCTGAAAGATCTTGAGCACAAAGAAGCCCTGAATGATGGATAAGCTATACAGCACTGATGATTATTAAATTTCCCGCAATGTAAGACAATCTTGGTCACTCATTTGCTCAGTCTGATCATCAAAGTCTGTCTCTTCAAACTGTTATCCAACTCACCTCAATCGCCAGTGTTACTGGTGAGTCATACTCTTATGGTTTGAAATTTAATCACACGGACAGTTAGCTTATGCACTGTAACTCTTGATTCGTTAGAATGAATAAAGTCCATTATTCAATATAGCACGTTAGCTGTTCATAAGAGAAGGCTGTTTCCGCGTAATCTCACTGGGAGAGATCGCCATTTCGTTGCTCTGATGGTTCTCCTCGTTGGAGTTTCATCGGCGCTCATTTGTAACTGTTCCATTTACCATTATGTTTTTTGTTGTTAAGATAAGTTGCGGATGATCTCGGATTACGGCCAAGATGATTGGTTATTGCACGTGCGCTCATCGATCTTGAGACCTAAATATGATTACGCATGCGTATTAACCCCAAGCTGTGGGTAATCGGAGACACAGGACTGATTTCTTTCCCCACAATCTCATTCATGACAATTTCATTTTAGGATGTTTATTTGCAAGCGTTTCGAAGCCATTAACCTGTCTGCCCTCCATCCCAAGGATTAACGGTAGCGCATGAAAATCTCTTTGAAATTTTTAATTCCCTAAGCTGGGTTGTTTTCCATAAGTAAACTGTCTCTATGCATGATCACACCACTACTCTGAAATAACCAAGACAATCCCAAACAGTTATTTTTACATTTCATTTTCGTTTGGTCTTGTTTTATTGTCTTGTAACGGAGATGGAAGAAGCTAGAACAAATCACAGCATCTTTCTTTCGACATAATTGTCTATTATGTCACACTCTGTATATATAGATGCGCATGGCTCGTTCTGCATTAATTGTCAGATTTCTCTACATCATATCGCCAATACATGCTAATAAAGGATATCGTTTACAAGTGTTTGTTCGAGCAGATCATTCAATATTCTGGTTATATATCATTATGACTTGTAACTATAATATTTCTGCAATACTTTATTTAAATACTTAGTCATTTTGCCATCACAACTGATACTAAATTTTTTGCCACGAGTTTTCTAACTTTTTTTATTGTATATGACAGAATGTATATTTTCTGCATTATCTATAGGCTATTCTGACTTGATTTAACAGAAGCTGGCTCTTTCGTAGGTGCTTTGTTGGCGTTTTAATCATACCCGTTGTCACAAGACCAACAGTAATGCTGCTCCGTGGCCTGAACGATTTCCTCTGTCCACAAGCGAGTACAACTGGCTCACAAGCTTGCTCCTTGTCGCATTCGCAGATGGCCATCTGCATTTTCGCCAATTTCCAACGAAAAACAGTGAGTCTAATTCAGAGTTAACATATCCGTTTTTAGCTGCTTAAGATCATAAAAACACTCTAGGTAGCCAACCCCTGATCAATGTTGCACTTTTGGGCTTTGCCAATTACCATAAGTTTATCCGGGGTGTATACCGGCCTCCTTGGAGCTTAACCGCTATTAACCCTCTCCTAAATTGCCACTCACTGCAACGTGCAGCATCGCTGTTGTTCTACAAGACAGCTGCCTGACGTTTCAATCCCAGTCGACGCCTGACGCTGGAATAATTTGCAACATTTCTTTATTGCTCTTCACAGCATCGCATTTGAATGTGAAACAATGAATGTGAATTTATCTTATACGAACAATGGGAAGAATTATCTCGATATCTGGGCGATTAAGCGAGGATTAGCTTTGCATATAATTCGCTATCATGCTATGCCGTTTGCAAAGTCCTCAGTGACTCTTGCTCTGACCAAGCCATAATCTCGACCCTTCTAACGGGCCCTAGGTTATTGGTATTTACAAAATTTATTTTGCTCAATTTTTAAACTTGTCAACTCCACTGGCTCTGATGGGTGGGGGGGGGGGCTTGTCAACGGCTGAGAGTTTGCATACCTCTATTCGCCAATAGGGTGCAGTTTTTTGGCAGGTTAAATAATCTTATGGTAAGCGACCTTCGGTTAACGTTTTTCGTTGCCTGATATTACTATGACGTGCTATGTACTGCATTGCGTGCAATGCAGGAGCTTATGCTTGTGTTTTACAAAATACTACAGCTGTTTGCTATATTTCTCAACACTTATTTATACTGCCGAATGCCTTATGCATCTGTCTAGCCTTCACTTACTACCACATAAGCACTGCTAGATTATATATTGCAGCGAGCATATCATGAACAGCTGAGTTTCGCTAATTTTGAACCGGCTCTGTTTCACCCGCCCGTCAATTAGCCATGTGTTGTTCATCGTGTTGATGTAGATTGCAAACGCCTTATATGGTCATCCTTTTCATTGCAGCATTCATCAAATTATGGCCGTATGGTGGAGGATACTTTCGAATACAAGGTGAAGCATCTGGCCTTTACATTGCAATGAACGCAAATGGAATTGTCCACACCACGGTTGGTATTGACTTTTCTCATGTTGTAGTGTTATGGTTAAGATGTATATCTTTACGAACAATGTTGCCTGGACATTGTTTGCTGCCGAGACGTTGTGTGTAGTTTGGCCTCGCCCTAATTGCTTCTGCTTGAATGATTGAATCTCTGATTTGAGATAAACGCGCCTGGATGCGGCATTTCATCTGGAATCAGAATGAGATTTATTGAGATTTGTTCTCGGCATTGACAACAATTTTGTAGTGATAGGCCAGTTTACTTCGTGATGCTCCTGAATTGTTGATGGCGATTTTATTTAACTTATTTTTTTGTAGAGACTAGCCAATGATGAGACATTGTTCAGGCACAGGATGACATCGAGTCTTTATCACACGTTTGAATCGAATGCGCATCGTGGATTCTTTCTGGGCTTTAAAAAGAGAAGGGGCGTACCAAGCAGGGGTAATCGAACATCATTTTGGAAGAAGACAGCCCATTTTATCGTTCTGGAAAGAAAGACCCCGACTAAGATCTCGGAGTTGGACGAAAAGATCAGGGCAATCTGGGAGGCGCAGTTGAAAAGATCAGGGCAATCTGGGAGGCGCAGTTGAAAAGAAGGCCACTTCAGTCATGAATGCGATGGAATTATAATGTTGAGAGGAGAAAAAGCTGGCTGAAAGGCAAGCAGAAAGGTAGGCTTGTGGATGGAAAGAAGGGATTTGAAGACGCGACTTGTGGGCCTTCATAATCTGGTCTTCAGCTTGTAACAGTTAGAAGATCGTGGAAGTATATGAGTGACATTATGGACAATTAATGTCGAAGCAAGAAGAAACTTGTATTGCCTTCCAGCAGACACATACCTTGCCATTTTGGTCTTGTGACTGTTTCAGTTCTTAGAAATAAAGTATCCTTCGGGCAATCATTTCGTCATCATGGCGTCATCAAACATCTAAGTCAAGGTGAAGTCAAGATGATCAGGATTTTAGATTTCAACTTCACCTGTGATCTACAAAGTTAAAGAATTTTAAAGTCATTGTTGATATAGCTTCCTGGCAATGCATCTGGATTGCCATTTGATTGATTCAAGTTATATGCGCAGACCATCATGAAGGCTTAATGACCACAATCTGGATATTTGATGGATTTTTCATTGGATTGTCCAAGTTACTTTCAGATCGAGATTGTCCAGATTGTCTCTAGACTTGCCATTTGTTTCATGATAACCAGTAGTGGATCCATGTAGATTAGAACATGATTGATTGTAGATTATCGAGGTTGTTTCGGTTTGAAACGGTATGTTCAAGATTAGTTATCCCAACTGTCATGTAAATAGTTATATCTTGAAGTACGCTTTCGTATCATTTGAGAATTTATAAACATGAAGAAATACATTTAACGCACGGCTAATCTCGCCAAATTACAAACAGCAAATTATATAGCTCTTACCATATATTTATCTTCAATTTAATTAATTGAATTTGTTGTAATTTTGTCAAAGAATTCACTGGCCATCGAGGATCCTCATTCTGACAGCAGAACGTATTTCAAAAATGATCAATAATATTTCTCTCAGAACTTTCTTTAACAACACAGTCTTGAACGCAAAACAAGTCACTTTGAATGCTGTCAGAATTAGAGAAGAGATGGGTGGATATTTCTTTATCATTCTCAGCAATTTATTCGATATTTTCAATAGAAATGGTATTTTTATATGAAATGATAATTGTCACAAAGCATTCATTTTTTGAGAGGAGTACTGGGGAGTGAATATTTTTTCTGTACTTGCTGATCAAGATCATCTTTTAGATACTCGTTCACCCCTCGAGCAGTATACGTTGTCCATTGATAAACAACATTAAGCGGTTTAATTGCAGGGGGTTACATTGCTTCTTTGTTCCACGCTTCTATTCTTCATGGGTAAATTACTCATTGGAACTACGGGGTTTTGTTGAAAATATGTTTGGTTAAATTTCAAAAGGAGTTTTCTGGATGTTGCAGCGCAATGTTAAGCTACAACTTGAGCCATCCTGCTATTGGTTGTAATTCACTGGCTAATGTGTTGTCCTCCTGCCTTGAAGTCTCATGTTGAAACAGTTGCTGCTTTCCATCCCGTATGAAACCAAGGCTATAACCTGAGGGCATATTCGCGAGTTAAAAAGGCTCATCACTGATTTCCTCATCATAGAATGCTGTTCTTCCTGTGCTGCATTCATTTCTAACAATTTCATACAATTATCAAATGGGATCCCAGGGTTTTACGGATTAGAGACACCTAAGTTGTCCCAAGTGAATACAAACGTTCACCCTCGGAAGCTTCCGCTCCATTCTTGTCCCTCAGTTTGTCTATTTTTTCGTCCACGTTACACATTGTTGTATTTTCTGTTCCTAGCACAAGCAGTTTATGTTCATCGCTAAGTAGAACTGATATCTGGAAGGTTTTATGAATGTATATTGTATGAAGGACACATGGGTAAAAGGAATGTGATACACAAGAACGTGTACTCGCTTCCTAGTGATGCTTGAATGCGAAAGAAGAGGTTTAGCCTTCTTCGAGATAACAATGTCTTTTCTAAGCACATTGATTTGCGGAGTTTATGCACCTTCACTGTCGTTCAGTCAATCTCTTTATTGAAAATGGTAGCTATTCTGGTGAAAGATGCATGTTTTATAGAAGATAAAACGTAATAAACGTATCATAAACGTACGTAGATGGTGTAGTATAAGAAATCAGTACTCGACTCGCCAAAAAGTTGTCTAAAACTGGATTTTCGAACACGAAAAAAGTTGAACAATTTAGATACTCAAAATTTCAGGGACAAATTTTCGTGCAAGCGTGAAATACGATTCGAAACGCGAAATTTGTGACTATGTTATTTTCGCCATTGAAAGTACAGGAACACAGTTTACAGATTGAAACTTCATACAGACTCAAGCTAAGCCACCATTGACCACCCTGCAGTATTCCAAGACCCCATGAAGGCCTCGTTGTGTTCGACTTCCAAGTAAGCCGGGTAAAGACCGACCACAATGCATTTTTTCTCCACTTAATGCGTTCATAAGCAATGTATATATGCCAGTCTAGACTGCAGTTCTCGGCTGATTGCCGCAACTTAAATCGTTGAGCTTTTTGTGATCACTTGGAAATTGCGTGAACAAACTGTGGCTGCGTCAGAAGAATCCTGTTATTCTGTCTGCGCTGTACCGCACATCCCAACAGCAATTCGTAAATCTGGCCTTCCCTTCCTTTAATCTGTGGCCGGTTTGGGGAATTAGGTTTAGAAAAACCGACAAGAAGAACATAGTTATCGGCAGATGGGCGGGAAAGCTTGTTTAGGACAACTGCTACCGACACTTTATTTGATCTTCGTCTTCTTGATATATTCATCTTTGTCTCTCTCTTCGGGTAGAGGATGTATCTGTCGTCATGGAACGACTTCGGCGAAATCTCCGGTAAACAACAATCTTATTTGTTCATGAGCGACAATTCTTTTTCATATGAATTTTTGCCTGCTTGGTTTCGAAACGAATAATCCAAATAGTTTTGCAAAGCCTTGCTTCCTTCTTCTTGACCTGTCTTAGTTGCTGTTTTGTGATTTGCTCTATTTATCACTGACCATTGCAATTAATGTACGGTACATTAACGTAAGGAAGTCAACAATGTAATTGCTCGTATTGAAAGAAGCACGAGTCATCGTAAATTTCAATAATTTCAAATGTTTCCTTTCTCTTTACATTTCTTGGTTCCTTTGAAAGTACACTTTTCCTTATCTTCCGACCTACTTCCGGCTTATTCAAGCGTAAGCAACTGTCTGCATATTGAAATGTGAATGTGGTTGAGTCCCGTTATGATAACTATAGTGTTACGTATGTCTATGAGAGTAAGCGGTTGATGTCAGGCTGTGTCTATGGGTTCACTTGAGTTGAGGAAAGCACGCTGAAAAAGTCCAATGGCGATATGACCCACTTTTCTAAAGCCTCGTTTTGACATGTCGCTGAATTTTTGAGAGCGTTGTTCGATGTTTTTAGAGCGAGACTGCGAGTGAAGCGAGGAGGGATGTTGTTGCTATTATTTTTGTTATTTTGGATTGCATACAAGATTCCCAGAAGAAAGTGATTTTGGTGCGAGTGGGTGACTCAGGGGCGCGCGTGTGTGGAATGTAATTGTAGACACTGCGAAATTCGATGCACGAGCGACAATGGAATTTTTCACGCTCCTAAGATCCTTTCCCAAGGCTGGGTCAATTGTACAAGATATACACTTTTCTCAGACAATGCAAATATGTATGCAAGTGGATGCAAATCCTCTACACTGGACGCTTCTGGTTCTTTCAACCCGTTTCTTCGCGATGAATAACTACGGAGAAAAATACCACATCCTGACTTGATTTTACTGGCCGGCATGGAGGCTAGGCCCGGTTGGTACATCACACGCGCCGACGCCGTTCATGAATGTCTAAGCACATTTAATGCACATTTCCGCCAGTTTGTTTACGATTTGGACCTGTAAGACTCTCAGGACTACTGGATTCTCTATACGCGGAAGACACAAGCCACAGCCCAAGGTGATTCATTTCAACCTGTTTCGTAAACCTGTCGCCGTTGAGTATAAATACGACATATTGCCCACTTTGCCTGTCACAGCAGACTGACGTTCCAGTCCAGTGTCCATTAACCAACACCATTCCACGGTGTCATTGTTTCATGTTGTATGCTGCACTTCAAAGCTGGATCAAGAGGTATTACAGAACAAGTCAAGCAACAATCAATATGAAGATGTACAAGAGAATGCTAGATTTATTGGTAAGTTTTTTTTTTAAAGAATTTCAAGAAATGTTTTATTAAAGTCTTGGACAAACGCTTCCAGCACTTTGTCTGAAGCGTTTATAATATATATTATCCAACACATAATATATTGGATAAAGTAACGGATAAAGATATCGGATAAAACATGAGACGCGTTTCACCAAGGTTTTCTGGAAATAGTTGTGAAGAAAAGAGTAATAAAATCTCATTTATTACTCTTTTCTTTAGCTCAAAATTGACATCTTTCGAGTCTCCTTCTTCAGCATTTCATGTATAAGTGTTTGGACGTATGGATGAATGTATAGGTGTTTGTGGCGGGGTAGATACAATATCGAACATGGAAACCTCTGAGGACTTGTCCGCGTCTGTATGCTAGGAAACAGGGTTATACTTGTTATACTATTATAATTCTATTAGCTTTTTTTATTTGATAAGGTATTGGCCACTTAAAAGATTTGCCAAAAATCGTGCTTATAATGAGTTTTTTTACGAGCCTATATGCCGTTTTGATTGGACGTTGGACGATATTGCTTTTGATTTGAAACAGTTAAGAGCACAGTTTACACGAGATTGACTGTGATTTTTGAATTGTTAGCCAAAAATTACAACAAGTATAGTTATCCGTATCTATTTTGTCTGGTCATAGGTGCACCCGTGAGCGTTGAGAAAATCTAATATCACAATAGAAGCTTTAAAACCACATGTATCGCATTCAAATGCCCAATAGAAATCTTTCAGTTATTATCGTGAATAATCGTCACAACGATGAAAGTTGCATTCGTGATTTCATTTTCAACGTTTGCTCAAGTTTCTTATCGGATTCAACTGAAATCCAACCAAGTGTTGTGCAAAACGAATTTCAGATCAGCCATCTTTCTTTCTGTCTATTGTGTTACCCATTGGCGTTACCTAGCAAAACACAACAAACCAAAACCTCTTTCGGGCACACACAAAGGGCCTTCGCCCACAACTTTCTTTCTAGCTGTTCATTGAAATGCCACTATACGCCACATACTTGTGTCTTTTATGTATCCATTCAGTTTTCTATAGTGAATCGAAATATTTGCACTTCCTTGGTGGCCTACTATTCCTGGCAATTCAAATGTACATACACGGCATACGAAAGCTATTCGTATTCCACATCCCTCGACATTCTTATGAACAACTGCGCTAGCATTCAACGAACGTCCTAGCTCAACAATCGAACCAACTATGACAATTTCCAATTTCGTATGAATTGTTGTTCTTCCTTTTGAAAAGAGAAGCATAATAAAGATGTATTGATACGAATTTAGATCTTGATAAATAGGAAGGAATGGGTGTTAGTCGCCACTTGATCAGTTAGAGATCACTGACGATAAGAAGGTACTGCTTTTCACGTACCTGTCTCTAAAATGCAGAGTCTTCTCTTCAAGGTCGCCCAATTGGCATTGGTTACCATGGTAGCATCCAAGCCAGCGGTCACGTTGCTCACAGAGCACCCATCGACGCACAGGCGAGTTAGAATCGCTCACAAATTCGGAATAGTGGCCATCGACAAGCATGGTAAGGTCTATCTGGCAACAGATCCCAGAGACGAAAACAGTAAGTTAAATTTTATCAATGTATTCGTCGCATATCATATTATACGTTAGATGTTATCACTATGCTTTCACTACTGGGACGTCATTGCTTACGTCAATGCATTGAATAACAAGAAGTTATGTCATTGTTAGGAAAAAAGGATGACCGTGATGTAAAGCTTAGCGCATTGTATTTTTGATATATCGATCTATATACACCTTTTGTCGAAAGTCGATGCAATGATGACGTGTGTGAAGCATGCTCATTTGTTAAGTAGGCCTTTCACTTGCAAGTCTCTCGTTTTGTAAAGCATTCAAAGACGATATATTTCTCTGCAAACATTGTTTTGGTTTTTCGGTATAACGAAACAACCAGTAAGCCTAAGGAATCGTTTTGTATACACCAGGATGTCCGAATAGTATTCCAGTCAGCATTCAGTGACGCTCTCTCGAGACAGAGACGACGTATATCACCAATTAGTTTGTAATTGATTATTCATCTTGTATTTTTCAAAACAAATGTGTATAGTGAAGTCTCGATATGGCAGACCCCCTTTTTGGCAATGAACCAAAAATCGGTCCTTGAACTTGATTAATTTTGCTTAACGATCTCGTGATGTAAATATTTAATTAGTAAATGCTATTTTATAAGTATTTTTGGTGCCATTAAAAGTTTGTTATTTTGGTAATTTACCGTTTAAAGAGTAGATTTATCAACATTAGTTGGCCAGTTCTTAACGAGTTTTTATTTTTTCTTGAACAGCTTTGATGGTAATATGGGCCTACGGTCTTCAGAAGCACAGAATTCAAGGCAAAAAATCTGGACTTAGTTTATCGATGGATTCGAATGGCAGAGTCAGTGCAAAGGTATCTGTTCGTAATTCTGTATAACGCTGGAATGCTGTGCTATGTCCTTGGTCCGGGTTTTACTGTGATGTAAATTACTGACAGCACCAATGAGCAACCTTGTTGCCTCGTTGCCATGCCGAATGAGAATAGAAAGCTTCGTGCCTCGGGAAAAGTGGCATTCTTACTATTTACGAATAAATTTACGATGCTTATTACCATGCTTTAGTGGTATTTTGCTTTGGGATAGGGTGCAGTGCACCGTCTTTGACATTCTTACATGTCGCAAACCAATTCCATTCTATGCTTTTCTTAAACAAGAAGTCGGGTTATGAATCCAGAATAGCTTATCACCTGCAGCTGTAACTTTTTAAAGTATGCATATGATAGTAAAGAGGGAAATCCACTCTCCTGTCTTATCAGGTCTAGTTTGCGACTATTCATGAACAACTAAATCTTTTGCATTTCAGAAAGAAATAACGAACGAAAGCTTGTTCATACACACGGTTCCTTTGGTTCGCCATATTTTCGAATCTGCTGTGTATAAAGGCTATTTCCTTGGCTTTAACAAACAAAGACGTCCGAAGAGAGGAAACAGAGCAAAGTCTTGGAGAAATGACCGGTCTGGTTTTCAGATCTTCAGGCCCAATGCTTTCGAAAAACGCAATTCCATCTACGATGCTTACTACAAAGACAGTTGGCCTGGGCGACTTGGAAAAAGACTTGATGCTACACAGAAAAAGATACTAGGGTAAACAATTTACGATGCTGTTATAGTTTAGAGGTTGCAGCAATGCTATCATGATGCTGTTTTGGTAATTTGAAAATGACAACGGTATCAAATGGACGGGCCAAATATGCAATGCAGTGTTAGTTAGAAAATGTGATCAATGTTGAGATTATACGAGAGAGACCAATTTTGGAAACGATGGAGTCAAATATCCTGATCTATGATATGAACTTTCTTAATAAAAGATATGCTATTATAATTGGAAGAACATATTTATAGAAATAAAACACTGCTCTATTTATTTAAAGCGATATATTTATTGCACGCATTCGATTGATTTTAATAATTTATATCTTCATATCTTAGTATACATCGTTTATAATTTATGAAAGTATTTTTTTACAATGCATTTTTGTAGTCCTTGTTGTCTATCTTGAAATTTATATATTCATGGCAACAGCAAACTATGCAAGCTAAACATCTCTCTGCAGCAATGCCTTACAGAGATATATTTATTGGTATTGGTTGTTGACAGACATCAAGAAACCTGAATGTAAACAACTTGTTGTTGTTGTTTATCCCCGAAGTGAGTGGAGGTGGAGAGGAAAGTGCATGGCATGCAGAGCAAATCTGGAGTGTATTGTTGCTGCTAGTCTTCCTTAATTAAAGTATAATTGAAAGCTTTGGAAATTTGCTATTTGAAATTGAAAGAAGCTTGACTATGCAGAGATGTCATTCTTGGGAACATTTTTTCACGTTGTGTGGTCGAGAAAGGTGCGGAGGCTGGAAGTAGAATGGACAGCGGGGTACAAAATGACATCACGGTTCTACTAATCTCCAATGACATCATTAAAACAGACAGATTATTATCTCCTGGCCTTTGGGTTAGGGTAGGAGTTGGGGTTGCGTTATGCGGACGAAAAAGGTGGTGGACGTCATTATCTCCAACCTCTTATGCGTGATTTTTAAATGTAAGCGAGGTAGAAACAAGATGACAGATGTTTTGTACACGTTGGATATGCGCTGAGAAGACGCCTTGCTTTATTCTCTGCAATATCCAATGATTCGGTAGTCAAAAAAAAAGAATTCGTAAGGGGTCTTCTCTAAAAAAAACTTCATCCTTCTCCTGTCCGCAAGAGAGCATGGAGGAATAATTCTAATTCAACCGACATGGAACAGCAAATACCAATTGATATTCACTACAACAAACTTCTCGGTAAGAATAAATGTTCTTTAATAGTTGATATAGGGATTAGTCTCCCAAACATTTTGAAATTAAGCATAAAACATTATGTTAATTGCCATCTCTTTTTCACGGCCCCATTCACCATGCATAGGTGCTCCGCCATTTCTGACTTCGACATTGAGGAACGTGGAAATAAAGCATGCCTTGGTACCGCCCCTTATGTACTACTTTCCACCTAGCGAATAGTATTAATTAACTAATGCCGGTAATTCTTTTTTCCCCAAAGATTGGCTGGTTGACCGTCGGCATTGCAATTTAAAATGGCAACAGTCAGCCGTTGCAGTCCGAGAAAAAATCAATGCGGCCATACAAGACATGCCCCGAATGAAGACATTGTCAACTTACTTTCGGGAACATGTAAGCTTGTAGAGTTTGTCTTGCCACATTCTAGCATCAACTCTATTTTAATTTTAAAAACAGTCTTGCTGCCAGCTTGCATACCATGCATGCATCTATTCTCTTTTTCTTACACTCACACTAATTTTATAAAAACTAATGCGACAAATAATTGCCCATGTATGGGGCTTGTACTTTTGCAACTCAAAAGTTCATCACATATCTGCAGTTGGCAATTTGAAGCAGAGTAAATAACCTGCATGACTTAGTTTTCTCTAACATATTTTCATAAATATTGTTTCAGCTATCAACTATTTCCATTGTTTGAAAATCATTGATTTGCTGAAGAAATGTGGAGAAGGAACTACAAATTTTTTTGGCCAGTATTCATCCCAACGAATGAAGGTACAGTTGACATCCACCATTGTGATGGCTTATCATCTCAAACATTCAGTGATGATTTCTAAAAGAATTAACAAGGGAGGCTCCAAAAGCAAAACCTCCAGAGTGGGTGTGGTTTTTTGTGACCACACCCATGTTTTTATTGGCGCAAATATGAAAAACGTGCTCACACAAACCAAACCAGACCAATCAATGGTTTATAAACATTTAAAGGAATAGAAACAACTGAATAAGACACCAACGATACGAGAATTAATATCTGGCATGCAATGGACATCAAAATCTTTACAAATGAGGCCTTTAAACTTTAACTTCTGGATAACGAGAAATTTTCTAGAGCACAAATACAGAGATTGTTTGTGCCCCCCCCCAAATTCAGCATATATTTTAACCTGTGCCCCCTAGAAATCACCACTGCAAACACTCCCTTTCTCAAAATTATTTTCCATTTCTCCTCTTTTTGGTGTCGTATAGTTAACATTTTCCATCTCGAACACATTTGAATCTCCCTTGAAAGTTTGAGAAGCAGATGTCAATTGCATATTTTATTTTGTTTTTTTTTCTGCCAAGCCTTTGCTTATTATGCTGTTATAGTTGAGTAAATATTTGTGTTCATTATATCCAATCTTTGTTCAACTAATTTCAGACATGTTTTATTTTTCAGGATTGGGTTGATTTAGTGCAATTTTACAAAGAAGAAAATATTCATCTCGGTAACTATATCTATCATGTCAATCACATAATTCTATAGGTTTGGGGCTATTTTTGTTGTTAGTTTGATATGTTAATGTTAATGCTTAGCTTTAACATTGGCTCCAACCCAAAGCAAGCTCCATGCAATGGTAGCTGGTGTAAAAATATTATATTTTGCTGCTTCATGTTTAAGTAAACTCTCCATGACTTGGACTCTTGTCATTGTTTTCAAGTTTCTCACAGAGGAGGCCATTTTTAAAGAAATTAAAATTTGTGTTAGGTTATACTCCCATGAAATGCTTCTCAGGGACCATGCAAAGCTCAATTTATTTCAGTTGTTTGTTGATTAATGTTTTGCTATTCTTTTAGCTGAGGCTGCTGATCATTTAATAAGAAATGTGAATTATGAAATTCCATCCCTGAGGAAACAAATCGGAAAATGCCAACAAACGCAAAGGGTAAGTTTCTGCACTGTCGGTTTTGTTGCTTATGTTGTCTCAACTCTGTTTTTGCTGGATAACTGTTTTAAAGTTTGATGAAGCAAGTATGTTGTTAAATTTTAATGGCTTAGGCATTGGCCTCAGGGTTAAGGTTATGGTTAGGGTTACGTTATGCGGAGGAGAAAGCTGGTCAATATGCGCAGTGGTGTAGTTATTGGTACTGCGCAGGAGCGTGTGTGACGTGCAGTTTCTCTAATGGCGCATTGCATGTTTTCCTCAACTATGCAAAATTGCTTTCATCTGAATGATCATATCTGAATTCTTTTTGATGCAGGATTGTCATAGACGAGAAGCAGAGTATATTTCAAATGCTGCAATTTTCAAAGAAAAGTATCAACAAGTCTGTAAAGAGATGGGAGTTCGTGTAAGTCAATATTACTTGTTTATATCTTTATTTGGCTTATTTATCTATTATTTATATGGAATAATAAGCAAACAATTTTTCTTCCACTTATTTTTCTTTCCATCCTCCTTCATTGTTTTCATCATGTTGGTTCTTCATGTGATCAGGATTCTCCGACACGATTGGTCTGATTTGAAACGCTCAAATCATTTTTTTCGACAGGGTGACAACGTGAAGCAAGAATTGCTGAATCTTGTCAACGTGCTGCCAGAAGAGTTCGAAAAGATAACAAGTGAAGCACGGTGCATCGAAGAAGCGATCAACTATTATTCTGCATTCATTGACTTTGTTGTACCAAAGTAAGTGAAATGACTTTGAGCAATGAGCAATGATAAATTTTTCAGTCTATTGTTAGGCAGTGTAATCTTCTTTGCAAATCTTTTGTTCTTCCTCTGGCAACGAAAGCTGGCCACTCGTAAAGATCAGTCTCGTGTTGATAAATCTATTCTTTGGGGTTAGGTGTAGATGTATACAATAGAATGTTTACTCCAATTTCATAAGGAAGATTTCTTCAGAGCTACTTTTTAAAAGATTTTTTAAAGGTTGTTGTCAGCCTTGTATGCTATAGTATTATTAACTATATGTAATTATTTTTTAAGGGACGACCAGAAGACTATGAAAAGCGAACACGATGTGACTCCAACGTTGTCTTTCATCTGTCGACATGGAAATGGGACATGTTATCAGTTGAGAACGGGGAAGCCTCCACCAGTCAATGCATTGAAAACCAAACAAGAAGAATCGACCAAGGTAATGAAATATGTTTATATTTGCATAGAGGCTAATTTATGGCTTTAATCACTGCTGGAGATACTACATGAAACTAGATAATAGATGGATAACATAAGTTAATATTTAAGCCAGTAGATAAAAGGAATAGGTTTTACAAATTCAGAGATAACTGTTATAGGAGAGTTGTAGTCATTGCTTAAAGGAAGCACTGATGTTGGAGGTCTGGAAATGACATTTTCCACTTTAGTTTGGCGGGAAATAGATATCGATGACGCAACATTTTTCTGGTCGCATGCGTAATGTTTTTACAGCCCTTAATATTACTAGTATGCAACTGATAGATTATGATATTATCTCAGACATACATCCAATGTGTACGTTTTAATCAATCAACTAACTGTGTTTGTAGGGAGATGTAAAAAAGGACGAGAGCAACGACGGTGGTATAGATTTTGGAGATGAGAATGAAATCAACTTTGGTGACGATATAGATTTTGGCATCGAAGCTGTCACTAACGAAAACGAGGCTACTATCGATTTCGGAATCGAGACTGTAACGAATGAGGACGAGGCTGGTATTGACTACGGAATCGAGACTGTGAATAGCGAGGCGGACATTGATTTTGGCATAGAAACTGTTGATATTGAAGTAGAAGACATTGGAGTTCAAGCCAATCCGAATGAAGATTGCTGTGTTGGTGATGAGGCTCTGAATGAAACTGATCTGCTTTCTGTTTTTGAACATTCAGCGACCAGAAATATAATCATCAATGAATTAATTGAGGTAAGATATGTTATATACTAGCTGTTAACATTGTTAAAATGAATGCTGCTGTTATGTAAAACCAATAATCACATCGTACTAGTGGTTTTCGCTTTGAAATAAAAAACCTTGACCTTATGATATTCTCTTCTGCTTGGAAGCGCTGCTGTAGACTAATAGTAACTTACCTGCAAGCTAACCTCAAGACCACTGGCTCAAAACCTGACGAGGACGTCTCGTTTGTGTTTTGATCAATTTGTAATTTAAATTTCCTGAAGGCGGGCGTGTATGCGCAGTGCTATATATAGGCCACTGCGCAGGAGTGTGCATGATGTAGTACTACTCACAGTGTCTGGTGTATCAAGTCAGGCTTTGGATTAGGATTAGGATTAGGGTTAAGGTTAGGGTTAGGGTAAGGATTAGAGTGCCCCAAAGGTGGGAGTGTATGCGCAGTGCCATATATAGGCTACTGCGCAGGAGTATGCATGACGTAATACTACTAACAGTGTCTGGTGTTTCAGGTCAGGGTTTGGATTAGGGTTAGGATTAGGGTTAGGGTAAGGGTTAGGGTCAGGACTGGACGTATATAAAATATTATTAATTTGAATTCTTTATTTTTTCATTGTTTTCATTTATTTTTTCCACTTTTGCAGCTTCAATCGTTTTTATCTCAGCGTTTGGAAGAGATGAGTGAAGAAGGAGACATTTTATCTGCCAACCAGGTATAAGCCATTGCAAAAGCACATTTCCAATATTGAATAGATTGGTATTTAATGCTTAATTGTAATATCAATATAAATCTATTCATTTTAGAGTTGATTGTGAATCTACACATGTACTCTTTAAAATCATTCTGAAATAATGTCACGTAATTATACTTTGGTAATTTTCTGTTTCAGTTCCAATCTGCTTCGATGGTAATACAAAAACAGACGAAGGATAAATTACGTGGAATGTACACTACAGTCTCTGATGTAATTGAAAGGTTGACATCAATGAAGATGCAGAACCTTTATCGCTTGAAAAGCTCACCCAGGTATGCTCATAGATTTATTTTTATATAATGTAATCTACATTAACTTATGGATTGTGTATGACTGTTTGCACGTATGCATATACAGTCAACTCTGTCTAATTCGAACACCCCGGGGAAGCGTGAAAATGCTCGAATTACAGAAAGCTCGAATTATAGAGGTTTCGGTTCATTAGTGATTCTTGAAGGGACAAAGAATTTCGTTCGAATTATATAGAGTTTGAATTACACGAGTTTGAACTATGCAGATTTGACTGTATATATGTATTGAGGACATGTATCAAAAAGTATCAATAGAGTAGGATCATGGTAACAAGCGATGGTTTGTAATAGTCATGATATGCTTACCATGTTACTTGTGTTGTATTTGTTTCTTTACAGATATGTCGACAGGTTGGCAGAGTCTCTACAGCAGAAAATGAAAACTGCTAATAATTTACTGAAGCAGGCCAAAGTGATGGTTGAGAGGAGAGATGCAGCTTTTGAATTGCAAAGGGAAACCGAGCCACGCTTGCAGATTATTATTGAGAAAACAAAGGAATTAAAGCAACAAGTGAGCAAAACTACTCATCTTTTCACCCACCACAATATTTTTTAACGTTTCTACTCTATGCTTAACTTGAGAAGTATCCATGGAGATTGTGCTGTGTATGTTTCAGAAATTGTTTATATATTCAACGAATCTTTTTTACATTATTTAATTTTCCGTCACACTTTTCAAGTCTCTGTTAAGTGCTATATTTTCATACGCTTATGTTTGGTTTTTGTTGTTTTAGATATCAGAGGAAATATCAAAGAAATACAAGAATAGAAAAGTTAATATAATGGGAGAAATAAATTCACTATAGGTATGAGAAATTTTATTTCGAAACAACCTTATTCGAGCTTCAGTGTGCTTATATTCCAAGCCTAGCTACTGATTTATGTTGCTGCTGTTTGCATAAGTTGTTGTTTTGAAGCTAGAATAGTTATTTGCAAAGCTATTACATGATCTTTCTTTTTCACTTTTTATTTTGAATCCTAGATGTTATGCATTGATGATCATTGGAATGCTTCGCAAACGAAGATGCAGGACAAATAGCGTTTAAATTATTTATAATTAAGTAACTTGCCTCCAATGGATTTGGTTTCTAAGTATTAATTTCCAGCCCCATTTAGGCAATACCCCAGGGTTTAAATGCCCAATGAAATGTGCTTTTTGGAGTCTTCAAAGACAGGAGTATCGATTCTGACATCCAACACGCTAAAACTGTATGAGGCATTACTGAGGACCTCAGCCTATCTGAAGATCCCGAATATTCCCATATTATTGCCATCATAATTAGCCTTGGGTGAAACTTAAGTTAGTTTGTTTATTTACAATCTATTTGAGGCAATTATAGCACCAAAATGGTTCGTTATCGTCCAAGTGGAAAGGGTAGATTGGACATTGCAGATATGCTATGTGTGTATGATAAATTATTTTCGTATACTGAGAGGATTTCAGAAGGAGACAACATGAACAAGATGAACTCTAATGAACGTTTAACCTGATTTTTATTACAATGGTCTTAGTAGTATCTGCAATGACCAATTTTGAAGTTGTCTTTAAATGCACTTGAAAATATTGCTCTAGAAATCTATTTCGTCCATTGGCTCTCAAGCAATTTATCATTCATTTTGAGAACGTTTCCTTTAAGTTAGTTGTTTGCTGAATATGTTAAACAATATTTGTCAGTTCTCTCAAGTTTCCGCAATTCCAGATTTTTATAAAGACAGCTTCAACCCTTATGTGTGAATTGTAATGAATTAATGAATTATTTTAAATATCTTCACTTTCACAAGCATGATACGACAGAAAGGTCAATGATTAATATTCCAAGATCATCTTGATATTCATGTGAAATGAAAACTTTTGCCAAAAATTTACGTCAACTGTCAAATTCTATCTATCCCGAATTTCACGACCTGAAAGAGATCATATAGGTCGTTGTTCTTTATCTTTGGGTAAAATTTTGGCCCTTATGATTTCAATTTAGTTCCCTTTAAACAGAACTATTTTCAACCGTATTTTCCCTTGCCATGTTTGATATTTCTGTCTTAGATGCTTGTGAATTTGTCGATTATCAATTTAAGATGTATTATGTTGTATTAACAGTTTTTAATTTGTTTTTAGATTTGGTGGCGATGTAAGCACCTCACCTTGTTCGCTGAGCCAAGTACCTGGACCCGTGGACTGCTGTTGGACCACCTTGCTGCGTCATATGGTCTTATGGCTCATGGTCCCTGATACTGGTGTCACCGTGTTGTCGTGTCTTTGGGCTGCGGTCTCCATTTCAAAGGGTGAGCAAATGTTTGCGTTTATTTTTGTTACTCTTTCACGTACTTTCATTATCACATTGATATCCAAGTGGCTAAAACTCTAAGGACTGGGGCTAAAAGGCATGAAGCTTGTTACCTACCTTCAATACTGTGTTGTATTGCTCGACAGGAAAGAAAATTGTGCTCTGTTCACATCCAAAACTAGGAGATGTATTAAGCATTGTACGCGTCATCGTAGTTGAAGCCTGGGTCGCTGAATTTGATATCGGTCTGCTCTGACGTCATTTACGCAAAGCCTGTACCTGAACCCTGACCCTGGGTCCCAAATAGGCTGCAATCCACCGATTCAAATGAACTTCTTTGTGCACTTTTTAGTTTTTTTTTACAATTTTAAACAGTCAAGTAGGATATTATTTATTGATTTATTTTTAGTTCTTTATTCTTTGATTTTTTCATTTAAGAACAGCTTGAGCTATACTAGTATACAGTTAGTGTTTGCTACTATGATAGTGGTTACATCAATCATAATAATGGTAGTAGTAGCAATTGCAATAGTGACATTAGTTGTAGTAGTAATAACAGCAGTGCTATAATTATGTTATTACACTTAGTGATGGATGTAGTAGCAGTATTGCATGTAATGGCAGAAGTAACAACAGACCAATTTTATAATGATAGTAGATAGTAGTAGGTAGTGGAATTCTTAATTCTTGGACTCTTAGGATTGCTTGTCTCGGAGATAATGGCAGGTAGTGAAGGAG
>RQOL01000466.1:754021-1050171 GCA_013076295.1 Sanderia malayensis | reverse complement strand
CATCTGCGACGAACCGCTCTGCGACGAGCCCATCTGCGACGAACCGCTCTGCGACGAGCCCATCTGCGACGAACCGCTCTGCGACGAGCCCATCTGCGACGAACCGCTCTGCGACGAGCCCATCTGCGACGAGCCCATCTGCGACGAACCGCTCTGCGACGAACATATCTGCGACGAACATATCTGCGACGAGCATATCTGCGACGGGTAGCTGGGTTGTTTTGGGCAGCACTGTTCATTGCTTCTTCATCATTTTCATTCACAGTGGCTGTGTCTTTGACTGTCATTTCATTGGACGACTCATCTTTTTTCGCTTCATCTTCAGATTCACCTAGCATTGATTGATCTTCCTCGTCAGAGTTTTCCTCCTCGGCATCTTGGGTTTGATCCATTTTCTGATCTTCTACTTCTAGTTTCGCAATTTCATCATTCTGTCCAGGAGCTGCAATAAACGCAGTTAATAATCTTTAGTGATTATTGTGAATATTTATAAGATAGCAAACAAAATGTTTAGCTTTATTTGTTAGCGATATCATGAATTGAACCATTCTCACCTTCGGGTGTTGAAAACACGAAGCAACAGAATCCAACAAGGAGAATCGATACTAAGAGATAGGCTCTCATTTTGATAGAGTACGCGTGGAAGCTGTGGAAGAAAATATTTTGACTTTATTGCCAAGAACTCCGCGTAGACACTTGTCTTTACGACAGTGAACAACTGGTTTTATATCAAGCTTAATGTGCTGGCAAAACTAGAAAAGGCTTTTTCGAAGCTTTCACTTACCTGAAAATGCTTCCACCACTGGCACTTTATCACTGTAGCGTTTGCTGTTTGCGCCGTTGTTTTATAGCGTATTTGAATGAAATTTCTTAGTTTACCGCAAAATTTGCAAGTGATAAGGATTTATTTCAGTCCACTGGTTCGCATTTGAAGAGTGCGGCAAGTGACCCCGAAGATGGCGCCCTTAACTATACGATCCATAAATTTCGTAGCACGTGAATATAAGTTGCTGTGTAAAATCATGTATCGGCTTAGGGTCGCATTCATGTTGGCTGAATTCAACTCTAATATGAAGCCTCTAAACGAATTTTATTGAATTAGATACTTCAATTGTACATCTTTTTAAATCGGTCACGTAATTGTCACACCAAAAAGCACAGAAATGGACAGACGTGAAGTTATTTGGTACATAAAGACTGAAAAAACCGCATCAGAAATGGTTATGATTACCATTTATAATTCTTTTTGTACCTAATAGATTACAACCTTGGCAACGTGAGAACATTTGTTTTGTTTTGCTCTCAAGGATTTCGCTCATTGTCTTTTGTGATGTCGACTTCTGATGTGAAATGAAGTATGGTAATGAAATGATACTTTGTGTGATAGCGGTTTTCTTTCATAAAAAAATCTTTTTTAAAGTTTCATTTACTGTTCAGCAAATTATTTGGAAATTTTATCTTTATCTGCTGTTACTTGTCCTTATGCCTTGATGCTGAAAATTTTCTAAACATTTTTAATTAAACCATAGTCAGTAGAAAAGAACTTAGAAAAGTATTTCTATTGACTATTATTAAACATGGGTGTTTTGAAAGTAATAAGGGAGATATTTCTATCCGATGGTTTGCGCGCTGCTTGCTGGTGTAGCTTGGTGTGGTGTGACTTGGCCTGGCTGAAAGTCTGTCCAATACAAAGCTTTAGCATCTTCAGCGTCTTCAAGACAGGGCTCAAACATTAATTCAAAGTGCAAAATTTGAGGACGGGTGGATGTGTAAATGGCTGTCAGTTTCGAACCTAATGAAATATGACAGGGCTATAATGACGTACAAAATGATAAACGGTCTTTGCCCTGACAGCCTAAGAGGTAAATTTATCACTAGATCAGGGATATCTAGCTATTTGACAAGGAATCCGCTTGATAAACTCATTTTGCTTTATAAGCAACTGCTTTATAAGCAATGCAGCACTCCGCAAGGAAGAAAGTTAAGCAATTTTAGTACTGGACTGCCAAGCAATTTGAAAAATTGTATTTTCAGTACTTAACTGGAAATGTGAACTGACACCATCTTATTAACAGGAATAACCTGTGCAAGGGTTATCTGCCCTCAATATACTTATTGACTTTCGATTTATCTTTAATTTATCGCGCCTTCTGACATGTATACACGTTTTTTTTTTATAAGAAACCGGTTTATAAGAAACCTAGATCTAGACGCCCTAAAATTTAAGAAACTTTTAGAACTACAAGGAAATATTTAAGAAACATTAGAAATTTCGGAAACACGTTTTTCCTTTACGGATTCAACAAATATCAACTACAGTAAGTGTGTTTTATGTGCCAAGCATAACATTGTCGGCTCCACATGACGATTTTTCGCATTGACGATTTTTCTTTGTTATAATATACTAATATTTTGCTACATCCACGTTTTTTCTTCGTTTTCACTGCAACTCTTTTCATTAAATTAAGAAACTTTTAAGAAACTTTTAGAACTAAAATGTGGCTAAAAATTAAGAAACTTTTACTACTAGGCCTTGAGCCAGGTTTCTTATAAAAAAAAAACGTGTATTGCCCTAAATTTACCTTTTCTAATCTATTTTCAAAAAACACGAACAAAAAGTTAAGCAATTCCTAAGCAATTTTGAGTACTCAAATTCGCCTTCCAGTTAAGCAATTTTTAGTACTGAGCCCGAGTTGAAATTGCTGATAAAAAATGAGTGTACTGACATCCCAAGGCATAATTTAGAATTCTCAAAGCAAAGTTTCTTTCACTCTGGGGCCAAAACATGGAATGAAACTCCAAGAAACATCAGAATGAGCCCCACAATTTCTATGTTTAAAAGAAACCTAGAGGAATTCTTACAAAGTTAATAAATTCCCAAAAATATAAACGCGATCCCTAGGTAGAACAGCTAAATCTTTATTATATATATATATATAGATACACACTTATTTTATTTAATAAGCAACCGCTCAATAAGCAACTAGGGCCAGTGGCGGCGCCAGGGAGGGAATGGGGGGGACTAGTCCCCCCACTTTTTCAGAAAGATGGTCTCTTAGATTCATGCAAATCCGATGAGAAAATTGGGGGGGGGGGTAGGCCTACGCTCTGTGAGTTGTGTCGCAAGATTATATCAATGTAAAATACAAAAGGGTTATTTCAATGTATGCAGAAAGAGAAGTCAAAGGATCCTAAGCCATTTTGAGACCTCAGAGATGACAAAACCCCGAGAGCTTCCGGGGGCTTCGCCCCCTGGACCCCTACCAGGGCACTGCCCTGGACCCTGGACTGACTACGGCTGGATTGACCCTCCATTAAGCAACTCGAGGGTTCAATTGAATTACTGTTAGCAACTAAGAATTCAAACGTCATTTATTTTAACATGCCAAAACTGGGCAGGAATATTCACTGTGCTGTTGAAGTTCTTGACTAACATGTTTACACTTACTGTCTCCTAAGTCTTGTGCTGTAGGCGTTACAATTGATGATTTTGACCCACGTACTTAGGAGAGGCTGTTATGGGTAAAAAAATTCTAAGCAACTTTTAAGCAACTTTGAGGGCTAAAATATCGAAAATATAACCAACTTTCAGGGCTGGACCAAAGTCTAGTTGCCTATTAAAAAAATAAGGTATTAATTTGTATTAGTAGTTTATTTTTATCATAGCTGATAGAGAATTCGTGTATAAATATTTTAAAATGAATGAAATGAATTAAATGAGTGCCGTGGAAAACTCTTTCGTTCTAATATTGATTGGCTGGAGTGAAATGAATCTTATTTGATTTGCATGTATTTTGTTTCATTCGTTGTCATAGTTTGCAGCAACTGATCTATTGGTCTCAGTTTGTAATTAACAAGTTTGTCTTTGAACACAGGTCCGCTTAATCAAAATTTTAGCTCGAAAAGAATTTTAAGCGACAACTTCGTGTTAACGCATTTGCTCCCGAGAAACATTTTGATCGATCTTTGCTTTATCATCATAATTTTTCAAAATAATGTAGCTTTATTGTAATTATTCAGAGCAGAGTCAAATTGTCGCTTAGTTCATACAGAGCATTATGAGCGCAGCGAATTGAATTATTGTCTCAATAATTTCCAAATGTGAACTTTATACTCTGATAATTGACTGTTTGAATCGATCTTTCCGATTTGAAGTGAATCAAGTAAATTAATGAGCCTGCCCAAGAGGGCGAATTGTGAGCGCATAATGCGCATTGGGTTCTTACAGCGAATAATGGGCAGCAAATTTAATTGAAAACCGTGTGAATCACTTTTGATCACTTCGATCCCAAGTGATCAACTGCGGTAAAGCCTTACAGCGCATGCTTCAAAAAATGCGCCAGATTAATCATCCCGTCATTCAGAGGAAAACTTGTTTGAAAATGTTAAATGTCAGAAAAACTTCTTAAAATTTGTCATCGAAACAGACGGTGAAATATGCCACCACCCATTTACTTTATCAACAAGACGACAACTTCAACAAATAGGCCTTTTGATGCTTGTTGTTTATATAAGCTAACATTATTATTGCGCTAAAATACAGCAATATTCCTTGGTTCCATCGTTGGACATGTTTTTAACAAGACCTGGTGTCTTAAATGTTTTCTTCTCCTTCTTTCAGCTAGCATTTCAGTAAATTTTCTTGAATCCTCTGACGTGATATTTCTTTTCGTCGTTGTCGCCATTTTGAAACCGTAAAATTATTTGCGATTCCCTTCCCTTCGCTCACAAATGTGATGAAACAAATATTTTGCGGCGCTTCCAGACGCGCTTTATCCGCGAATTTAACCTATTTTAATTTGCTGCGCCAATAATGCCATGTATGAAGCAGGTTTTATAGAAAAATTATAATAATCACGGCGCTTGACATGAACAGCTCTGTGAATTTCATAGTTGGCGTTATACGTTTTGCATATATGCTTCTGTAATTTCATGTTAGGTGTCATGATAGCTATTTTCACCACATGCCCCGCGTTGCTATATGTTCAGAAACAGTGTAAGCTATTGAACGCATAAAAACCAAGAATTATTAATGCTCAACTTAGATATAATGAGAAAAAAACGTGTTAAAAATATCACACTAATGCTGGAAGTTTGTTTTTAGACATGTTCGTTAATGCAGAGCTTTTCTTTCTTAAAACCTGCGACGGCTCCATCTGCGACGAACCCATCTACGACGACTCCATCTGCGACGAACATATCTGCGACGAGCCCATCTGCGACGAGTCCATCTACGACGAGTCCATCTACGACGAACTATTGGGCTGTTCTGAGTTGCAATGTTCATGGGGTCTTCGTCAGTCTCATCAGATGTCATTTCAGATGAGTCATCATCATTCGGTTCATCATCAGATTCATCTTCCATTACTTTGTCTTCATCTTCAGATTCTTGCCTTGCAACTTCGTCATTCTGTTCAGGAGCTGCAATAAACACAGTTAATAATCTTCAGTGATTATTGTAAATATTTATAAGATAGCAAACAATATTTGGAGCATTATTTGTCAGCGATATCATGAATTGAACCATTCTCACCTTCGGGTGCTGCAAACACGAAGCAACACAGTCCAAGAAGGAGAATTGATACTAACAGATAGGCTCTCATTTTGATACAGCAAGCGTAGAAGCTGTGAAAGAAAATATTTTGACTTTAATCTTTCATGAAAAACATTGAAAAAAGTGGAAAACAAGCTTGATAGATATATATATATTAGAAAGGCTAAATATGATAAGGTTGTTTACTGTACAGTTACCTTCTGTATGAAGTCTTTTTCTGTTGTGATGAGCTGTGCTGAAATGTGTTTGCCTCTCCCTATTTTATACAGAACATTTCAATGAAATTCCTCCAGGATCTCCAATGAATAATCATGGTTGATTGTTTTGCAATACCATTAATACCCCTTTGCAAAGTAGTTATGAAAGAGTTTGCTTTCTATTTTGTTGGTTGTAAAGCCATTGGTTGTAGGGCAAAGGCCATTTTATTATTGAACTTGCTAATAGCCAGGCCTCTTGGAAATTGAATCTTTCACAACGCAGAAGCCGAGACCGTGTATCCGGGGAATGCAGTGATAATGAGGTGGACATGAGGGAATGAAGGGCGCTGTTTGTTTTCTGGGTTGTTTTCGAAACAGAGAGAAAAAACAAGTAAATGTTGCCATAGTGCATAGAAGTAGCAGCTATAATGCAACGGTTTTTAGAATGAGTCGTTAGCAGGTTTTATGAATCAAGGCTTCTTGAAATGAAAATATTTCGCAACGCAGAAGCCGAGATGGTGTATCCGGGGAATGCAGTGATAATGAGGTAGACATGAGGGAATGAAGGGCGCTGTTTGTTTTATAATAAGTTGTTTTCGAGTCAGAAAGAACAAACAAGCGACCGGGTTTTAAGAGTCTCTCAACTCAATCTCAAAATCAAAATATTTAACAATGCCAAATGACTGCGAGGGGAAGAAAGTTTAGTTGTTTCTGGAATGAGTTGATAGTTGTTTTTCTAGTTTTCTTGGGATTGGGTAGAAAAGTGAAATAATCCTTCTTTATGCATATCCCTTCTCTGTTTCTTATTTTCATGTCTCTTTAAATGAATGAAGCTTGTTTGAAAGAAACTTGAACTATTTAGCTATAAGCAAGATGTTTTTATTTCTAAACTAAATCGCATTTAAAAGCGTTAAGATGCTATTTTTTTATCTCTGGTTCTGTTCATTTTAGGCCAGGAGATTTATGCGAAGAACCACATATGATTTACGCTGTTTCAAGTTTGAGTATTAGACAGGTGATTGACTCCGAGGCTTATAAGACTTCAACTTTATACTCACTGCTAATTTCGGAAATTATCTGCCAAATAAACTAGCTAAGGTATTTTCAGATATATCTAGTAAATATGCCTGTCTCATAGATTGTATTTTGCGTGGACATAGACTAATTTATCCCATCCTAAAAAAAGTAGCTGCAGTTGTTTTTATAATGGACTCTAAAATGACCAACATTTGCATGTTTTGCTGGAAGCGAATTATCACCGCACAACCTCGTTAAAGGCTAATTCTAAGTAACTAGGATTTTGAGGAATTCCCAGCAAAGCTTATTTTAGCGCTGATTTAAAACCAGCCCCAATTAAAATGGTCGGCAGTGTATAACGTCAAAGATATATAAATTCGAGAGCTGCTAAGCAAGAATAGGGTATGCTTTTCTTATTCGCTTTAATTGTTGATGAAAGGGAGATCATGCATTTGCATAATCATTCTTCCAAGTTCCAGTCAGTGCTTATATCAATTGTTGACTTTTTATACAATTCTTTGGACTTTGGAACCTTTCTGTTCCGCAGACGAATACAAAGCGCACAATCACTGGTTAGATCAAAAGATAACCGTGGAAAATAAGGAATGAATAAATGTGGGAAAATCTGCGCTAATCTTGTCCATAAAGATAACAGCTTTATCAGGGCATACGCAACTTATTGCTTTATGTACAGTTATGCACAATGAAACTTTCTTTTAATGGACATATTTTTATAACATTCTTGGATCGGTACAGAACTTCAAAATTGCTTTGAAAATAATAAATACTAAAGCTTTCTGACGTACTACTCTGATGAGTGTCAGACGAAAAGCTTTAGTATTTATTATGTTTCGCTATGTTTTCGATTTTCAAAGCAATTTTACATATTTTTTATGTTACTAACGTATTGATCAATTTGGTATTTCAGACTGTGGTTTCCGATTGCTCCTTCGTTGCGTCTCTTGCTATCAGTGCTGCATATGAACGAAAATTCAAAAAGCAATTGATCACGGGGTACAGGCTGTATTTTTTGAAGAGAGTAGCATCTTTGCATATAGCAGAATTTCACTTTTAGAAACGACTGCATAGTATTCTTTAAGATGTATGGTTTTATTATAATCTTTCTCTGCCACTATTTTGCAGCGTTATTTACCCTCAAAATAAGAACGGAAAGCCAATTATCAATCCATGCGGAAAGTACATGGTCAAGCTGACGATCAATGGCGTACGCAGAAAGGTAGGAGGTAGAGCTGCTGCTTTTATCTGCTTCTGTGTTGTTTTTGTGTTTTCTTCCCTGAGCAATCTATTGTTGTTGTTGTTGCTGCTATTGTTGTTGTTGTTGCTGACATTGTTGTTGCTGCTGTTGTTGTTGCTGTTGTTGTTGTTGTTGTTGTTGTGCAATATGGATCCCGGGCAGTCGGATTACAGCTGAACTTCCCTGATCCGGACACCTATCTGGACGTGCGGTTTGCTTTGAAGAGGCATTCGCTCTCTGGTTGTTCATTAAGAGATTCGAAGGTTTCTTCTGCATAGTACCAGTATTCCCTTGTACAAAGGTCCTAGTCTGCGTGTAGACTTTACAGGAGACTTCTTTCTAAGTCTCCTGTAAAGTAATTTAGAGTAATTTATAGAGTAATTAATAGAGTAATTTCTTTGCTCTTCTTCTGCACAATCTCATGTAAAGTCTGCACTCAGACTATAGAGGTGTCTGTTAAAAGAGCTTCTACTTTAGTTGCTTGATTTGATGAGATTCATTGCAAATGCCGTTCACTTGAATTTCTTTGACAATGTAGATTCCTTGTCCGAATCTTTATGCATCCATTTTGATTTATTGATATATTATTTTATTAGGTTGTTATTGATGATACGCTACCGTTGGGCAAGGATGGCCAGCTTCTCTGCTCATACTCAAATAATTCTGACGAATTTTGGGTCAGCCTGCTTGAGAAAGCATACATCAAGGTATGGATACCATGAACTGATGCAATGTGTTCTTGATGTATACTAAAGCTCCACTAAACACTCCTATGTAACGTGCTTCGCAGCATAATGGACCTGAAATCTCTTGATATTATGTTGCTGTTTTATCGTACAATTTACACTGAGCTTTACGAACTTCCAATATGCATCGAGATGAACACTGCAGGCTCCATCTGGGTCAATTCCATCATGATTCACTGTATAGATTTTCATTTGCCAATTTCCTATAGTTACAAAACAGCAATTGCCTAGCACATATGTATCAGATGGTGTCTTTTGTCTGCGAATTGCATGTATCACTATTTACGATTCTTAATGTTTGCAGGTGATGGGAGGATATGATTTCCCTGGCTCAAATTCAGTAAGCCTAATTCTTTTTTTGCATGTTAAATTTGAGAATCTACTATGATAATCACGTTTGAGTTTTATGCTTTCTAGATTGTATCAATTGTATTCCACTACACATATCCTAATAGCACAATGATTGCACACTAATAGCATAATAAAATCGGCATAGATGCATAGCATCATGTATCTTTGACGTTTGTACAATGTGGTCTCATTTTCTCTCAGAATATTGACCTTGGCGCGTTAACCGGTTGGATTCCAGAGAGATTTTCATTGAAAAATGATGAGGTCAACAAAACCCGAATGTTTGAACGAATGTTCGAAGGACTTCACAGAGGTTTGTGTTTAAGATATTACCACTTCAATATATGATGTTATTATCATTTTTGCACAGTTGATTCTCAAGTTGATTCTCGTCTTTTCCATCCAAGGTGATGTATTGATAACAGTTGCAACAGGATTTCTCTCTGAGGTTGAGGCAGAGCGAACTGGCCTCGTTCCCACGCACGCGTATGCTGTTTTGGATATCAGGAAAATCCAGGTGATAGCAGTACTTGTATTTTTGCATTGTTTGAAATGACATCACTACTTTGCATTTTACACGAGACAATGAATTGTCGACATTAACAGTTGAGGTGGTATATGGGAGGATGGGTAACAGGGACTCGAGGTAACGAGTCGTGAAACTTACGTATTGCAGTGAGGGCTTGTGATTATAATTTTTCTTCTTCTCAAAGGACTTGTGGCTGCTCCAACTGAAGAACCCCTGGAATCATCTTCGATGGAAGGTATGCGATCGTCTATCTCAGAAATTCATGCATGCGATTGAAAACTATCATAACACGTAGCTCGTGTATACTGGGGATCATACTGTCTTGACGTGACGTTGTGCTATGCTAATGTTTGTGTGGCGTGCTTCAGGTTTAGCGCTTGACCCCTGACTGCCCATTGGCGCGTCAAATCCACCCGTTACCTTGTGATAGCGGGTAATTGACGTAGGTCTTTACCTAGTTTAGTATAGATGTACCCATGTTGGATAAAGGCAGGACCAGGGAATTGATTTAGAGGCCCTGAGGCCACAATACACAAGAGCTTTCTTGATTATTATCAGTCTCAAATTTTCGAGAACAATCAAAATACTAGAGAATTGCTAAAATTATTCATGGTCCCAGGCTGAGCCTCGAGGCTATTTGCCTCTGTTGTACCGGGAGAGGTGCAGGTGTATTTCATTATTATTTGGATACATATATTTGTCGATTATTTTCAGGGAAGATTCAGCGAAACTGACACAGAGAGTTGGACGCCTGATTTGCTGAGAGCTTTGAATTATGATAGAAGAGAAGCATTACAAAATGACAATGGTAAACACCAAGTTACTTCCTAACCAATTATCAGTCCCAGTTTATTAAGGATTGAACTGAAGCTCGCATGAAGCTTCGCATAAAAGTGTATATAATTCGTTACGAATTCTGCAGTGCAAAGCGGTTTGATGTCAATGTTTTGGATTTGCAGGTGTATTCTGGATCAATTGGGAATCTGTTTGCCGCTTTTTCGATGTGTTCTACATGAGTTGGAATCCCAAACTGTTTCAATACAAATTCACGATTCACTCGTGAGTATCAGTGACAATATTGCTAGTGCATTTCTCCAATCTGCAGGCATTGCTGATTGCTCAGCTATGAATTAATCTTCAAATGATGCTGTCTATATTCTTTACTTTCGGTGCAGAAAGTGGCAAGCCACCAAAGGACCCATCAAGGACTCGTATAACATCGGTGAGTATTGCTATTCTGCTACTCGTGGAGCATGCACATTGACGACAGCTAGCCTGGGCTCTTTGTAGCTTGAGAACTAGCCAGGAGCAGCATTGGTCAGCATTGCTGTGTATTTGCCTTTCTGCCACTCGTAGAGCATGCACATTAACGACAGCTAGCCTGGGCTCTTTGTAGCTTGAGAACTCGCCAGGAGCAGCAAGGGTCAGCATTGCTGTTTACTTTTCCATATGCGCGTCCGCTATATTTGTCAATTAATGTATACTTTCTTTGCCTTGAAGGGGACAATCCACAGTACAAACTTACCGTTCACAGTGGGGACAGTGCAAGCATAGTGTGGATCCTTCTTACAAGGCACATCACAGAAAGGGTGGGTTTTAGTCGGTGATATTTACATTCAACTAGTCGAACGTGGTACTTATAGGGAGAGCTGTAATACACAAATGAGGTTTGAACTCGTCAAAGTTATATAAAGAGAAGCGATGATAAAAATAGGAGTCAGACAGATAATATTATTTGAGCTTAACATTAGTGATTATATTGAGTTCCAATTACATCTCTCCTCTCATTTATAAACAGATATGCTAAAATTGCTTGATTCTCATTCTCTGGTTAACGAATGCTTTTTTTCAGGATGATTTTGCTGACAATAAAGAGTTCATTACTGTCCATGTTTACAAAAGTCCCAATGACAATGCCCGTGTTTACTATCCAGGTAATCATGAATTTCTACCGTGCATATAATGCTTTATTTCTCTGCAATTTATTTACATCGATGCCTGGTCCGTGTTTGTAAAGGGATGCTGTAACATTTGCTGATGCTGTAACATTTTGTGGACTTCAGGACTACACTGGAACGTCCATATAACGGATATCTATGGATTTGTGATTTTATTTGTTGCAATGAGGTATTCGTTGCACGGAGATTGCTTTTGCAAATAGATGACCAATTTTGAAGCATTTCTGGTAATAAAATGTATTCATTGTTCAGAGATGCTCATTGTATAGAGGCATCGATTAATGGAAGTTCCATTCTACAATATACCAATGTCTTGACGAGCTTCATCCAACCTCGCTGTTCGCTTTGCAATCATTAACACCGTGACCCCAGTAAATATATAATGTTTGTTGTTTTGAATAGACAAGGCATACATCGAAGGGACAAAGATTAACAGTCCCCATTATCTAACAAAGATGCAGCCATCCAAAGGCACTCAGAACTACACATTGGTCATATCGCAATATGAAAAATACAATACTATTTTTTATACACTTAAGGTAAGATGTACCTGTATGTTTCTATTAGTACTGATTCTTACTACTGGGTTCTTGATATAACGAACTCCTTGGTCCATTCAACTGCATAAGCATATCTTCCTTTGAAATGTCTTGTTGTACAATTAGTCTCCCCAATGGAGCACCATTTGGTTGTAAAGGCTCGTGCTGGTAGTTCACTGTATATCATTTGATTCGTAGAAGAATATGTTAAATTCTGACTCGTAGCTAAATGGGATGTTTGTGTTTTAGGTCTATGGAACTGTGAAATTTGAGTTACGTCCTGTTTTGGACCCCTTTACATCAAGAAAAAGGGTGAGCGTCTCTCTCAATGGCAAATTTTCAGCCGTTATTCAATTTCATTGCTTCGTACGGTGTGTGATAAATTCCTACTGACAATTTACCTCATATCTCAATCTGATTGGTGCAATTTCCCCCCAGCTTACTGGTAATTGGACGAAAGCAAGCGCGGGAGGATCTGCGAATCACGCGTCGTACTCGAGCAATCCGAAGTTTGACTTGGAAATTATTTCGAATACACCATGTTCCCTGCTGATCAAAATAGAAGCCCCCAAGTATGCTTACTTTTCTTACTACTTGTTCATTTGATCTGAAATTACCCTAACATGCTTTATTACGACGAGGCACAGAAGTTTAACCTCGATGGTTCGAGCGATGTATTTTCTCTTCGGATTTTGTTTTACAGTCAAATCTGCACAGTTCGAACTCGTGTAATTCGAACTCTATCTAATTCTCTGTGCCTTCAAGGATCACCAAAGACCCAATCCTTATAAAACAAACCTCTATAATTCGAACCTTTTGTGATTCGAACATTTTCACCCTTCCCTAGGGTGTTCGAATTAGACAGAGTTGACTGTATTTTGTATTTGCTTCAAGTTTTACAACTTCAACTTTCACAATTCAAATATGTTATTCCTATATCTTTAGATCTTTTCAAACTTTCCTTGTTTTGTATGCTACCAAGAGATTTGTATGCTACCAAGAGATTTGTATGCTACCAAAAGAGTCTTAGAACTTCAATAAGCATGTTTAAAGCTTTTTACTTACTTTTGTAGACAATTTGCAGTTGGAGCAGAAATCGTTTCTCAAGATGGCAGCTTCAAGAAGTCGTCTGGAGACTATAGGTCAGTATGAGATTCTTTACCAACCTTGATTCTAAGATTGTAGGCCTCGTGTTTCCTTTTGAAGAGCTTTATAGAAATCAAAAGCTCATTAGTGCTTGTATTTCATTGTACTATCTTTATAGAACTGGTGCTTTTTTGCATCAACTGTTTCAAGCGTGGTCAGAGCTGCTTTTTTTGCAGAATCATTGCACTATCTTTATAGTACTTGTATTCCATTGCACGAGCTTTATTGAGTTTGTATTCTTTTGCACAAGCTTTATAGTGCTTTAGTTCATTGCACGAGTTTTATCGAGTTGACTTTTTGGCTTGAACCATTTAGAGAAGCAGTAGAGCTTGTACTTCAATGTAAAGCTTGTTTTTACCCACGTATAACCCACGTATTTACGTCTTTGTCACGACTTGTTCAACTTCATAGAGCTTGGCTGGATCTTTCAGTCTCCATTTTGTTACTTCTTGATCCAAATCATTTTACACCGAGAAAGGGGACTAAATTACAATTGTTTGCTTTTAGGTGGGGATTCATGGCGTTTGAATTGCAAGATGTTCCCCTGGTCGCTACAAGATCATCACGTCGACATTTCTACCTGGACAAGAAAGCCAGTTCTTTCTCGAAATCGCCGCATCAGCAGCCTTCAACCTACGTAAGGCGTAATATTGTTTCTTATTTATTGTCATGCCGTCACCGATACATCTACACAGCGCATTGAATTGAATTGATAGTTCCATCCGTCACACATTGAATTGAATTGACAGTGGCATCCGTCGCACATTGAATTGAATTGACAGTTGCACCGGGGTCGAATGAGATGCTGCTGTCAATCCAATTTAATGGATGAGTTGTATTTGTATTACACATTCAATTAGTCAAACAGGGATCGGATCAGACCCAAGGGAAACTGCTCTTTGCTATTGTCAGCATGGATTCAATCCAGCTAACAGTAATACGAAATATATCATTTGTTATAAAATAGATTTACACAACAGCCCGTTTATTTTTATTTTTGTGCCAATTCAAAGCATTTCTATCCTGTGTCGTCATTACTAGCAGGTGTGAAAAATTGTTGGCTCTCACACAAGGACCCGTGAAACCAGTTTCAACTCGAGTTTTCCCATCAGTTGACAGCAAACCCAATACCCTAACCCAAATACACCAATGTAACGCCATAACATGTCCATGTATCATTATCGAGTGATTTTTGCGGTGCAGCGCGGTTTGTTCAATTGCAATTGTCCGCTATGTTATTATAACGGTCGTAACGGTATGATGGTGTGTGTGTAGCTATCGATTATCTTTTGGTCGGCCTTTTCACCCATATTGGTTTCCGTTATCTGTAATCTTAGCATAATGGTTCAATTCATGCTCTTTTTCTCTGCTCCCCGTTTGTTTATAGTATAACGGGATGTATGCAAGCCTATAGCTGTGATGGGAGGCTCTGTGCTTAACTCTTTTCGTTCTGAGTGTCTGAGCAACTAATCCATGTCCCTTTTGTTTGTCATGGCGATGTTCTTGATTGTCAACCGAGGAAACAATCTCAGGCCAACAATGTCTCAACCCGCCTATTATTTTCTTGTCCAGTTGGAAGCATCGCTCTGGACAAAGGAGACCTCTAGATGGATATAGACTTTCAGATATGTTTTGATTTCTGGATAGATATACACTCGCGGGTAATTGATGCCCAACTATTGAGATATTGGTGATTAGGTTGAGAGTTTCTACCTGGGCACGATTAAGCAAAGCATGTTCATGTGGCATAGCATATTTTTGCTTTTTTTAGAAGAACTGGTTTATAAGAAACTAGAACTAGGATGGCGAAAATTTAAGAAATCTTATGTACCAGGTTCAAGAAAAATTAGCAAGCTGTAACATTTTCATTCTTGAAAAAGAATCAATTGACTTTACGTTCTGCGTGGTCTTTGTGAATATCAAGAATTTTGTTTGTGAAAGATTGTAACTTTTGATTTGATCTAATTGGGTTTTCGTAAAGATCTGGGTGTCCGCCCAAAATGGTAAGCTTTAGAGCAATAAGGCAATTTTAGATCCAGAATATAAGAGGCTGAATCTTCACAATTTTCATGCCAAATTGAGGAATGCTTAGCACTGAATGCTGATCCAGGTTTGTTGTCAGAGCGAACGTGTTAGCAAAGCATATTCAAACAAAGTTGCATGCGTAACCTCCTGGAAAGCATTCACTTATACATTGTTTATCAATGGGCCGAATGATACCTTAAGGGGTAGTGCAAATTTTAGATTTATGTGATATTTCATGATAGAGCAGTACTGCGTTGCTTTGGTTGAAAGAGACAAACCTATGAAACATGTGCAATAACATATCAACTAACACTGAGTCATCTGATGCTGAAAGATCTTGAGCACAAAGAAGCCCTGAATGATGGATAAGCTATAACAGCACTGATGATTATTAAATTTCCCGCAATGTAAGACAATCTTGGTCACTCATTTGCTCAGTCTCATCATCAAAGTCTGTCTCTTCAAACTGTTATCCAACTCACCTCAATCGCCAGGTGTTACTGGTGAGTCATAACTCTTATGGTTTGAAATTTAATCACACGGACAGTTAGCTTTATGCACTGTACAACTCTTGATTCGTTAGAATGAATAAAGTCCATTATTCAATACAGCACACGTTAGCTGTTCATAAAGAGAAGGCTGTTTCCGCGTAATCTCACTGGAGAGAGGATCGCCAGTTTCGTTGCTCTGATGGTTCTCCTCGTTGGGAGTTTCATCGGCGCTCATTTTGTAACTGTTCCATTTACCATTATGTTTTTTGTTGTCAAGATAAGTTGCGGATTATCTCGGATTACGGCCAAGATGATTGGGTTATTGCACGTGCGCTCATCGATCTTGAGACCTAAATATCGATGTACGCATGCGTATTAACCCCAAGCTGTGGGTAATCGGAGACACAGGACTGGATTTCTTTTCCCAACAATCTTCATTCATGACGAATTTCATTTTAGGATGTTTATTTGCAAGCGTTTTGAAGCCATTAAGCCTGTCTGCCCTCCATCCCAACGGATTAACGGTAGCGCATGAAAATCTCTTTGAAATTTTTAATTCCCTAAGCTGGGTTGTTTTCATAAGGTAAACTGTCTCTATGCATGATCACACCACTACTCTGAAATAACCAAGACAATCCCGAAACAGTTATTTTTACATGTTTCATTTTCGTTTGGTCTTGTTTTATTGTTCTTGTAACGGAGATGGAAGAAGCCTAGAACAAATCACAAGCATCTTTCTATTCGACATAATTGTCTATTATGTCACACTCTGTATATATAGATGCGCATGGCTCGTTCTGCCATTAATTGTCAGATTTCTCTACATCATATGCGCCAATACATGCTAATAAAGGATATCGTTTACAAGATGTTTGTTCGAGCAAGATCATTCAATATTCTGGTTAGTATATCATTATGACTTTGTAACTATAATATTTCTGCAATACTTTATTTAAATACTTAGCCATTTTGCCATCACAACTGATACTAAATTTTTGCCACGAGTTTTCTAACTTTTTTTTATTGTATATTGACAGAATTGGTATATTTTTCTTGCATTATCTATAGGCTAATTCTGACTTGATTTAACAGATGCTGGCTCTTTCGTAGGTGGCTTTGATTGGCGTTTTAATCATACCCGTTGTCACAAGACCAACAGTAATGCTGCTCCGTGGGCCTGAACGATTTCCTTCTGTCCACAAGCGAGTGCAACTGGCTCACAAGCTTGGCTCCTTGGTCGCAATTCGGCCAGATGGGCGCATCTGCATTTCGCCAATTTCCAACGACAAGAACAGTGAGTCTAATTCAGAGTTTACATATCCGTTTTTAGCTGCATTAAGAGATCATAAAAACACTGTAGGTAGCCAGCCCCCTGATCATGTTTGCACTTTTGGGGCTTTGCCAATTACCAATAAGTTTTTCCAGGGGTGTATACCGGGCCTCCTTGGAGCTTAAACCGCTTATTAACCGCTCTATAAATTGCGCACTCACTGCAACGTGCAGCATCGCTGTTGTTCTACAAGACAGCTGGCCTGAGCGTTTCAATCCCAGTCGGACGCCTGGACCGCTGGAATTAATTTGCAACATTTCTGCTTATTGCTCTTGCACAGCATCGCATTTGAATGTGAAACAATGAATGTGAATGTTATTCTTAATACGAAACAATGGGGAAGAATATTATCTCGATATCTGGGCGATTAAGCGAGGATTAGCTTTGCATTATAATTCGCTATCATGCTATGCCAGTCTTGCAAAGTCCTCAGTGGACTCTTGCTCTGACCAAGCCATATTCTCGACCCTTCTAACGGGCCCTAGGGTTATTTGTATTTACAAAAATTTATTTTGCTCAATTTTGTAAACTTGTCAAACTCCACTGGCTCTCGATGGGTGGGTGGAGGGGGGGGGGCTTGTCAACGGCCTGAGAGTTTGCATACCTCTATTCGCCAATAGGGTGCAGTTTTTGGCAGGTTAAATAATCTTATGGGTAAGCGACCTTGCGGTTAACGTTTTCGTTGCCTGATATTACTATGACTGTGCTATGTACTGCATTGCGTGCAATGCAGGAGCTTATGCTTGTGTTTTACAAATTATTACGGCTGTTTGCTATTATTTCTCAAACACTTATTTAGTACTGCCGAATGCCTTTATGCATCTGTCTAGGCCCTTCACATCTACTACCACAGTAATAGCACTGCTAGATTTATATATTGCAGCGAGCATATCATGAACAGCTGAGTTTTCGCTAATTTTGAACCGGCTCTGTTTCACCACGCCCGTCAATTAGGCCATGTGTTGTTCATCGTGTTGATGTAGATTGCAAACGCCTTATATGGTCATCCTTTTCATTGCAGCATTCATCAAATTATGGCCGTATGGTGGAGGATACTTTCGAATACAAGGTGAAGCATCTGGCCTTTACATTGCAATGAACGCAAATGGAATTGTCCACACCACGGTTGGTATTGACTTTTCTCATGTTGTAGTGTTATGGTTAAGATGTATATCTTTACGAACAATGTTGCCTGGACATTGTTTGCTGCCGAGACGTTGTGTGTAGTTTGGCCTCGCCCTAATTGCTTCTGCTTGAATGATTGAATCTCTGATTTGAGATAAACGCGCCTGGATGCGGCATTTCATCTGGAATCAGAATGAGATTTATTGAGATTTGTTCTCGGCATTGACAACAATTTTGTAGTGATAGGCCAGTTTACTTCGTGATGCTCCTGAATTGTTGATGGCGATTTTATTTAACTTATTTTTTTGTAGAGACTAGCCAATGATGAGACATTGTTCAGGCACAGGATGACATCGAGTCTTTATCACACGTTTGAATCGAATGCGCATCGTGGATTCTTTCTGGGCTTTAAAAAGAGAAGGGGCGTACCAAGCAGGGGTAATCGAACATCATTTTGGAAGAAGACAGCCCATTTTATCGTTCTGGAAAGAAAGACCCCGACTAAGATCTCGGAGTTGGACGAAAAGATCAGGGCAATCTGGGAGGCGCAGTTGAAAAGATCAGGGCAATCTGGGAGGCGCAGTTGAAAAGAAGGCCACTTCAGTCATGAATGCGATGGAATTATAATGTTGAGAGGAGAAAAAGCTGGCTGAAAGGCAAGCAGAAAGGTAGGCTTGTGGATGGAAAGAAGGGATTTGAAGACGCGACTTGTGGGCCTTCATAATCTGGTCTTCAGCTTGTAACAGTTAGAAGATCGTGGAAGTATATGAGTGACATTATGGACAATTAATGTCGAAGCAAGAAGAAACTTGTATTGCCTTCCAGCAGACACATACCTTGCCATTTTGGTCTTGTGACTGTTTCAGTTCTTAGAAATAAAGTATCCTTCGGGCAATCATTTCGTCATCATGGCGTCATCAAACATCTAAGTCAAGGTGAAGTCAAGATGATCAGGATTTTAGATTTCAACTTCACCTGTGATCTACAAAGTTAAAGAATTTTAAAGTCATTGTTGATATAGCTTCCTGGCAATGCATCTGGATTGCCATTTGATTGATTCAAGTTATATGCGCAGACCATCATGAAGGCTTAATGACCACAATCTGGATATTTGATGGATTTTTCATTGGATTGTCCAAGTTACTTTCAGATCGAGATTGTCCAGATTGTCTCTAGACTTGCCATTTGTTTCATGATAACCAGTAGTGGATCCATGTAGATTAGAACATGATTGATTGTAGATTATCGAGGTTGTTTCGGTTTGAAACGGTATGTTCAAGATTAGTTATCCCAACTGTCATGTAAATAGTTATATCTTGAAGTACGCTTTCGTATCATTTGAGAATTTATAAACATGAAGAAATACATTTAACGCACGGCTAATCTCGCCAAATTACAAACAGCAAATTATATAGCTCTTACCATATATTTATCTTCAATTTAATTAATTGAATTTGTTGTAATTTTGTCAAAGAATTCACTGGCCATCGAGGATCCTCATTCTGACAGCAGAACGTATTTCAAAAATGATCAATAATATTTCTCTCAGAACTTTCTTTAACAACACAGTCTTGAACGCAAAACAAGTCACTTTGAATGCTGTCAGAATTAGAGAAGAGATGGGTGGATATTTCTTTATCATTCTCAGCAATTTATTCGATATTTTCAATAGAAATGGTATTTTTATATGAAATGATAATTGTCACAAAGCATTCATTTTTTGAGAGGAGTACTGGGGAGTGAATATTTTTTCTGTACTTGCTGATCAAGATCATCTTTTAGATACTCGTTCACCCCTCGAGCAGTATACGTTGTCCATTGATAAACAACATTAAGCGGTTTAATTGCAGGGGGTTACATTGCTTCTTTGTTCCACGCTTCTATTCTTCATGGGTAAATTACTCATTGGAACTACGGGGTTTTGTTGAAAATATTGTTTGGTTAAATTTCAAAAGGAGTTTTCTGGATGTTGCAGCGCAATGTTAAGCTACAACTTGAGCCATCCTGCTATTGGTTGTAATTCACTGGCTAATGTGTTGTCCTCCTGCCTTGAAGTCTCATGTTGAAACAGTTGCTGCTTTCCATCCCGTATGAAACCAAGGCTATAACCTGAGGGCATATTCGCGAGTTAAAAAGGCTCATCACTGATTTCCTCATCATAGAATGCTGTTCTTCCTGTGCTGCATTCATTTCTAACAATTTCATACAATTATCAAATGGGATCCCAGGGTTTTACGGATTAGAGACACCTAAGTTGTCCCAAGTGAATACAAACGTTCACCCTCGGAAGCTTCCGCTCCATTCTTGTCCCTCAGTTTGTCTATTTTTTCGTCCACGTTACACATTGTTGTATTTTCTGTTCCTAGCACAAGCAGTTTATGTTCATCGCTAAGTAGAACTGATATCTGGAAGGTTTTATGAATGTATATTGTATGAAGGACACATGGGTAAAAGGAATGTGATACACAAGAACGTGTACTCGCTTCCTAGTGATGCTTGAATGCGAAAGAAGAGGTTTAGCCTTCTTCGAGATAACAATGTCTTTTCTAAGCACATTGATTTGCGGAGTTTATGCACCTTCACTGTCGTTCAGTCAATCTCTTTATTGAAAATGGTAGCTATTCTGGTGAAAGATGCATGTTTTATAGAAGATAAAACGTAATAAACGTATCATAAACGTACGTAGATGGTGTAGTATAAGAAATCAGTACTCGACTCGCCAAAAAGTTGTCTAAAACTGGATTTTCGAACACGAAAAAAGTTGAACAATTTAGATACTCAAAATTTCAGGGACAAATTTTCGTGCAAGCGTGAAATACGATTCGAAATGCGAAATTTGTGACTATGTTATTTTCGCCATTGAAAGTACAGAAACACAGTTTACAGATTGAAACTTCATACAGACTCAAGCTAAGCCACCATTGACCACCCTGCAGTATTCCAAGACCCCATGAAGGCCTCGTTGTGTTCGACTTCCAAGTAAGCCGGGTAAAGACCGACCACAATGCATTTTTTCTCCACTTAATGCGTTCATAAGCAATGTATATATGCCAGTCTAGACTGCAGTTCTCGGCTGATTGCCGCAACTTAAATCGTTGAGCTTTTTGTGATCACTTGGAAATTGCGTGAACAAACTGTGGCTGCGTCAGAAGAATCCTGTTATTCTGTCTGCGCTGTACCGCACATCCCAACAGCAATTCGTAAATCTGGCCTTCCCTTCCTTTAATCTGTGGCCGGTTTGGGGAATTAGGTTTAGAAAAACCGACAAGAAGAACATAGTTATCGGCAGATGGGCGGGAAAGCTTGTTTAGGACAACTGCTACCGACACTTTATTTGATCTTCGTCTTCTTGATCTATTCATCTTTGTCTCTCTCTTCGGGTAGAGGATGTATCTGTCGTCATGGAACGACTTCGGCGAAATCTCCGGTAAACAACAATCTTATTTGTTCATGAGCGACAATTCTTTTTCATATGAATTTTTGCCTGCTTGGTTTCGAAACGAATAATCCAAATAGTTTTGCAAAGCCTTGCTTCCTTCTTCTTGACCTGTCTTAGTTGCTGTTTTGTGATTTGCTCTATTTATCACTGACCATTGCAATTAATGTACGGTACATTAACGTAAGGAAGTCAACAATGTAATTGCTCGTATTGAAAGAAGCACGAGTCATCGTAAATTTCAATAATTGCAAATGTTTCCTTTCTCTTTACATTTCTTGGTTCCTTTGAAAGTACACTTTTCCTTATCTTCCGACCTACTTCCGGCTTATTCAAGCGTAAGCAACTGTCTGCATATTGAAATGTGAATGTGGTTGAGTCCCGTTATGATAACTATAGTGTTACGTATGTCTATGAGAGTAAGCGGTTGATGTCAGGCTGTGTCTATGGGTTCACTTGAGTTGAGGAAAGCACGCTGAAAAAGTCCAATGGCGATATGACCCACTTTTCTAAAGCCTCGTTTTGACATGTCGCTGAATTTTTGAGAGCGTTGTTCGATGTTTTTAGAGCGAGACTGCGAGTGAAGCGAGGAGGGATGTTGTTGTTATTATTTTTGTTATTTTGGATTGCATACAAGATTCCCAGAAGAAAGTGATTTTGGTGCGAGTGGGTGACTCAGGGGCGCGCGTGTGTGGAATGTAATTGTAGACACTGCGAAATTCGATGCACGAGCGACAATGGAATTTTTCACGCTCCTAAGATCCTTTCCCAAGGCTGGGTCAATTGTACAAGATATACACTTTTCTCAGACAATGCAAATATGTATGCAAGTGGATGCAAATCCTCTACACTGGACGCTTCTGGTTCTTTCAACCCGTTTCTTCGCGATGAATAACTACGGAGAAAAATACCACATCCTGACTTGATTTTACTGGCCGGCATGGAGGCTAGGCCCGGTTGGTACATCACACGCGCCGACGCCGTTCATGAATGTCTAAGCACATTTAATGCACATTTCCGCCAGTTTGTTTACGATTTGGACCTGTAAGACTCAGGACTACTGGATTCTCTATACGCGGAAGACACAAGCCACAGCCCAAGGTGATTCATTTCAACCTGTTTCGTAAACCTGTCGCCGTTGAGTATAAATACGACATATTGCCCACTTTGCCTGTCACAGCAGACTGACGTTCCAGTCCAGTGTCCATTAACCAACACCATTCCACGGTGTCATTGTTTCATGTATGCTGCACTTCAAAGCTGGATCAAGAGGTATTACAGAACAAGTCAAGCAACAATCAATTTGAAGATGTACAAGAGAATGCTGGATTTATTGGTGAGTTTTTTTTTAAAGAATTTCAAGAAATGTTTTATTAAAGTCTTGGACAAACGCTTCCAGCACTTTGTCTGAAGCGTTTATAATATATATTATCCAACACATAATATATTGGATAAAGTAACGGATAAAGATATCGGATAAAACATGAGACGCGTTTCACCAAGGTTTTCTGGAAATAGTTATGAAGAAAAGAGTAATAAAATCTCATTTATTACTCTTTTCTTTAGCTCAAAATTGACATCTTTCGAGTCTCCTTCTTCAGCATTTCATGTATAAGTGTTTGAACGTATGGATGAATGTATAGATGTTTGTGGCGGGGTAGATACAATATCGAACATGGAAACCTCTGAGGACTTGTCCGCGTCTGTATGCTAGGAAACAGGGTTATACTTGTTATACTATTATAATTCTATTAGCTTTTTTTATTTGATAAGGTATTGGCCACTTAAAAGATTTGCTAAAAATCGTGCTTATAATGAGTTTTTTTACGAGCCTATATGCCATTTTGATTGGACGTTATTGCTTTTGATTTGAAACAGTTAAGAGCACAGTTTACACGAGATTGACTGTGATTTTTGAATTGTTAGCCAAAAATTACAACAAGTATAGTTATCCGTATCTATTTTGTCTGGTCATATGTCCACCCGTGAGCGTTGAGAAAATCTAATATCACAATAGAAGCTTTAAAACCACATGTATCGCATTCAAATGCCCAATAGAAATCTTTCAATTATGATCGTGAATAATCGTCACAACGATGAAATTTGCATTCGTGATTTCATTTTCAACGTTTGCTCAAGTTTCTCATCGGATTCAACTGAAATCCAACCAAGAGTTGTGCAAAACGAACTTCAGATCAGCCATCTTTCTTTCTATCTATTCTCATGTCTTGCGTTACCCATTGACGTTACCTAGCAAAACACAACAAACCAAAACCTCTTTCGGGCACACACAAAGGGCCTTCGCCCACAACTTTCTTTCTAGCTGTTCATTGAAATGCCACTATACGCCACATACTTGTGTCTTTTATGTATCCATTCAGTTTTCTATAGTGAATCGAAATATTTGCACTTCCTTGGTGGCCTACTATTCCTGGCAATTCAAATGTACATACACGGCATACGAAAGCTATTCGTATTCCACATCCCTCGACATTCTTGTGAGCAACTGCGCTAGCATTCAACGAACGTCCTAGCTCAACAATCGAACCAACTATGACAATTTCCAATTTCGTATGAATTGTTGTTCTTCCTTTTGAAAAGAGAAGCATAATAAAGATGTATTGATACGAATTTAGATCTTGATAAATAGGAAGGAATGGGTGTTAGTCGCCACTTGATCAGTTAGAGATCACTGACGATAAGAAGGTACTGCTTTTCACGTACCTGTCTCTAAAATGCAGAGTCTTCTCTTCAAGGTCGCCCAATTGGCATTGGTTACCATGGTAGCATCCAAGCCAGCGGTCACGTTGCTCACAGAGCACCCATCGACGCACAGGCGAGTTAGAATCGCTCACAAATTCGGAATAGTGGCCATCGACAAGCATGGTAAGGTCTATCTGGCAACAGATCCCAGAGACGAAAACAGTAAGTTAAATTTTATCAATGTATTCGTCGCATATCATATTATACGTTAGATGTTATCACTATGCTTTCACTACTGGGACGTCATTGCTTACGTCAATGCATTGAATAACAAGAAGTTATGTCATTGTTAGGAAAAAAGGATGACCGTGATGTAAAGCTTAGCGCATTGTATTTTTGATATATCGATCTATATACACCTTTTGTCGAAAGTCGATGCAATGATGACGTGTGTGAAGCATGCTCATTTGTTAAGTAGGCCTTTCACTTGCAAGTCTCTCGTTTTGTAAAGCATTCAAAGACGATATATTTCTCTGCAAACATTGTTTTGGTTTTTCGGTATAACGAAACAACCAGTAAGCCTAAGGAATCGTTTTGTATACACCAGGATGTCCGAATAGTATTCCAGTCAGCATTCAGTGACGCTCTCTCGAGACAGAGACGACGTATATCACCAATTAGTTTGTAATTGATTATTCATCTTGTATTTTTCAAAACAAATGTGTATAGTGAAGTCTCGATATGGCAGACCCCCTTTTTGGCAATGAACCAAAAATCGGTCCTTGAACTTGATTAATTTTGCTTAACGATCTCGTGATGTAAATATTTAATTAGTAAATGCTATTTTATAAGTATTTTTGGTGCCATTAAAAGTTTGTTATTTTGGTAATTTACCGTTTAAAGAGTAGATTTATCAACATTAGTTGGCCAGTTCTTAACGAGTTTTTATTTTTTCTTGAACAGCTTTGATGGTAATATGGGCCTACGGTCTTCAGAAGCACAGAATTCAAGGCAAAAAATCTGGACTTAGTTTATCGATGGATTCGAATGGCAGAGTCAGTGCAAAGGTATCTGTTCGTAATTCTGTATAACGCTGGAATGCTGTGCTATGTCCTTGGTCCGGGTTTTACTGTGATGTAAATTACTGACAGCACCAATGAGCAACCTTGTTGCCTCGTTGCCATGCCGAATGAGAATAGAAAGCTTCGTGCCTCGGGAAAAGTGGCATTCTTACTATTTACGAATAAATTTACGATGCTTATTACCATGCTTTAGTGGTATTTTGCTTTGGGATAGGGTGCAGTGCACCGTCTTTGACATTCTTACATGTCGCAAACCAATTCCATTCTATGCTTTTCTTAAACAAGAAGTCGGGTTATGAATCCAGAATAGCTTATCACCTGCAGCTGTAACTTTTTAAAGTATGCATATGATAGTAAAGAGGGAAATCCACTCTCCTGTCTTATCAGGTCTAGTTTGCGACTATTCATGAACAACTAAATCTTTTGCATTTCAGAAAGAAATAACGAACGAAAGCTTGTTCATACACACGGTTCCTTTGGTTCGCCATATTTTCGAATCTGCTGTGTATAAAGGCTATTTCCTTGGCTTTAACAAACAAAGACGTCCGAAGAGAGGAAACAGAGCAAAGTCTTGGAGAAATGACCGGTCTGGTTTTCAGATCTTCAGGCCCAATGCTTTCGAAAAACGCAATTCCATCTACGATGCTTACTACAAAGACAGTTGGCCTGGGCGACTTGGAAAAAGACTTGATGCTACACAGAAAAAGATACTAGGGTAAACAATTTACGATGCTGTTATAGTTTAGAGGTTGCAGCAATGCTATCATGATGCTGTTTTGGTAATTTGAAAATGACAACGGTATCAAATGGACGGGCCAAATATGCAATGCAGTGTTAGTTAGAAAATGTGATCAATGTTGAGATTATACGAGAGAGACCAATTTTGGAAACGATGGAGTCAAATATCCTGATCTATGATATGAACTTTCTTAATAAAAGATATGCTATTATAATTGGAAGAACATATTTATAGAAATAAAACACTGCTCTATTTATTTAAAGCGATATATTTATTGCACGCATTCGATTGATTTTAATAATTTATATCTTCATATCTTAGTATACATCGTTTATAATTTATGAAAGTATTTTTTTACAATGCATTTTTGTAGTCCTTGTTGTCTATCTTGAAATTTATATATTCATGGCAACAGCAAACTATGCAAGCTAAACATCTCTCTGCAGCAATGCCTTACAGAGATATATTTATTGGTATTGGTTGTTGACAGACATCAAGAAACCTGAATGTAAACAACTTGTTGTTGTTGTTTATCCCCGAAGTGAGTGGAGGTGGAGAGGAAAGTGCATGGCATGCAGAGCAAATCTGGAGTGTATTGTTGCTGCTAGTCTTCCTTAATTAAAGTATAATTGAAAGCTTTGGAAATTTGCTATTTGAAATTGAAAGAAGCTTGACTATGCAGAGATGTCATTCTTGGGAACATTTTTTCACGTTGTGTGGTCGAGAAAGGTGCGGAGGCTGGAAGTAGAATGGACAGCGGGGTACAAAATGACATCACGGTTCTACTAATCTCCAATGACATCATTAAAACAGACAGATTATTATCTCCTGGCCTTTGGGTTAGGGTAGGAGTTGGGGTTGCGTTATGCGGACGAAAAAGGTGGTGGACGTCATTATCTCCAACCTCTTATGCGTGATTTTTAAATGTAAGCGAGGTAGAAACAAGATGACAGATGTTTTGTACACGTTGGATATGCGCTGAGAAGACGCCTTGCTTTATTCTCTGCAATATCCAATGATTCGGTAGTCAAAAAAAAAGAATTCGTAAGGGGTCTTCTCTAAAAAAAACTTCATCCTTCTCCTGTCCGCAAGAGAGCATGGAGGAATAATTCTAATTCAACCGACATGGAACAGCAAATACCAATTGATATTCACTACAACAAACTTCTCGGTAAGAATAAATGTTCTTTAATAGTTGATATAGGGATTAGTCTCCCAAACATTTTGAAATTAAGCATAAAACATTATGTTAATTGCCATCTCTTTTTCACGGCCCCATTCACCATGCATAGGTGCTCCGCCATTTCTGACTTCGACATTGAGGAACGTGGAAATAAAGCATGCCTTGGTACCGCCCCTTATGTACTACTTTCCACCTAGCGAATAGTATTAATTAACTAATGCCGGTAATTCTTTTTTCCCCAAAGATTGGCTGGTTGACCGTCGGCATTGCAATTTAAAATGGCAACAGTCAGCCGTTGCAGTCCGAGAAAAAATCAATGCGGCCATACAAGACATGCCCCCGAATGAAGACATTGTCAACTTACTTTCGGGAACATGTAAGCTTGTAGAGTTTGTCTTGCCACATTCTAGCATCAACTCTATTTTAATTTTAAAAACAGTCTTGCTGCCAGCTTGCATACCATGCATGCATCTATTCTCTTTTTCTTACACTCACACTAATTTTATAAAAACTAATGCGACAAATAATTGCCCATGTATGGGGCTTGTACTTTTGCAACTCAAAAGTTCATCACATATCTGCAGTTGGCAATTTGAAGCAGAGTAAATAACCTGCATGACTTAGTTTTCTCTAACATATTTTCATAAATATTGTTTCAGCTATCAACTATTTCCATTGTTTGAAAATCATTGATTTGCTGAAGAAATGTGGAGAAGGAACTACAAATTTTTTTGGCCAGTATTCATCCCAACGAATGAAGGTACAGTTGACATCCACCATTGTGATGGCTTATCATCTCAAACATTCAGTGATGATTTCTAAAAGAATTAACAAGGGAGGCTCCAAAAGCAAAACCTCCAGAGTGGGTGTGGTTTTTTGTGACCACACCCATGTTTTTATTGGCGCAAATATGAAAAACGTGCTCACACAAACCAAACCAGACCAATCAATGGTTTATAAACATTTAAAGGAATAGAAACAACTGAATAAGACACCAACGATACGAGAATTAATATCTGGCATGCAATGGACATCAAAATCTTTACAAATGAGGCCTTTAAACTTTAACTTCTGGATAACGAGAAATTTTCTAGAGCACAAATACAGAGATTGTTTGTGCCCCCCCCCCCAAATTCAGCATATATTTTAACCTGTGCCCCCCTAGAAATCACCACTGCAAACACTCCCTTTCTCAAAATTATTTTCCATTTCTCCTCTTTTTGGTGTCGTATAGTTAACATTTTCCATCTCGAACACATTTGAATCTCCCTTGAAAGTTTGAGAAGCAGATGTCAATTGCATATTTTATTTTGTTTTTTTTTCTGCCAAGCCTTTGCTTATTATGCTGTTATAGTTGAGTAAATATTTGTGTTCATTATATCCAATCTTTGTTCAACTAATTTCAGACATGTTTTATTTTTCAGGATTGGGTTGATTTAGTGCAATTTTACAAAGAAGAAAATATTCATCTCGGTAACTATATCTATCATGTCAATCACATAATTCTATAGGTTTGGGGCTATTTTTGTTGTTAGTTTGATATGTTAATGTTAATGCTTAGCTTTAACATTGGCTCCAACCCAAAGCAAGCTCCATGCAATGGTAGCTGGTGTAAAAATATTATATTTTGCTGCTTCATGTTTAAGTAAACTCTCCATGACTTGGACTCTTGTCATTGTTTTCAAGTTTCTCACAGAGGAGGCCATTTTTAAAGAAATTAAAATTTGTGTTAGGTTATACTCCCATGAAATGCTTCTCAGGGACCATGCAAAGCTCAATTTATTTCAGTTGTTTGTTGATTAATGTTTTGCTATTCTTTTAGCTGAGGCTGCTGATCATTTAATAAGAAATGTGAATTATGAAATTCCATCCCTGAGGAAACAAATCGGAAAATGCCAACAAACGCAAAGGGTAAGTTTCTGCACTGTCGGTTTTGTTGCTTATGTTGTCTCAACTCTGTTTTTGCTGGATAACTGTTTTAAAGTTTGATGAAGCAAGTATGTTGTTAAATTTTAATGGCTTAGGCATTGGCCTCAGGGTTAAGGTTATGGTTAGGGTTACGTTATGCGGAGGAGAAAGCTGGTCAATATGCGCAGTGGTGTAGTTATTGGTACTGCGCAGGAGCGTGTGTGACGTGCAGTTTCTCTAATGGCGCATTGCATGTTTTCCTCAACTATGCAAAATTGCTTTCATCTGAATGATCATATCTGAATTCTTTTTGATGCAGGATTGTCATAGACGAGAAGCAGAGTATATTTCAAATGCTGCAATTTTCAAAGAAAAGTATCAACAAGTCTGTAAAGAGATGGGAGTTCGTGTAAGTCAATATTACTTGTTTATATCTTTATTTGGCTTATTTATCTATTATTTATATGGAATAATAAGCAAACAATTTTTCTTCCACTTATTTTTCTTTCCATCCTCCTTCATTGTTTTCATCATGTTGGTTCTTCATGTGATCAGGATTCTCCGACACGATTGGTCTGATTTGAAACGCTCAAATCATTTTTTTCGACAGGGTGACAACGTGAAGCAAGAATTGCTGAATCTTGTCAACGTGCTGCCAGAAGAGTTCGAAAAGATAACAAGTGAAGCACGGTGCATCGAAGAAGCGATCAACTATTATTCTGCATTCATTGACTTTGTTGTACCAAAGTAAGTGAAATGACTTTGAGCAATGAGCAATGATAAATTTTTCAGTCTATTGTTAGGCAGTGTAATCTTCTTTGCAAATCTTTTGTTCTTCCTCTGGCAACGAAAGCTGGCCACTCGTAAAGATCAGTCTCGTGTTGATAAATCTATTCTTTGGGGTTAGGTGTAGATGTATACAATAGAATGTTTACTCCAATTTCATAAGGAAGATTTCTTCAGAGCTACTTTTTAAAAGATTTTTTAAAGGTTGTTGTCAGCCTTGTATGCTATAGTATTATTAACTATATGTAATTATTTTTTAAGGGACGACCAGAAGACTATGAAAAGCGAACACGATGTGACTCCAACGTTGTCTTTCATCTGTCGACATGGAAATGGGACATGTTATCAGTTGAGAACGGGGAAGCCTCCACCAGTCAATGCATTGAAAACCAAACAAGAAGAATCGACCAAGGTAATGAAATATGTTTATATTTGCATAGAGGCTAATTTATGGCTTTAATCACTGCTGGAGATACTACATGAAACTAGATAATAGATGGATAACATAAGTTAATATTTAAGCCAGTAGATAAAAGGAATAGGTTTTACAAATTCAGAGATAACTGTTATAGGAGAGTTGTAGTCATTGCTTAAAGGAAGCACTGATGTTGGAGGTCTGGAAATGACATTTTCCACTTTAGTTTGGCGGGAAATAGATATCGATGACGCAACATTTTTCTGGTCGCATGCGTAATGTTTTTACAGCCCTTAATATTACTAGTATGCAACTGATAGATTATGATATTATCTCAGACATACATCCAATGTGTACGTTTTAATCAATCAACTAACTGTGTTTGTAGGGAGATGTAAAAAAGGACGAGAGCAACGACGGTGGTATAGATTTTGGAGATGAGAATGAAATCAACTTTGGTGACGATATAGATTTTGGCATCGAAGCTGTCACTAACGAAAACGAGGCTACTATCGATTTCGGAATCGAGACTGTAACGAATGAGGACGAGGCTGGTATTGACTACGGAATCGAGACTGTGAATAGCGAGGCGGACATTGATTTTGGCATAGAAACTGTTGATATTGAAGTAGAAGACATTGGAGTTCAAGCCAATCCGAATGAAGATTGCTGTGTTGGTGATGAGGCTCTGAATGAAACTGATCTGCTTTCTGTTTTTGAACATTCAGCGACCAGAAATATAATCATCAATGAATTAATTGAGGTAAGATATGTTATATACTAGCTGTTAACATTGTTAAAATGAATGCTGCTGTTATGTAAAACCAATAATCACATCGTACTAGTGGTTTTCGCTTTGAAATAAAAAACCTTGACCTTATGATATTCTCTTCTGCTTGGAAGCGCTGCTGTAGACTAATAGTAACTTACCTGCAAGCTAACCTCAAGACCACTGGCTCAAAACCTGACGAGGACGTCTCGTTTGTGTTTTGATCAATTTGTAATTTAAATTTCCTGAAGGCGGGCGTGTATGCGCAGTGCTATATATAGGCCACTGCGCAGGAGTGTGCATGATGTAGTACTACTCACAGTGTCTGGTGTATCAAGTCAGGCTTTGGATTAGGATTAGGATTAGGGTTAAGGTTAGGGTTAGGGTAAGGATTAGAGTGCCCCAAAGGTGGGAGTGTATGCGCAGTGCCATATATAGGCTACTGCGCAGGAGTATGCATGACGTAATACTACTAACAGTGTCTGGTGTTTCAGGTCAGGGTTTGGATTAGGGTTAGGATTAGGGTTAGGGTAAGGGTTAGGGTCAGGACTGGACGTATATAAAATATTATTAATTTGAATTCTTTATTTTTTCATTGTTTTCATTTATTTTTTCCACTTTTGCAGCTTCAATCGTTTTTATCTCAGCGTTTGGAAGAGATGAGTGAAGAAGGAGACATTTTATCTGCCAACCAGGTATAAGCCATTGCAAAAGCACATTTCCAATATTGAATAGATTGGTATTTAATGCTTAATTGTAATATCAATATAAATCTATTCATTTTAGAGTTGATTGTGAATCTACACATGTACTCTTTAAAATCATTCTGAAATAATGTCACGTAATTATACTTTGGTAATTTTCTGTTTCAGTTCCAATCTGCTTCGATGGTAATACAAAAACAGACGAAGGATAAATTACGTGGAATGTACACTACAGTCTCTGATGTAATTGAAAGGTTGACATCAATGAAGATGCAGAACCTTTATCGCTTGAAAAGCTCACCCAGGTATGCTCATAGATTTATTTTTATATAATGTAATCTACATTAACTTATGGATTGTGTATGACTGTTTGCACGTATGCATATACAGTCAACTCTGTCTAATTCGAACACCCCGGGGAAGCGTGAAAATGCTCGAATTACAGAAAGCTCGAATTATAGAGGTTTCGGTTCATTAGTGATTCTTGAAGGGACAAAGAATTTCGTTCGAATTATATAGAGTTTGAATTACACGAGTTTGAACTATGCAGATTTGACTGTATATATGTATTGAGGACATGTATCAAAAAGTATCAATAGAGTAGGATCATGGTAACAAGCGATGGTTTGTAATAGTCATGATATGCTTACCATGTTACTTGTGTTGTATTTGTTTCTTTACAGATATGTCGACAGGTTGGCAGAGTCTCTACAGCAGAAAATGAAAACTGCTAATAATTTACTGAAGCAGGCCAAAGTGATGGTTGAGAGGAGAGATGCAGCTTTTGAATTGCAAAGGGAAACCGAGCCACGCTTGCAGATTATTATTGAGAAAACAAAGGAATTAAAGCAACAAGTGAGCAAAACTACTCATCTTTTCACCCACCACAATATTTTTTAACGTTTCTACTCTATGCTTAACTTGAGAAGTATCCATGGAGATTGTGCTGTGTATGTTTCAGAAATTGTTTATATATTCAACGAATCTTTTTTACATTATTTAATTTTCCGTCACACTTTTCAAGTCTCTGTTAAGTGCTATATTTTCATACGCTTATGTTTGGTTTTTGTTGTTTTAGATATCAGAGGAAATATCAAAGAAATACAAGAATAGAAAAGTTAATATAATGGGAGAAATAAATTCACTATAGGTATGAGAAATTTTATTTCGAAACAACCTTGTTCGAGCTTCAGTGTGCTTATATTCCAAGCCTAGCTACTGATTTATGTTGCTGCTGTTTGCATAAGTTGTTGTTTTGAAGCTAGAATAGTTATTTGCAAAGCTATTACATGATCTTTCTTTTTCACTTTTTATTTTGAATCCTAGATGTTATGCATTGATGATCATTGGAATGCTTCGCAAACGAAGATGCAGGACAAATAGCGTTTAAATTATTTATAATTAAGTAACTTGCCTCCAATGGATTTGGTTTCTAAGTATTAATTTCCAGCCCCATTTAGGCAATACCCCAGGGTTTAAATGCCCAATGAAATGTGCTTTTTGGAGTCTTCAAAGACAGGAGTATCGATTCTGACATCCAACACGCTAAAACTGTATGAGGCATTACTGAGGACCTCAGCCTATCTGAAGATCCCGAATATTCCCATATTATTGCCATCATAATTAGCCTTGGGTGAAACTTAAGTTAGTTTGTTTATTTACAATCTATTTGAGGCAATTATAGCACCAAAATGGTTCGTTATCGTCCAAGTGGAAAGGGTAGATTGGACATTGCAGATATGCTATGTGTGTATGATAAATTATTTTCGTATACTGAGAGGATTTCAGAAGGAGACAACATGAACAAGATGAACTCTAATGAACGTTTAACCTGATTTTTATTACAATGGTCTTAGTAGTATCTGCAATGACCAATTTTGAAGTTGTCTTTAAATGCACTTGAAAATATTGCTCTAGAAATCTATTTCGTCCATTGGCTCTCAAGCAATTTATCATTCATTTTGAGAACGTTTCCTTTAAGTTAGTTGTTTGCTGAATATGTTAAACAATATTTGTCAGTTCTCTCAAGTTTCCGCAATTCCAGATTTTTATAAAGACAGCTTCAACCCTTATGTGTGAATTGTAATGAATTAATGAATTATTTTAAATATCTTCACTTTCACAAGCATGATACGACAGAAAGGTCAATGATTAATATTCCAAGATCATCTTGATATTCATGTGAAATGAAAACTTTTGCCAAAAATTTACGTCAACTGTCAAATTCTATCTATCCCGAATTTCACGACCTGAAAGAGATCATATAGGTCGTTGTTCTTTATCTTTGGGTAAAATTTTGGCCCTTATGATTTCAATTTAGTTCCCTTTAAACAGAACTATTTTCAACCGTATTTTCCCTTGCCATGTTTGATATTTCTGTCTTAGATGCTTGTGAATTTGTCGATTATCAATTTAAGATGTATTATGTTGTATTAACAGTTTTTAATTTGTTTTTAGATTTGGTGGCGATGTAAGCACCTCACCTTGTTCGCTGAGCCAAGTACCTGGACCCGTGGACTGCTGTTGGACCACCTTGCTGCGTCATATGGTCTTATGGCTCATGGTCCCTGATACTGGTGTCACCGTGTTGTCGTGTCTTTGGGCTGCGGTCTCCATTTCAAAGGGTGAGCAAATGTTTGCGTTTATTTTTGTTACTCTTTCACGTACTTTCATTATCACATTGATATCCAAGTGGCTAAAACTCTAAGGACTGGGGCTAAAAGGCATGAAGCTTGTTACCTACCTTCAATACTGTGTTGTATTGCTCGACAGGAAAGAAAATTGTGCTCTGTTCACATCCAAAACTAGGAGATGTATTAAGCATTGTACGCGTCATCGTAGTTGAAGCCTGGGTCGCTGAATTTGATATCGGTCTGCTCTGACGTCATTTACGCAAAGCCTGTACCTGAACCCTGACCCTGGGTCCCAAATAGGCTGCAATCCACCGATTCAAATGAACTTCTTTGTGCACTTTTTAGTTTTTGTTTACAATTTTAAACAGTCAAGTAGGATATTATTTATTGATTTATTTTTAGTTCTTTATTCTTTGATTTTTTCATTTAAGAACAGCTTGAGCTATACTAGTATACAGTTAGTGTTTGCTACTATGATAGTGGTTACATCAATCATAATAATGGTAGTAGTAGCAATTGCAATAGTGACATTAGTTGTAGTAGTAATAACAGCAGTGCTATAATTATGTTATTACACTTAGTGATGGATGTAGTAGCAGTATTGCATGTAATGGCAGAAGTAACAACAGACCAATTTTATAATGATAGTAGATAGTAGTAGGTAGTGGAATTCTTAATTCTTGGACTCTTAGGATTGCTTGTCTCGGAGATAATGGCAGGTAGTGAAGGAGAGGTGTTTATTAATGGTATATTTGTGTTTGTAGCAGTTGAAATGATTGTTAAATTAGCAATATATTTTCTCACGTAGTTCGTTATCACATTGATAAACAAGTTCATAAAACTCCAAGGACTTGGGAATTAGGGACAATGATAATATCAGTCACGTGATGGTGTGCAAAATACCCTTCGCATATTGGTAGTATTTGTTGTAATAATAGTTGCTTTGTTATAATAAAAGTTTTAATAAGGCAGTCTAAGGCAGTTGTTTTTACCGAGTTTAGTTTTCATTTTTTATCTAAGCTTGAAATAGTGACAGTATCTTATTTAAGATAAATTAATATAAGTAGGGGGCTACTTATCTTATTTTATCTTTATAATTTATTATTTGTAATATTTTTCAACTCATCAGTTTTTTCTTTACTTCCTTAGTTTTCTTAATTTGCGAAGATAAATCTATGAGTTTAGTTTTACCATACTTTTTTCCCATTTCTTCTCCATTTAGAGAATTTTTCGGAATTTGCAGGATATCCTACATGTCAATTCGTGACCACGTGGTTTGAAAACTGTTTGCTTACGCCCTATTTATTTCTATTACAATTATGTACTACATTCAAGAATTTTTATCTTCTTGAAGTGCCCGAAAGTTTACTTACTTGAAAAACATTTTTTTCTCAACCACTATCCTGCAACAGCCGAAACAATAGTTCTTCTGTCTACAGTGGAATCCCGCTATAACGAACCCCGTTTATAACGAACTTCCCGCTATTACGAACTAAAACTCCGGTCCCTTGGATTCTGGGAAGTAGTTCTTCATAAAAAAATGCCCCTTCTGTATAACGAACTCCCGCTATTGCGAACTATTTTCTCGGTCCCTACAGAGTTCGTTATAGCGGGATTCCACTGTATTTTATTTTTATTAGTCATAGCAATTTTTATCTTATATTTGCACAAAGAATTCCATTTGTTTGACGTGGATTTTTCATACGAAGTGGGCAAAATTCTAATGTGGTACTTGTCTTTGTATCGTGGTGTTCAGCCATTCGTCTGATCAAATAATGATGATACGGCCTGGGGGGTGTAGTAAATGCAGTGACGCTATGGCCTACGGGGGGCAATGCTTAATGCTCTCATAAATATTTTGCCTCATTATTAAATTTTATGGTCCGTGAAGCATTATTTGTCAAAACCTGAGGTCTAGGAGAGTTTCTCATGCAAGTGAACAGGGTGCATTTTCGAACTTTAGAGCTTTACTGTATGGTCTTGTTGATTTGTAACATGCGTCATTGCCCACTATTCTATTAGATATTATTTTGGATAAACGAACTTGGATATTAGTTGTGATAACGACGTATTGTAATTGAGTAACAATGTAAATGCAACATTTTCTCACCCCAAAAAGAATGGAGCCGTTGCACAAAGACGTGACAATACGGTGGCATCAGGTTGGGGACCATGAGTACATGGGACCATATGATATAGCAAGGTAGTTCACAGCAGTCCACGGGGCGAGGTCTTGGCAAGGCGAACATGGTGGGTTAATTTTTTTAAAAACAATTTTACTTCCTCCCACCTTTTGTGAATCAGAGCGTCCGGGACAGATCTCTCAGCATGAAGGGCTCCAGCGGGGCCCCTTGTGAGGCTGCAGAGGCCTAATGACCTCCGCAGCCTTTATCCCCACCCCCCGTTTATCCACCCCTACTACCCCACCCAATATCCCTTCTATCCTATCTACGACATTACTCTTACTTGTTACATTACATTATTATTTATTACATTATCCCATTATCCTATGGATAGGTAGAAGATTCCCTAGGCAAGCCTAAATTTCATAAACTTAAGTTAGATTAGTCTTTAAATGTCTTACGTTAGCCTAGACCTATTAAACCCCAAAAGACAAAGAAAACACAAGCCCTAATTTTTTATTAGGCTAACATTGTACAAGAATCAATTAGAAATATGAAAAATTATACATAGAACTTGTAACATGGATGAAAAATGTTCTTGCATTGATGCGTAATCGTCTTGCATTCCTTCTTCTTAAAATGAATTCTTTGCGAAATCCCTGTAAAAGATAAAACATATCCAAATATATTCCTATCAAGTAATTGAATGTGAAAAATAAACAATGTTAACGGAATCCTAAGAGTGCTGTAAAGAAAATGAACACGCCATTTTGAAAGTTCGAGAGGCTTACGCAAAAATTGGCAACAACTTTTTAACTTATGCAGGCTAAAATCCTAATTATTTCCATCGAGATTCACAGGTCTTAATTCACAATGGAAAGAATTCTATTCCTTGTCAAACGAAAGAATTATATTCCTTGTCAAACGAAAAAATAAAAGTACGTCTTGGATGTGCTTCTCGAGCCTTAGGCCTTCGTGGAAGAAGGCCTAACATCTCCTTGTTCATCACTTAAAATAACCTCAAAGCACCAAAATAATTCTTGCAAAGCATAAGTAAAGCCACCACAGTCCAGTTTGAAGAATATTATGAACAAAAATAATAAACCTACCATAAATAGCTCGTTAAATGTCTTCATTTTGGTCAATTTTCACCGAGTACAAGTCCATTTCCTCACAAGAACAGAAAACAGCACCACGCCACGCAACGCATGTTTCTCCACTTTAAAATTTCAACACGTCCTGAGATCTGGTACCGAGAGAATCGCAAAGGATCTTCGAAGCGACTGCGCAGCGTCAAAGTAGAGAAGGTGCATCCACTTCCTGTAGCGAGAGAAAGACAAAACGTACTCCTGAGATTGCAGAAAGTAAACTTAAGCCCGAAATGAATAAATTATAACGATAATGTATCAGCTAAATTTATATTTGAAAAAGCCAAATTAAGTGTTATTAACGGTTCATTATTGACCTGAATAATTGCTTCACACTGGTTGAAGCTTCAGGGAAACAATTGACCAGAAAGAAAATTATGAACATACCGTTGTTTATGCAATTTCTTGCCAAATCAATGTCATAACGTCAAGCAAAACCATGGAAAACACTCGAAAAACAAAATGATAAAAATGCAGTGAATTTCAACGAGCCTATAACTACAAGAAAATTAACGAATCAGGGTACAATAGTGGACTAAAGTCCTAAACACTTTCAAATCAAATTTTGCACGCATCCTCCATCCACGTCCTGTCCACCCCCCAAACAGTGTTATCTCCAAAGAAAGGCATGCATAATATCAACAGATTCCATTTGCATGGTGACAATAAAGGTCTGATCGAAAGGACAAAATTGTTTTAGGAAGAGGGGGTGCTGGCTGAATAAAGCCTGCAAAAAAGAAGTTTATAGGTCGATAGCTTTTCGTATATGTTTACAATTGTCCCAAGGAATTTTGTCCACTAGTGTAGCTATTTGATGTAATAGACCCGTGTCTTACCTTTGCAAGAAGATCACAGCAAATTCCAGCATTTCAAATTAATGCCTGGTTTACAATATTTACTACCAACCAGTAAGAAAAAAAAACCATCACAAGATGACAAATGACAGAATTATTCTCTTACTTTGATTGAGCAATGTTAACGATTTCGTGCATGCTACCTTAGAAAGACACGAAGTACTAGAAAAAATCCTCGTCTTATGGTCTTAGTCTCTTTGGATCTCTCGGGAACATCGATGTTTTTCTGATGTTATTCAAACCCAAGTAGAGCATCAGCACTCTTTCCATGCCTGAGATATGAAAACACCGCCTTTGAAATTATCGATAGCTTTGGAATAGTAAAATTGATAGCAAGATGCTATCAGTAACATGATTCTCAAACTAGGTAACCAAAAACAGAAATGCTTATCGGGTGTATAATAGATAGATGTAGCTATAGCAAGCACAACTGCGGTATTTTGGCCATGTAACAAGACGACTTGACAGTAACCCAATAATGCTTGGTATGATAGGAAGGGGGGGACTCAGAGAAGAGGGCGCCCACGAAGGCAATGGAAGCATAAGATCAAAGACAAAACGAGCGAAAAAATTCGGGATCTAATTGAACAAAACGAGCACAAGATAAAGATCCGTGGAAGAAGACAGTCGTGGTAGCCACAGATAATCGTCAGTACTTTCCAACAACAACAACAACAACAACAACAACAACAACAACAACAACAGCTACTTACCAATTCCGCCACCACCATGTGGTGAGCAGCCATATCTGAAAGAATCAATGTATGCTTTGATCTTCTCAAGGTCTGAAAGAAAAATGGAGGCATCTATGTATCACCACCAAAATAAAAAACGATAAGCAATTAGATGAAAATTATCACAGTCTGATGACAGAAGCAAAACGTGTGGTCTACTTAATTTATTGACTGGTAGCCATGCAAACAAGGGTAGAATAAACCTTCAGGTAAGTTGCATATTGTTATAATGAAATGTTTTGTTTGTGGTTAAATGCACGAGAACTTGAGAGTGAATTTTTACTTTAATACTCCATGTAATACAACGCGACCTGTATTATTAAGTTCACAGAGTTCGTTCAACAATTAGTTAATCACAACAGAACTGATATTACGAAAAGTACAGTGGAGCCTGCATATAATAAACACAATGGGAATAATGATTTCGCACGTATTAGAGAAATGTGTTGAATAGAGGTTGCTTTTGCTTGCAAAAAGGTAACCCACGTGTCTACTACTTAAATGTTCCCTTTGGTAGAGGTTCCACTGCAGTAGGTAGAAACGTAATCAAATCATACCAAGTCCGTGACTCAATGCTCTCTCTGTCAACAATTCTGGATCATGAATACGCTGGGCGCCTGATAATATCTCTTCTCCTCGCATAAACATATCGTACGAATTGCTGTATTTCTAAGAAAACGAACAAGCTATCAATAGCAGATCAATGACATAGCAGATTGCATAGCATGGCAATTCCATCGTGTGATTTCATTGACGCTAAAACGTAGGCATTAATTGTAAACTAGCAGGCTATTCTCATCTGAAACATCTTCTATATCAAACTGCTCGCCATGTGGAAATAATTCCCACTCCCTTAGACATTTCAATATAACAAGTCCCCTTCAATCATGAATCAAAAATAAATCAAATGGAGCTTCAGATCTTTGCGAGCTCAAAATAATGAGTCCACAGTCCATAGCATATTCATCCATTGAAATTTCTTTACAAAGAATTAAAAGCATATTCACCTTGTTATCTGGATCTGGCATTGTGTAGAACGGTCTGACAGCAAGTGGGTACTTGTCAAGAATGTAGAAATCAGTTCCGTACTTTGCTTTGACAAGCTTTCCAAGAAACTTCTCATTTGGTGTGCTACAACATGAACAATTATCACGAACTTAGAGAAAGATAAAAACTCCTTAACAAAATCAGTGTGAAGCAGAAGAGAAGACAAACAAAAAAAATTACGAAATTAACTGAGAATCTAAAAATATATGAATATAGAAATCAAGAGAAATAAACCAAACCTAAGATCATCTTCGTCACCCATTTCAATACCATTCTCTCTTAGCATTTGCACACCATCTTTGTAGTTCAAGATAAGACTAAAACACGAGCAGAATGTTACGTCTATCTTACAAGTTGCCGCAAAGTTACATAAGAAGAATATTTACAATTAAAAAGTTACAATAGAAAATACCTTGGCTCGAGGAATTCAAAAGGCTCTGCGGGAAATTGCTTTCCAACTGTGTTGATCAGATCCGCGCACCTGATAAATGAAAATAGAAGTTAATTAAACCTCCTTGCATTGGAAAATAAATACATTCTACATTTTATTTATAAGTTTACTTATTTATAAGTATAAGTTGTAGAATCTAAGCATCGACTACATACTCGTCTCTCAAGCCCTTGAAAATATGAATAAAGGTGTTTCCAATCATTTGCAAAACCTAAAACGAGAAAAGTATATACGTTAATATCAATTCGTTAAATGATGAGATAATTATACAAATGTTGAGTACCAAACGTTAGTAACATGTTTCAAGTTCATGCGAATACCTCATGATAATGTTCCTTGAATGTCATTTCAAGATCCATTCCCACAAACTCACAAAGATGTCTATGAGTATTGCTGTCCTCGGCTCTAAAAACTAAAGCAAGAAAACGTAAGTGCAAAACATGTAACAGAACAAGTAACAAGCGTTTGAGCAATTGTAATGATAAAAAAAGATGTTAAAATGTCATACCAGCTCCAATAGTATAGACTCTGTCAAAATCTGCAGCTAAAGCCATTTGCTTGTAAAGCTGTGGAGATTGCGCCAAATATGCATTTCCTGAAACAAAATATCACCGGTGAGCGTAATACAAATAAGAAATATCTACATTTGAATGCATTTCAAGTTAGTTGCACGCAAGTTGTATGCAAACGATAAAGACCCAACAAGTACGAAAAATAATGCAAAATTATCTTATGCATATTGGAAACGCAATGGAAGAAGATAAAGATGCCAAAGAAGAAGATACAAAAAATAATCACAACGAAAACAACAATATGAAATTTGATATACTAAATGAATAGAATAATACCTTTGAAATATGACACGGTGAAAACATTTGCCCCACCTTCACTGGCAGCTGCATAAAGAAATGACACAGAACATGAAAATGTGATATAATTCTTCAGCAATGTTAAGGCAATCAGATATTGTGGTATTAATTTGATTTGACGCAAAAGGTCAGCAACTCAGTACCAGGTTAAAGAGTAACTGACGTCTTCTTGCCAATTGAAGACTGTACGCGCTGCTACACGTGAATTAGTAGCAATGTTTACAGCCACAGTAGCGTCAAATACATGAAGCAGGGCGGAAAATTAGCAAATACACAAGGCGGGACAAATGGCTCCATTATTCCTTAAGCTGCATACCCGAGATGATCTTTGGAGTGTGAATTTCAACAAATCCTTGAGAATCCAAGTATTGTCTGAACAATCTGCAAATTGCAGCTTGAATCTTGTACAAAGCTTGATTTGTAATCGTCTAGAAATAAAACAGACGTGTTTATCATGTTATAGAACGAATTGTTTGCTAATGAATTTAAGAGTACAGTCCTTGATCGGTACAGAACTTCAAAATTGCTTTGAAAATCGGAAACATATCTGATGAGTGTCAGACGAAAAGCTTTAGTATTTATTATGTTTCGCCATGTTTCCGATTTTCAAAGCAATTTTGAATTTAAGAGTGCAAATCAACTTAGAGTGGAAATCAACGTGTGTATTTGTTAATTAAGCCTGGTTTATATCATCCTTATAACGAGCTTCAACGATTACCCTCTTGCAGCAGTGATTGACACAATACCATGGGGGTTATATAATAAGAATATGACAATAAACTTACCCTGAGATCAATTATTCTGTTATCCAACCTCGTATCCTGGTTAACACGTGACAAACTCTACAAGCAAACAGGGTTAGATTTATTCAAAATCAAACATTGTCTGGACTGGATATAAAAACTATCAATGTTAGAACAACACTGCGCTAGTAACAATGACTTTGATACTGAGCTTTGTCATATTCAAGTCTGGTTTTGAGTTTTATAACCTCAGCAGCGAGTTAGTTATAAGAATTGTGTTCTCTCTCTCTAATCTTATCATCTATGTTACAACCGAGGTTGTCATTTTGACAATCTATCCATCCTTAACACAAGGTGAAATAAAACACTCCTCTTGCCTCGTCTGTTTCTGGTCTTGATGCATCTTCAATTAATAATGGCAACCTTGGATCAGCAGCGCTGATAACAAAGATCTGGAAAATAAGTTTAGAAAGGATAAAATTTCATAGACATTTCTCACACAAAGAAATGCGACTAGATATGATAAAAATACCACTAGATATCTTATATTTTGTACGAGATCTCTAGTGATATTTTTGTACCACTAGATATCTCGTACTACCAATATCTCTTACTTTATCAACGTGAATTTCAACATCATCTTGGGAGCAACTTTGAATCTTTGGTTCAACAGTTTTGACAACTCCTTCAACGTCAACGATTGATTCTTTTGTTATGCTAAAAGAAGTTAACATGGAAAATTTCAATGATTTTTGCTACAAATGACATTGAAGCTCACAGAGCACAGAGTTTAAACTCAAAAGACTAATATTTACTTCGCAGATAATATTCAAATTTGGGCTGGAGTCATGCTGCAACGTATGCAGATATCTCCCCTATCTGCATAAGAATTGCGATTTGCGAATTGAAACATCATGAAATTGTAAAAAACAAATAAATTTTTAATACTTGTCAAATAAAAAATCGAAAATTGATAGGCCTAGGCAAAAATTGACGCTTTACAAATATGGTATGATTACTGTAATAATCACAATAAATTTTGACGTTGCGTCACGTGGTTGCGGGCGACAAACCTCGGTCCCGCGCGAATTTCGCGTCACATCAATTGATTTTTGTCGCTCTGACGTCAGAATACATGCGGAGTGTGTAAGCGCGAGACGCAGAGAAACGCATCAATCGCTTTCAGAAATCTTTCAAGTAAAGTCAAGAAAATCATCAGCACCTTCAAAGAGACCTTGATAAACATTCTCTGTGATCGTTTATCGTGTGACCACGTACCACATATTGAAATCACACTGTACTACGATGGCATCGTTTATGAAGAACTTTGCATCACGCAAGATGCTAAAGGCTGCCGTCGCATCTGTCGGTGCTGCCGTGGCTGCCTACGGAGCAACGACGACGCAGTTTTTCGGGGGTGAAACGAAGTGCGCAAATGGACGCCCTGCTTACGAGAAATTCCCGGCAACTGCCGACTTTCCGGACTTAAAAAAGCATAATAACTGCATGGCCCATCATCTGACACCAAGCTTGTATGCGAAGCTTCGTGATTTGGTGAGTTTAATTTTGTCGCCATATTCATAACAGATGATGAAAACGTTTGTATAGTACAGTGTATAGGTAGATAACTGATTGAGGTGTTAAAATATGACGTAAAGGTAAAGGTGTAAAGGTACCCTTCAGTTAGGGATGCTGAAGGGGTACAGCAAAGGGATGAAGTTCGATTTGACAGTATGAACAAAATGTAAGGAATTCAAATGTTAGCGTCGCAGAAAACTAGGAACTACAATGATCTTACTTAAAAATCTATGTTCTATAATGCTCACTGTTCCATTGTACTGTGGAATATTAAAATAAAAACATTTTGGCGCAGTTACGTCGAGTTCCGTTCACTGTTAAATAATTGTCCTTAATATTTTCAAATAATTTATGCATCAATATTTCACTTTTCTGGTCTGGCCAATTTTTAAGCATAAGCCACGAGCCATAAACACTAAAATTCACAAATTGCATAAATTACCTAGCTTGCGTCCTGGCAGTTCAAAATATAATTCAAACAATTGTTTTTGTGGGCAGATCTTCAGTGTTACAAAGTATTCCCAGCCAGGTGTATTTAATTTAAAGTTATGCTAATTATGTATCCATTTTCTTTCCAAAGTAAACTTAACTGTATGTCAATTTGTTTTCCAAGGTAAACTTAATTGTATTTCAATTTGATTTCCAAAGTAAACTTAATTGTGTGCCAGTTTTCCAAAACATGTTTCATTGTGTAACAATTTGTTTTTCAATTTCAACTCGGTGTCAAATTGAACTGTCCCATTAGTCTGTTACAGAATACAGGACTCACAAAGATGCAGTCACTTGCGCATGCGGGTCGCAAGTCAAAAATGGGCATGGATGTCTAAGGCCCATGGTATCGGAAAAGATTAGTTGGGGGGTAATAACAGACAGAGATTGGGTAATGTTGAATATTACTTTGCATTTAGGAAACCCCATCTGGTTACACCCTTGATCAAGCCATCCAAACCGGAGTGGACAACCCTGGCCACCCATTCATAACTACAGTTGGCATCGTTGCTGGCGATGAGGAAAGTTACCAGGTGTTCAGCGAGCTCATGGACCCGATTATCCAGGAGAGACACAACGGGTTCAAGAAGACCGATAGCCATGTCACCGACTTGGACGCCTCCAAGATCAAAGGAGGCAACTTCGATGAGAAGTACGTGCTTTCATCGCGTTGCCGCACTGGCCGATCCATCAAGAACTACAGCCTGCCTCCACATTGCACCAGAGCCGAACGCAGAGAGGTGGAACGTGTCGTCAAGAATGCTCTTGACAAATTGACGGGTACGTCTTCTACATCTCATATGGGGGAGGTGGGGGCCTTATTGTCATGACACTGCTGTTATTTCTGTCTCTCGGTTGCATGCAGGCGAAATGAGTGGAAAGTATTATCCACTCAAGGACATGACAGAAAAGGAACAAGATCAATTGATCGACGATCACTTTCTGTTCGACAAGCCAGTGTCTCCCTTGCTGACCTGTGCCGGTATGGCTCGCGACTGGCCCGATGCCCGCGGCATCTGGCACAACGACAAGAAGAACTTCCTTGTCTGGGTCAACGAGGAGGACCACACCCGCGTCATCTCCATGGAGAAGGGTGGCAACATGAAGCGTGTCTTCGAGAGATTCTGCAACGGATTGAAGAAGGTCGAAGACAACATCAAAAAAGAGGGAGAGGGATTCATGTGGTCCAAACATCTTGGCTACATCCTCACCTGCCCATCCAACCTTGGCACTGGACTCAGGGCCGGCGTTCACGTCAAGCTGCCCCATCTCGCTAAGGTAGGGCTGTTGAATATTGTATACTTTGTACGTTTCTCTGGTCTCTGGTAGAATAGTGCGTACTTCAGCATACATGTTAACATACAAGAGATGGTTAAATACAGCTTTAAATGATGTCATAACCTCTATAGATAGAGATGGCAGTTTTATGTGCGAGAGAGCAAAGGCTTCTTAAGCACTGTTTATTTATTTTAGCACGAGAAGTTTGGCAGCCTCCTCGAACATTTGCGTCTGCAAAAGAGAGGAACCGGTAAGTTCATGTTGAAGATATTTTGACCAATGTTTTGCTTCATATGTTGTGTTGTCTCTATTCAATCTATATGTGTTGTTGTGTCTTTTGTTACCAGGTGGTGTCGATACCGCTGCAGTTGGTGGCACTTTTGACATCTCCAACCTTGACCGCCTTGGATTCTCAGAGGTAAGTAGTCGAAAATCTTTATTCATTCATCCATCTTCTGCTTTTCATCTTTCATGCATTGTTAGTGAGTATACCAGGTTTTACATGGCTTTAACGTTTTTCTTAGTCGTTCATATATGGCTGTAAATCTTTTTGCGTGACATATTGTAGCCTTTTGTGTCTTTTCTCAGGTCCAACTTGTTCAGAAAGTGATCGACGGTGTCAACACTTTAGTCGATTTGGAGAAGAATTTGGAGAAAGGGAAGAAGATTGAACATCTTCTTCCTAAGAATCTCCAGTAAGAACAATGCAGCATGCCGGGCTCAGCAATTTGTAATGTAATGTGAGTGTGTTTGTCTTTGTGTTTGTGCTTGAAAATTGATAAAAAAAAACAAAAAAATAATATATAGAAGAAAACCCCAAAAAAATTTAATATAGAAGAAAACACAAAAAAATTTAATATAGAAGAAAATCCAAAAAAATTTAATATAGAAGAAAATAAAAAAAAACAGAAAGAGAAGCAAACAAAAGGGTGATAGGACAATTACTTGTGAAGGGAATGGGATTTTAGTTAATCTTCGTTTATACTAAGCATCTTAGTTACTAAGTCGTCCACTGTGTAAACACTATCTTTCAATCTCGTGCTTTTCTTATTTCCAAGACTATTTGAATAATTACAGAGGTGCAGTTGGTTGTCGTTAACTGTGCATTGTTCTAAGTCGAGTTCAGGGGATGACTCCTTGGCAATGTGTAGTTTTCCATTATCAGTAGTGCTGATGTAATTGTTCAATGAATCTTTGTTTGTACAGGCGCTTTTACATCTTGGACTTTGGTCTTTATCTGATGTGGGCTAGGCCTGACTGGTGTCTTGAAGCCTGCATTGGTTGGATGCTCACAGTTGAACATTGGGGAAAGTTCCTGGGAGTGTCCAACTTTTACAGTGTTGATAGCACTAGTTTTGTCTCGTTTGCAGTTGATTAAAGACCATGTCCAAACTCACTTTGAACTTACTGTTTCTACACTAATACTACCTTTAGACTGCTTTGCTTTTATTCCTATCTACCTTTCTATCTTTTTTCGGACTATCTAAGTAATTAAAATACTAGTGTTTGTGAAGACAGCTGAAATCCTATTGGTTGAGTCGGTGTTTGACTTTGTGTGGGTCTTGTATTTTGCTTCTTTTCTCCTCTGAATCCATTTAAAAACATTAATTGAAATGCTATTGAAGTCGTGGAACTTCCATTAGCAATGGCTACTACACCATTTGATCTTTCTCTCATCTTGTTTTTCTTGGTTTATCAAACCATTCGGCATGTCAGTTGCAAAGCAGCTACAACTGACTCAATCAATTTTCAAAAGCAATCATAAAATACTTTTACCGATATCATACTAGGGACCTAAGTTGTTTGTGTTTTGTGTTTGTGTTTGTGTATTGCTGAGCCCGGCTTAAAATAAAAATGTGTGTAAATGTGTGTATAAGTATATGTGTGAATAATATATGTGATTGATATCGATACAAGCTGACTTTTTGTCATTTCGTATACTGCCACACAAATGCTCGGATGCAAAGATATGTAGGGCACTTTTGTCCAGTAAATTAGGGCCATCCAGCAAAGGTATGTAGGGCCATTTTGCTTGGTATAATTACAAATACCGTATAATTAACTTAAGCATCTGGTCACTTTAATTGCCTCGTAGTGCAATTCACCCCTGGTTTAATGACATCCTAATATGGCTTGGTATATTTGGTTTTTCCTTCAATCTTAAACCGAGCTTTCAACTAAACATGCTTGAAAATTCATGTTCCGCAGCTTATACATAACACACGGTTCAGCAGCTCTCATCTTCCATACTTCCACGATTCCGAATTCCTTAAATTACACCTGTCGAGCTGCAGTGTCACATTTTAACATTGAATTGAATAGTAATCTCTGATACATTGTGGCGCCGCTAAAACAAAACAGATTTCTCTATTTTGTCTTAGCCCGCTAAGCTCAATGGAGAGATTTCTTTGCGACGTTTTGACATTGTCAGTATCAACACTTTCTTGTGCATTTTTATAAGTTTTTAAATAATGGAAACTCCAACACTGGTTCCATGTTCAGAGAAGCTTTCATTTCAAAATTGATAAAACAAAAGCCCACACGCCATCAAAAGCTATGCAAATAAAACAATACTGATATGGACAGAAACAGACATACAATAAACTTACTTTGCAGAAAATTTCACCATTTGTTTGCTGACGATTTCATTGGCTGCAATAATAGCTTGGATACTGAATTCTTTTTGCCTGATCACAATAAAACATTGTTTACCTAAAAATTAAAAATTGAACAAAAAATTAGACAATTATGTTCATATTGTTTTTTATAATAATAAAGAAAAAAGAAGTTCAGCAAATGAGTCAATCATACAGACTTGTATTGAAAATGTTTACAAGCCCCCTCCAGAAAATAATTAAATAAATAAGCTAATTCAAAAATCTACCGCATTACCATGCAATGAAGCAAGAAAATACTTGTTTCCAGCACCTTTAATAGAAATAAAATACTTCCTGACCACTTACCAGCACCCCTGCTAGTGTGCAATCTTCCTCTAACAAGAACTCTTTGCTCAGCCTTTGATTTATCAATATCATCGACCTTGGTCCATACCCGGTCTAAAATTAAAACAAATAAAGAAATCGTTAAAATATGAACCCTTTCAATATAAGGAAATCATATTTGTCATTGTTAGAATTTCATAAAAAAGCTAGAATGCTGATTATCTGTATTACTATCTTGATATTACCTGTTTTTTCATGAGATTGGATCAGTTTAGCCACTCCGTAACGTCCTTTGGCAAAATCCTATGAGAAAAATGTGAGACTTGATTAAAATAACGATATTATAATAACAAAATTTTTCAATTCAATAATAATAATATTGACATTTCAATAATAATGACCTGTGCATCAGCCTGAGCTTCCATTTCAGCCTAAAATTAAATCAGAGGACACAATTAAACAAAAATAAATATTGCTATGACATAATCATCTTCCAACTAAAGAAGTGCCTACGTGATTTATACCTGTTTGGCTTGTTTTTCAGCTTTCAGTTCTGACTTCTTCTTTTCTTTTTCGAGTTTTTTCAAAGCTTTCTTTGACATTTGCTCTCTAAAGGGAAAATTATATTTAATCAAGGTTAATGGGTGTAATTAATGAAACAGAACAAAAAAGCATATCGTGATTCCTCAAATAAGTGCCCAATGATTTTGCTTGGAGACTGGAACAAATTGTCCCACAACAACAAACCCCAATAATAGAAGCCCCAACCCAACCCCAGCAGTCATAACATCACAGGAAGTTGTTCGAAAAAGAAAAAACAAGTTCACTTCTGCATCTTGCAAGAACAAACATGTAATCAAATCATCTCACCCATTGCCTTCAGCCGGAGGTACTTCTTCTTGGTTGCTGCTCATGTTCAAATAATTTGTTGAAACAAAAACTGTTCTTGGGTTGTTCCAGAAATTTGAAGGCCTTGCCCAGCGAAAATTAACTGGCCTAACTGATAGCACGTGCGGAAAACTCTTCGAAAACTGGCCAAATGATCTTACGAGTAAGGCGTAATTTGAGTGCTTCACGAAAGATTTGAAACCGTTTGCACAAACAGACATAAATTAACAAATATAAGCGATAAATTTTTCCAAATTCACCCTCCACTTCGTTTCATCAAGATAAGAACAGAAGGGCAGTTTCTTTTTCGCTGAGGTGTAGAGCCTCATTTTCAGTTAACACACGTGTTTCTCCTCCGGGTGATGCAACCCTAACGCAACCCTAACGCAAAACGCAACCCCTAACCCTAACCCTAACCCTAACCCTCACACTAGACGACACTCTGGATACCTATACGTCATAAATTCTCCTGCACAGTAACCTACTAATGTTACTGCGCATGCACGCCCACCTTTAGGCAACACTAACCCTAACCCTAACCCTAAGGCGAATGCCTCAGCCATTAAGCACAGCATTACGTCATAGATGCTTCTGTGCAGTTCCAATAAATACGCTACTGCGCATGCTGACCACCTTTCTTCTCCGCATAACCTGAACCTAAGCCTAACCCTAACCCTACTAACCCTAAGGCCAATGCCCCAGTCAGTAGGCACAGCATTACGTCATATATGCTCCTGCGCAGTACCAATAAATACGCTACTGCACATGCTGACCACCTTTCTCTTCCGCATAACCTAACCCTAAGCCTAACCCTAACCCTAAGGCCAATGCCTCAGCCATTAGGCACAGCATTACGTCATAGATGCTCCTGCGCAGTGCCAATAAATACGCTACTGCACATGCTCACCACCTTTCTCCTCCGCATAACCTAACCCTAAGCCTAACCCTAAGACAAATGCCTCAGTCTTTGGCACAGCATTACGTCATAGATGCTCCTGTGTAGTACCAATAAATACGCCACTGCGCATGCCGACCACCTATCTCCTGCGCATAACGTAACTATATGCCTAACCCTGACCCTAATCCTCACACCAGGCACTGAGCTATCAATACGTCATAAATCCTCCTGCACAGTAACCTATATATGTTACTGCGCATGCACGCCACCTTTAGGCCACCCTAACCCTGAGCCTAACCCCAATCCTCACACAAGACACCGTGGATATCATTACGACATATAAGCCCCTGCGCAGAATGAGTAACTACGCCACTGCACATGCTGACAACTAATCGTTTCTCAATTTTCGTTTCTCGTAATTCGTCGTCTTATGCAATTCCCGGTAAGGTCCTTTGGCCACTAGTATCGTTTGCCAACCCTTTCTTTCATTCAATTCACCAGTGGTACTAAATCAGTCACCTTACGAACAGATGATGCAATCGAGTTCAATCTTTACCGAGCATTTGAAAAACTCGAGACGAATACGTTAAACTTTAAGAAAGACATTACTCAATATAAATCCATTTACTACGAGAGAAAGAAATAAGAGGCAATTAATTTCGCCAAAGTACTACAGTCTTTAAGCAGTTTTAAAGTCCACGGATATTAACACTCTGCTTCAAGATTTACATGTGTGGAAAGGAAGACCCGAACTGTCCTTGTTGAAACTGGCCGGGTGGAGCGCCCATGTTCATGGGAGGAGGGGGGCCGCCTTGTTGCATCATATTCATGCCTTGTTGCATCATTGGATTGTTGGCATAGGCGGGCGGCTGCATGCCCTGTGACATCATGCTGCCCAACTGCTGGCCTTGAAACGCACCGGGATAAGAGTACTGCACGGATGGGTTGTTGACCTGTTGATTGCCAGTCATGGCACCGGGTGGTACCATGGCGCTGGAGTTCGGGTTGAAGCTCTGGGATGGCGGCATTTGCGGCTGGGATCTCCGTTGCTGTTGCGGCTGTTGGGGCGGCATGCGCTGGGCCGGTTGCATGGTCGGCGGTGCCGCGGATTGGGAGAATTGCTGCATTTGTTGCATAGAGCTGGGTACGGCTGCCTGCTTACCTTCTTGTGGCATGAGGTTGGGTGGCTGGTCGCTCATGCTGTTGGCTCCAAACATCGTGTTGGCAGCCTGTTGTTGTTGAACCATGGTCGAGTTGCCCTGCGACATTACAGGGTTCATCTGTGACATTACAGGATTTGGCATCATTGAATCTGCGCCTTTTTGCTGTTGTTGATGTTGTGATTGAGATTGAGCTGCCATTGGTGGCTCTAAAAAACAGACACGTTCATTTCATTCCATAACCTTGTCATAACTCGAGAGGGGCTTTTCCATGGAGTGGGGGCTAATTCGAGGACATACGGCAAGTATCAACAGGCAATAGGACGCAAAGGATTCGACAGCAACATCTTATCCAAGCAATGCAGATTAAAACCACATCACAGTACTGGAGATTAACATACTGGGCTCATCATAACAAAACATCCCACTTCCAAAAAACAAGATACTGCCGAATTTTGAATACAAATGAAGAACCATAACAATCATAAAGAAATACCAGGTAGCGTTTGTCCGGTTGATGATTGGACTGTCTTTAGCGATTCAGCAGCCGACGTGGCAGCAGACTGAGCTGGTAGCTGCTCAGCAGCATCAAGCGACGTTGTGTCGTCTTTGGCAGTGCTGGTTTTAAGCGTGCTCGTGTCTGCGGATGCTGAGCCTCCTTTCTGTGAAGACTGCAGTGATGTGGGCTCGGACACAGACGAGGCTACGGCTACGGTGACATTTGCGAGAGTGGCCGCCGGCGCTTTGGGCTTCGATAATGAAGCCTCCAGGTTCTTAGACTTGGCTTCGGAATTTTGTAGCTGCTCCATGAAAAATTGCTGCCTTTCAACCAAAAGCTGTTGCCTTTGCTGCTCAAGCTACGAAGGAACAAAGTCATAAACATTAAGCTGAAGAATAAACAAAGAACGACACCAACAAGCATGCAGTATGTGCACAATAGACAGCACTTTCAAGTTAACGCAGTAAACACAAGCTAAATATAATAGCCATGAAGTGTCCAGCCGAAACAAGGAACGCAAAAGTAAGGTTCAATTTAATACAGTAGGCAGAAACAAAATGTAATGCATATTAATAAACGTAGAGTACATAAGCTTAAAAATGACGAATTTGCTAAAAATTATCGGGCATTATTATTCGAAAGAGAACTTACTAATTCCCTCTCTCTTTCCATTATCGTTTCCAGTTCTTCAAAATGTCTCAGCTTGATTTCGAGTTTCTTCATCTGTGTTTCAACAAGGAGTGCTACAAGGCTCTTGATCTTTCTCTCTTCGACTTGTGCCAAGTGCTGGAAATAAACCAAAAACGCATTAAGAAAAGTCACGTGGAGCACCTTGTATCAAGGTAGCAATTCAAACGACATACATGAGTAAATGCTTTGATGATCCATGAATGAAATCAGTCCATAAAAAAGTATTCTACCTTTGCTTTGACAGCCGCGGCAGCCAGAGCACACCCTGCTGCCGACTTGATGTTTCCTTCTTTGAGCTGGGATCGCTTCTTCAACAATTCATCTGCTTTGATGGCCGTTTCTGGGAGTACATCTTTTGCTTTCTTCTCCTCACCTTTTCCGTCCCCCTCTTCCCGTTGCTTACCCGCCTCGGGCATCTCCTCGTCTTCGTCCTCTTCCTTGACTTTAGTAACACTTTCCACTCCGTTGGTTGTAGCCTTGTCCGCGGCTGTGCTCTGAGCCAATTTTCCACCTGCGGGCTTCTCTTCGTCATCTGCAAAGAGAATATTACACGGTGTGAGAAGAACCTGGACTGCACGAACTGAGGAGTCAAAGGGAATCCCCAATCGCAAGCCCAACCAACTGGTGTTTACCTGGAAGTTCCATTACACTGGCAAGAGCCATATGTGAATATGAAGGCAAAGGGGTCTTTCTGACCGAAAAAACATACCAAAAAAAGCAATTTAGTATATGAATGGGACGCATAAGTTATAGAAGAATTAGGGTTAGGGTTCAAAGTAGGAATAAGAGAAGGACGTTTATAAGTTGAGAATATCTATCTGGAAAGAAACCAATGTTATTACCTTTCTTTTCATTATCTGCAATGTCTTTGTCGTCGGACTTCTTGTCGGCTTCTCCATTTTCCACGCCCTGCTTACCTTGCGACAAATGCGCCCCAATCAACGAATCTGGTATCTCTTCTTTGAGACGAGTGAATTCCTCTATAAGATTAATATTGCAGGGTAAATCACATGGTGTGGTTGATTTGTTCGAGTATTCAAATGGTGGCGTAATCAGAGTCTGATTGGTTAATGATTACATCATCGTTCGAAAGGTGGCATAATCAACTCCTGATTGGTTAATGGTTACATCGTCATTCGGCATTCATAGCCAGCCTTCTGTGACCACCCCCGGCCGGGCGAAAATTCGTCATTGAAATTCAATATGAATCCCCATAGAACACGGGTGTGCATGATAAAATCATTGGCTTACCGATCGCCGCTTTTGCCGCTGCACTTGCCACTCTCGGTTCGACGATCGATGCGAGAAATGCCACTGTTGACATTACGGGGTTGCCGGCTTGACTAAATGGTATTGGTTGGTTTAAAAGCTGGCCTGATGAAAACAAATATCGCAATCACAAGTATGTCAATCACATCGTTGAATATCAACAAGTTGACTATCTTACATGTCTGTGTTTCTGTACGTAGAGCAATAACTCGCATATAAGAATTTACTTTATAAGAAACTTTACGCTAGACCATCTTCTCAAAACAATAGACAAAACAACAGCCTATTGTTTTTCAACAATAGGCTGGATGCGAAATCTGCAGGTTCGTATTTGCAGGAACATACTGCATGCTCCAGAATGTATGGCAACGTGAATGTACTGCATGCCCCATTAATAACGCGAAATATCGAAAACTCAAAGTCTTGATAACTCGCACTCTTTATAGCTCGAAGTTCAAAGCCACGTTAAATCGAGAAAATTCATGTTCGATTGGTTGTTTTCCATATCGAGGAAAACGTCCACACAAGTTGCTTGTTTATCTAAATGCCTTGGTTTACGAAATGAACATGAAGATATTGATTGCATTATTTACCAAGAGAACTGCCACCATCTTCAAGGTAAGGATCTTCAATTGGAAGACGAAGAAACTGGAGGATACATTCATCTTGCGTTCGTGAGCCAACATGCTCTGCCACCTTATTCCAATCGTCCTTGTACAACTCTAGTCCCTAAGACAAGCAGAAGATACAACACAGTTACTGAAGATACAACACAGTTACTTCATGAATTCTTCACTTGTACAATCACATTGTACAGTCACATTGCCCCTTCACTGATTCCTGAATAGGCCGGTATACACGGGAATGCTTGTCTCAAATAAAAACACACAACTAAACATGCAAGTAGAGCTTAGCTGCTCACTTACACCTACATGGTCAGTTACGAATGAAACTCTTTGAATTAATTGAGAATAAGGCAGTCGATACCGTACAAACGCCTTACACATACCGACTGCGATAGACATGAGAAAATACTATTTGAAATACCTCGAGAAGCAAGAGAGTTTCCTGGTCTGTCCATTCTTTGTATGCCGATGATTTCCCCTGTTAACAAATTGTATGAAAAATTCACGGCAAACTGCAGTTGTGGCATGAATTCAGCAAGTAAACCATTAAGTAAAGCAGACACAATGTATGAACGTGAAGCATCAGAGCGTCGCTGGAAGCAAACAGTTTACCTTTATCTGCTTTTTCGTCAAATAGACGTCCGTTCGAAGCCTAAAAAGGGATGAAATATCACAAGATCAATGAATAAAAATAATACTTCTCAAGTATATGCCTTTATTTATCAATATCGTTTTGGATAATAACAACGAAGTGTGGTAAAAGCTCTATTACGTATATCCATTCTATTATTTATGAAAACAAGGAGTAAAATGTCTAAATACCCGAAATTATTTCCTTCGTTCGCTTTACTGCTTGTATTTTCTTTATCGGCAAGATTAATAAGCTGTTGTGCAGCCGACATCTGGGGAAAAAATAAACAGGATCAGTATTGACAATGAAGAGATGATGTGGCACAATGGTATTTATAAGTCAAAGCGATGTAGTTTACACGCAACCCTCTATTAGTTGACATTTATGAATCAAATATAATTGCTAGACACGGATAAGTCAAGCTGGTGCATCCGGTGCAGCCAACTTTCTATTGATTAAAAGCATGCCAATTCAATACACCCGTGAAAATACATGATTGCACAACGATTGTGCATGGATCTTATTAAGCAACCAGGGGGTGAGACTATAAAAAAGCAAACGAAGATACCGGTGGCTTCAATCCGACCAGGGGCTGCAATCCGGACGGTGTGTCACAGAGAACGTGAAAATGTGACGTAGGAGGTGGTCCCATGGGAAGCGGTCTGTTATCAGCGTCCACTTGGTAGTTGATCAAGCCCCATTGTTCCAAAAATGCGTGCACTCTAAAGATAAGAAAGACACATTCAAACCAAGAACATACAGTTTCACGTATGGGGAATCTTGTGCACTTGAGCGTAGCTCCAAGTCTCAATATTACTCTTGTTGGTTACCGTAAACTTAATACACAGTCATGGTATTGCTCCCGACAATCATCCGGTTGAGCAATGGCTACCATGTCCTCCTCCGCAGCGGCAAAATTGTGTGGCAAGGCTTTTATCATTTATTTCTCATTGTTATCAATGGTGAATTTAGTGCGGAACTGCTTGCGCTGCGTTCGTGAATTTATGTAAACTACCTAACCATATTGTCGAGTACTTGCTACTATGCATAGTTGGTTTGATTGTAACAGTTAAACACCCGCGGTTGAACGCCCATACGCAATGTACAAAGAGCATAGCTCATTACCTGACAATAGCACATACGTCACCAGCCAAGTTTCGCCTGCAAGCCGTAGCTGTGAAATATTCTGTGGGATTTAGTCGATATGTGTCGATCATGAAGTTTCTGTAAGCAAAATACCTGAAAACAAAACAAGAACAGATTAGAAAATAAACAATCCTTATCCATGGTATACAAGGTGCTATGCAAATCGTACAATAATATGAACGACTAGTAGCTGCAAGCAGTCTACGAAATAGAGCAGATTTGCAGCCTCAATAATCTTAACATGCATAGTGAGTATCAAAATGTGGCACAAACGATTCAACTAACACTTCAGACGACTTGGATTTATTCTTGGCATTGAAAAATTCAGGAAGCGCTCTTCTTTCAATTGCATGAATGCTGGAACAAAATAATATAAGCCAAGTCAAGACAGGCTTTAACTACTGTGTAAGTTAGTTCAACTCTATCACATCCCAGTTACTATTTCAATACAGCAGGAAATTTGTACAATTGTTCATGTACTTACGGCAATAGCTATATTGGATGTGTAGAGATCAAATATTTGGAGACGAAAATGACCGCAACGATACATTTAAATTATGCAAAGGCAGGTTCAAATATGGTCTACAGTAACACTGATAGCTGATAACGTTTATGACAGTATCAAAAGTGTATCAACTCATGAAAACGTCGTTGGAAAGACTGGGGAAATACACGTACAAGTACACGCACACTTACATGATACACGCACACTTACACGCACACTTACCTATTGTAATCGAACCATGCAGCATAGCTTGGTATGATGATGTGACGTGTCTGCTCTGGGAGGTTATCATCGTGGGGAATTTCGGGCTCTCTGTTAACAGTTTCATTGATTTTCTTTGCTTCTGATTGCTTTCCAGATGTTGTGCTATCTTGAGACGGAGCTGGGGAGCCCATCTGGAAAAAATGAATGGTAAATTAAGGCAATGTCTTAATAAAGATCACACATGATATTATATGCCAAGTAAAACGGTAGAAAAGGAGGGAGGAAGTTTCAAACCTGTTGGTCTTGGTCTTTAATATCTTTTCCTGATTTAAAAAAATAACATATATGAATAATCAATCGCTTAAGAAACTAATGAAAAACTAAGATAATCAGATAAGTCTAAAAGTAGCTAGGCTGAAAAATACTGTCAAGATTGCCATAAACATTTTTTATGACAATGACTATGGATAGCTTGAGAAACTTCCTGCCTTTGTTAGGGGTGTTATTCGAAATATCTTCCAGAGCATTCATCTTGTTAATGTTTGTTACTGAAAAAGAGGAACGGAGGAGTTGGTTCATCAAGCAGTAAAAATAATATCTACGAGAGAGTAGGTTAATATTAACATCAAGTGAAAAAAAAGATAAAAACCTACCTATATTGCTATCTAATTCTTCCTTTGAGACCTGCGAAAATAAATTCGAGTTCGGAAAGATCAGAGTTCGTAAAAACTTGCAACGCTTCTTGGATGCAAAATGCAACATATATATGTAAGAATACACCTTATCAAGGCATCACAAGAGGTCATATTGAGCTTATAACACATGCTCATTGGTATACTATGGAATCAGTAATAGGTTGTTTACAATAAACTGGACGAGGTTAGTAATGCAAAACCTGATGCGGGTGATATAGATGACGAAAAAGCATACGTTATGCCTTATTAAATTAACTTACGTTTGGTATTACATCGGGATCTGGCAGTTCACTGGTTGCATCATCTCTGCGAATAAGAAACACAGAGACATCCATCAACAAGGCAAATGCAAGACTTGTATAAATATGTAATCTGAATCATGGCGCTGAGAAAGCTTCAATTATCCCACACATTCGCACCCAAAACCCTCCCTTGGCAACAATACCAAATCGTTGTTATATATACATGACACCATACATGTTCCAGTTGTCTGCGCCTATTAAAGCTAAGACCGCAGGGCTTCTAAATCTAATATATTTTAATCTAACTCAAAGTAGTTTACATTTCTTCGTCCTTTTCTGACTTTTCATCAACCTGTTTCTTTGATCCTTTCTTCTTTCTCTTTGCAGGTTCGGGTGAAGGTGATGGGGAGGGTTTTCTTTTTCGAGCTGACCTCTCCCCAAGTTCTCTCCGTCGGTCGTCACTACTCGTCTGCAATAATAAAGCAACACGAATCATTTCAACGAAACAATTACCAATCTAAAAGGTCTAAAAAGCTATTTAATTGACAAAAACTAACTGAACTGTGTTTACTCACATCTTCAGAAGAAGCCTTTCCTTTCAATACCTTCCTTCTGGTTTTTCCTGCAGTCACACAAAAATAAACAATAAAATGCATTTGCCGGAGCAGAAATACACTCAAACAACAAATTATTACGTAATAAGTTAGACTGATATCTCTTTAGTTCTATTTCAGTTGCTTTACATCTTTCACGCACTGATTAATTATTGAGGACCTCACCTTGCTGCAAAGAAAAAGAAGTTAAAATTACAATCAAAAGAAATAGTTTCATAAAATCATAACAGCTTTTTGCGATTTCGATAAGATGCACATTCATAGTGCCTGGGTTTATGACATCACTAATGCACCCACGAACGACCTATCAAAGCTCAGAGCAGCAAATCTGCTTACTACCTAGAGATACCCATGAAAATTGTATTGTTTTGAATAGAAATTTCCCTTACCTCCGTGTTTTCAATTTCGTAATCCTCTTCGTTCATCCATTCATTAAATACCTCCAGATCCAGCAGCCATCTTGCATTGACCTTGAAAGCAAAAACACACAGCATGCAGCATAATACAGACAACCACAGTGAATATACATTCATTTTCATCGCTAATTTGTCACAAGACAAGATACATTGACTGAAAGGGACAGGTTATCATTCAAGTCACAAACCTCCCATGCTTTTTGTCTTTCTGGTGCAGACTCTGGTTCTTGTGAAACCTCTGACATTGGAAGCCATGAATCATAACTGCAAATGACAAATAGCATAGCATAACAAATAACGTGACTGGAAATCAAACTGCACTGTTAGTCTCAAATCAAATCAAACCAAGTCAAGTTCAGCTCAGTCTCAAATTAAACCAAGTCAAGTTGAGAATAAATTTATTTAAAAAATGTGTGAAATAAGAAACTTGATTTACCTGTCTGGGTAATACCACCAATGAACGAGTACCTGTTTGTCTTTCCGTGAGATAGGTCTCAACCAATCATCTGCAATCACAAAGTTATTCTAGCTCAAAAACGTATCATTTACAATCAACTTGTTGTACTGTTCACAACAAAACTACTAAATTCAGTGGTTGAATTCAATATAACTGCCTAAAAATTGTTGCACGGATTTAACTGTTTCACGCTGATTTCAGAAACAGAAGCTGAACTCCTAACATCACAATACTCAATGCCGTAAATCCTTAAATAAGCCCCCATCCTGATAATCATCTGCAAGGATATTGAGCCCAAGTTTGCAGACATTGAAGTTGTTCAGTGAATGTATTAAAAATAACAGCAAATTTAAACCAATAACTTTATTGATTGGCTGCATCGTATAGCTTTTTATTTTGCTTAATATTGAACAATTATCCAACTAAAATTCCGCTTTTGCAAATAAGCCCCCGGGGGCTTATTCGAGGATTTACGGTACTTGAAATTGGGTGATTGTGATTAATATCAAGACTTCTCTAGACAGGTCAAAAATTGCAGTAATAGACTGTGTATCATACTGCCATCATAAATATACCTTCGGTACAGGGTGATGGAGATGTATGCACAATGTGAGTTGCCTTATCCTTTGTATCCATAAGAGTGCCCTGAAAGTGACAAAAACAACTATACATCACTCATGAATATTAACAATGATAGATAGGAAAGAAAGTTTTCAACTTATATCATTCCAATGGTATCCCTTGAAAATTTGAATAAAAATAAACATGCTGAATTTAAAATAAAAAAAAGTGAAAAACCTGGTGTCTTTTGATGATTTCTCTAAGTTTACTTGAGAGTTTTGTTTCGATGTCAGGCATCAGGTATACTCTTGGCCTTTCCAATAACTTGTTCTGTTATTTAAAGAAATTATAATCGCATTACCATTAAATAGCATGCCAGTTAATGGTAATGTAAGTATGTTTTGCAAGGTTATAGCAAAGATTATTGTAAAAAGATCATTAACAGATGTGATCTTTCTTCATAGAATTCTCTGAGAAACTTGAATGTTTGAATGTCACATGCAATAATGAATGTCACAGTAACATACTTCTCTTAGTGTTTTTTCAATTGTTAAAAAGAGCTCGACATTTCGATCCATTCTGGAGGGTGACTGGAAATCAAAACGTCTCCTGAAATTGGAGAGGTGCATAGGACACCAGTGTAAATTTCATATTCATTTGATGAAATACATAACACAAATTGTCTATAAACGGTAACTGCCAATGTCTTACCATCCTTGGTCAACCTTGAACTTGAAGCATGTCGCAAGAATTTGACACAGTGCACCTCCAGCAGTTAAATCGAGTAGCTGTTTCATCTATACATGTAAAAATAGAAATAAGAGCCATGATGAGGATTAGCAAAACAACTCTCAATTGCATAGATAATCTTCAATTGGCATTAAAAAGTTTCTCAACTTACTGGAAGTCTTGTCAAGGCTGGCTTACTAACATTCTTACCAAATGCTTCCTATAAAGGAAAACTTGCGTCAATAACTGGAACAACTGTCTTAAGTTAATAAATCGAAGTGACTTACTTAATTCAATAAAGTTCACTGGATGACATTGTGTTGTAAGAAACTATTTAATATTCATATATACACAGAAAAATAATTGTTGTGATATATGACAAAAGGAAATAATACAAGGCAGTTTTAAATTCACCTCTTGAAACTGTATAAGTTGACCAGTCAAATTAGACAATGTCTTGTTTGTAGGAGGATCTGCTTGGACATACTGCAGAACAAACGAAATGAAAGAAATGAGCATGAACTCAAAAACAAAAGAATGTGTGTGACCCCATTCATTTCTGTTTAAAGCAAACGAAAAAGATAAAGATAAAGCAAACGCATAGTGCATTAAAATCATTCTGAATATTATAATTTTTATAAATTCTTCTCCCACAAATCATTAATAGTTTGGCTTGACATAATAATACGAGTTGGGGTTATGCATTAGAAACACAATAGCCGACAGACACCTGGCCTAAATTTACCTTTTTGTAATTCTTTAGCAGATATTGCCTTACTGGCTCAAACAAATCAATAGTATCTTGGTTTTCAAAATATTTCCAGTTTGTTCCTCCATCCTTCTTCCTGACAGCCATGTTTATTTCTTTCTGTTATGAATAAAAACCTCAACCAAACCAGCACTTTTGGAAACAAAAGCATGCGCTTCAAATATTTTTCACCGCCATATTGTCCTCTCAATCAACAAAAGGTCTGGGTCGGGTGGTCAAATTAACTGCTTTCCTCCAGTCCAGGGATAAAGACGAGGGGAGCTTTCACAACTTGGGGCAGGCAAGGGGGCTTTAAAACCCCTCAATGTAAAATCCATAAGTTATTTGGGTAAATCAAATGCTAAAAAAGCTTATAGTACATTTGATTTGAACCAATGACTTGTAATTCTCCAGGCATGGCATGCTGGGCTGTGTGGAGCAGCAGTCAAAACAAGGTCTTGGTTTCATGTTATACTGATGGAAAAACTTCCTGGCAATGTTTTTGATACCATTTATACGTGTGTTGATTTGCTTCTTTACTGTCTTGCATTGTAGGCAATTCAAAATGTTGAAAAACTGTCAAGCTCAAGATAAATATAAACGAAGGACGAAGAGAAGAACATTTTATCTCGAAGTAAAGCTCTATTATTTATGGATATTCATGTTATTTTAATTACAAAGTTTATATTATGCTGTCACAACTGTATAAAAGTTAACATCATGTATTGTATTGCGTTGGATGCTTTGTTTGCTTTCCAATTCCCTTGGGAAAGGATCTGCTTGATATTTTAAATTCTCCTGGGAATAGTTATTCCCGTATTCCCGTATCCCGTGTAAGAAAAGGAATCCCCTGAGAATTAACTGAATCCTTCGAGAATGACCTTGAAAAGAGCGAAGCACATCCATGTCCATGGGGAATAGATTCCCACGTGATTGGACCAGTAGTAAACGAATATTTCCCTAATTAATTACAAAGCAATACAACACCTCAGCTTGTTGTCATTTTGCACAAAATCACATTGCAGTAAATAGATTAAATTAAATTGATTTGAATTCCGTGTCCTAATATGCCAAAGCAATCATATCGATTGATATTCAGAGCTTTTGGTGCCTCTGATTTTTCCGGAGACAAAAACAAAGCCATCCTGAAATGAAAACAGCCACAGTCATTTCACACAGTTCAGAAAAACTACACCGATACCGCCATGGTACATATATTATACCGGCAGTCAATTTTTGCAAACAACTGCTCGTCACCCCCTCCCAACTCATAACATAAAGTCACGCCCTTAAATGTAGCTACCTTGGCTAGCGGAGGCAGGCTAGTCCAAAAAGATTTATTTGGTATGACGTCAGATCCTTCTTTCTGGAGATGGAACTTGTTGAAGATCACACCGCCAACCAGGTAAACAACAACAAGCACAAGTAATCTACAAATGTTAAACACAGCAGTCAGTGACGTGGCAATACGAAAATAAAATCAACCACTAAAATACTTTCTAAAAGACATTGGATGCTATCGATTAAAATAACATTTATCACACTGTACACAGTGTGGGGGCAAAGGCGTGAAAGTGGGACTGGTTGGGTCGATGGCGAGATTTTGACCTGGGTTGAAAGTCGAGTCTTGAAGTCAAAAACCCATGGAGAATTGGATGGGAAACTTGTTCGAGTTACAACGACTTATCCCGATTTAGTAAACCGCTCAGTGGCAGAGGTTGGAAAGAACAGTATTGCTGTTTTACCGGGGCTTTTCTTTAATTGTATAGAGTAGTTTTGAATTTGTTGCGGAATGTCTTGAAATGGGCAAAGCTTAACTAGGCGTTTGGTTTTAAAACTTGCGCGTTTGGTTTTAAAATGTGCGTAAATAAAGTCTTATTCTACGTCTCTTTATATTGCGCATGACAATTGTGGGCCCATGACGCATATAAAAAGACAGCGAAGAAGAAAGCATGAAACCGATTGCTTACGTAATGCAAAGTATTGAGCCAGTGCTAAGCTTCTTGCTTCCACTGGAAGTACTGCCATTAGGACTGTAGCTGCAAGTACCAGGACAGGCGCATTTCGTAACCAATGTCGTCAACTTAAAAACACAAATAAAACATTGTGTTTACCATTGTGTGATTAAGTGCACCCATATCTATGTACATAACTTGCAATTCGTAATGTAGTAATTCAGTAGATTGTATCTATTTCATACTTACATATGGGCCTTGTGCAATCTTTGATACTTGCGAGAGTCTCGGAGTTGTTAAAGTTTTCTCACAGCTCAAAAAGAGCAATGTCTCACTAAAAATGTACAAGAAATTTCAATTTAGGGCCTCAGAACATGGACTTATCAAGTCAATGTTAATCTTATTAACTTCATGCTTGCCTCAAGTTCTTACTCTCACAAGTCAACTCTCATCGAACTAACAATTTCGCAAACTGAAAACAGCATACTGAGTAATAATACTAGATTACTAAAGCTTTTGTTCAGTTGCAAATATCTTTGTAAAGTAATATTACTTCAATTTCTAAGCAGACCAATGAATATGAAACATTTACATTATGAGATATAAATGAATACTAACGTTACAAGATCTGGTGCAACATATCTGAATGAATATTTCTTTTCATTCTCATCATAGGCAACAGTGGGCGTGCTTTTTGCTAATGCAAGCACTGTTGACACAGATTGGCTTGATGGACCAGTCACAGTTTGACATAGCTATAAGAAAACATTTGTGATACAATCATAATTAGATAGCATATATGATATAATCACGGAATTGTTTTTACAACAATTGTTTTCTCACAAAAACAATTTCACCAATAGGGGCAAGGCAAGTGCAGCACAAATGTATTAAATTCAGATTTACTCAGTCTATATTTGAACCTTATGCCAAACACACAGGCAGATAAGACATTCGTTCGAATTAGGAAGAATCCGAGTTATTGAGAGTCAAATAAATGGTGCACATGCAGTTAGTTGACATCAAAGAGACGTAAAAATACTCTCCACACATGAAGGAATCTGACTTGAATAGTATAAATCATTGAGGTTTAATTGTAGGTGAATAGCAGTTGATGATTCAAGCTCAAATCCATCCTTACCATTAGCAATTAAGTGCACTTGCACTCAAACCAGACCAAGTTCTCACAAAACATCAAAAACACTTGCAGCTTTGAGTGCTCTGTCTGTCATAGCACATTAGGATATACCCTTGCAATTACATGGCAATTGGAAACACAATAACAAAATACTAGAAAATTCAACTTACCAGAGCATCTTTGCATTTACTATTTGCTATGCTAAAACCGGTGCAGGGGTTGAATTCATATTTGATGCTGCTGGTTGATGCTGAGGTGACTTCAAATCTGAAACAAAGAACACAATTTTACAATCACTTTTCCTGACAAGTAAGCCCCCAAAAGCTTACTGTACTTCCTCTAATTAGTGTCCACCCTCTTTTAACAGCACGCTTCCAAAATACTGTACTTGCAGAAACATAATTATGGCTATAAAGTTTTATAAAAACTATAGCATGTAGTCAATCAATGACACTAAACTGGCTGCAATTTGCACTTTAACTTTAACTTTAACGCTACTACTGAGCATCGCCAATAGCATTTTGCTCAATCCAATAAAAATAGATTAAATTGTCCACTGCAAAATGTGAAGATGGGAAGGAACTCAGCCAGAAAACCAGTAACACTCAAACCTGCCCCAACAGGTGAAAAAAAATCCAACATAGCAAAGCAAGCTACTGACAATGTCAGCACTTATCACCAGCTAAGGGAAGCTAAAAATATTGCAATACATTCACACTACATAGCTTCCAGGTCTTGATAATCGAGCTAAATATCCTTGCATTGCAATGGATTATCAGGCTGGAGGAATATTCGTGCAGGGCTTATTCAGACGTGGGGTCTCATTCAAGAATTTATGTTATGTGGGATGGGGTGATTATCAAAATAGGGTCCATTGAGGGGGGGGGGTGCTTCCTTTTAAATTTAAGACTTGATACTGCTATCAAGTCAAGCCATAGAAACCACGGACGGAGCACACTCTACAAAGTATCTCTTCACTTGGTCTACAAAGTATCGACACCGTACCACATCCATGGCACACGTAAATAGTATTGGCTTGGTATTCCTTACCGAGGTTTAGTATTACTTCTGGAATCAATGTCCCAAAGACTAAGTATCTTTCCATCGTCCATTTTACACGAGCATTGGTCCATGGGATGACAGGCCTGTGCAGCATTGGACAAGCCTACTGTCGCTGCAACTAATAGCAGCAACACGATGAAATGTCTACAATCTGGTGCAATGTAAGATTGCTGCATGACGAGTTCCAGGTACCACCAGACCAAGTAGGCCTTCTCTGTCTTCCATACAATTCCAAGTCCAACATTCCTCGAATATCACAGCATGAGGCAGTGCAATAAAAAGGCACGTGATATCGGATTTTGTGTCAGGGCCAGGCCACGCAGTGAAAGCAAAAGTATGGAGCGGCATGGGGGTCAAAAATATTTCGTCGGAGGATCTCTTCTTCGTTGTGGTTACGACCATGCATCCATAAACCGGCATCGTAATCTCCTTTTCAATCACGACGATGCATCCGTAAAACGGCACCGTAAGTGACGACCATGCATCGGTAAACCGGCATCGTAATCTCGTTTTTAATCGCGACCATGCATCGGTAAACCGGCATCGTAATCTCGTTTTTAATCGCGACCATGCATCCGTAAACCGGCATCGTAATCTCTTTTTCAATCGCGACCATGCATCCGTAAACCGGCATCGTAATCTCCTTTTCAAACATAGCATCCAAATTTTTTACGAAAGTTGAAAAGTAAGTAAAATCAAAGAGGCAAGATGGTACCACTGCAAATATCTGTTCAATTGAGGAAAATTGTCGACAAGCTTTTGATCGATTTGTCGCAGAATATTGACAATGGTAATGCTCATTACATTTCATCACAAAGTGCAACAAATTATCAATTCTAAAATGAAGATAGTCAACATTACCATTGTCAATATTCTGCGACAAATCGATCAAAACTTGTCGACAATTTCCCTCAATTGAACAGATATTTGCAGTGGTACCATCTTGCCTCTTTGATTTTACTTACTTTTCAACTTTCGTAAAAAATTTGGATGCTATGTTTGAAAAGGAGATTACGATGCCGGTTTACGGATGCATGGTCGCGATTGAAAAAGAGATTACGATGCCGGTTTACGGATGCATGGTTGTCACTTACGGTGCCGTTTTACGGATGCATGGTCGTAACTTACGGTGCCGGTTTGCGAATGCATCGTCGTGATTGAAAAGGAGATTACGATGCCGGTTTATGGATGCATGGTCGTAACCACAACGAAGAAGAGAACCTCCCACGAAATATTTTTGACCCCCATGCCGCTCCATACAAAAGACACGGTGTTTGCTGGTGCAGGTGCAGTGAAGGACACCTTTTTACATTGAAAATTTTTTTAAAAATTTAGCAATATTCGCAATTCTTTTTATTTGGTTTGATGTCGTCAGCAAAGTACATACACGCAGTTTTTATATAAAAACCGCAGTGGTACGTTCTTACAAAGGAGCTAATTTCTTACAAAAAATGCTTTCATAACTTTGCGTTCATTCCGATAATTTAAAAAATTCAATGAGTTGATTCAAAGATATGCATTTTTTTAAATTCATCTCTGATTTCACCTAATTTGCACGGATCGCACTTGCGAAGATTAAAAAGTCAGTGCTGTGGCTGTGCTTACAAGTTACAATCTTCCTGGTTCAAAGTTCGACCAAAAAAGTTCAATTGAATTTTGAGACCCCAAACGGAAGCAGGAATCAAATTCTGCATATCCACTTGTCTCAGTTGGATTTCATGAGTCATCAGCCTTTATTATTGTGTTTTGCAAAACAAAAATAACTTCTCATATGATTAAGAAACAGATTGCAAGTTTAGGTTTGAGAAGGAAGGTCAACTTTTCGTGAGAGAAACAGCAAACAAAAGATAATGAAATTGATAATTTTGAGTCTTCTTGTTGCTGCTTTTGTGGCGACTGGAAGATGTCATGGTTGGCGATCTTGGACCCACAGTTTCAGAAGTGAGGACAACTTGTCTGAACAATAATTAATGTTTTTTCTGTATTCAAATTAATTGTAGTTTATGCTATTTAGCTTCAATAATTGCAGTAAATGTGTTTACAATATTGTGCTTTAGGCTTCTGTGGCAACTTTATCTGTTTGACCAAACTGTCGCCAATTCAGGGCTTGTCTTTAACGTATTTTTTTTATTTCTGAAGACCTGAATTGTCGAATTTTGCACCAGAAGTCTATTCTTGATAGAAGAGGGCATGTGACCAGATGCGTCAGCGAATGTGAAGCTGGCTACGAAGAAATATATTCATGGCGATATGGACACTACTGCAAAAGTAAGTAATGTAAAAGTTAGCTTATATTTCATGTTAAATGGTTGTTTTATTTTCATATTTTCATCATCATCATTTTCGTCTCATCATCATCAAATATCAGCGCTAACAGCATGATAATGATGTAATTCTATCTCTTGACGTCATTACCTTTGTCAACTCCCTTTATAATTTCTAATCTCCAGGCTCATAGTCATAATCATTATAATTATTATACTTGTCATCCACTGCCAGTGAACGTTTTTTATGAAACTGGTTTATAATAAACGCAGAGCAGAAGTATAATAAATATGCAGAAATAGGATGGCCAAAAATTTACTGAGAAACTTGAGTGACCCAAGAATAATAAAAAACTGTAAAATTTCAATTCCGTAATATTATTCTTTCTTATTTACATTCACAGAACTTCCAAGTGGTTGCGCTGTGCAAAGTTGCAGGAAATGTTTACCTGGTTACTATCAGCTCAGGCGACGCTATTCCTACTGGAGTCGATGCGTGGACAAATGCCCAATACATTTTATACTAGAGAATGGAAAATGCGAAGGTATACGATAATCACATGTTTTGCTTTCTCTCGCTACACTTACACACCCTGATCGAAGCTTGGCATCAACTTCAACCGATAGTGAATATGTAAATATCAAGCCACATCATGATACATTATGTTGAAGCCCCGTTTTCACTTCGTTTCAGCGTTGCGAAAAGGCTGTGAGAATCTGAACTGCACAAAGTGCAGTCATGGCTATTTCTTGTATCCATTTCGACGCTCTGCTTTCTTCTCAAAGTGTCAATCACGCTGCCCCATTGGTTATGAAAAAAACAGGGAGACCAACACATGTGATAGTAAGTTACGTATATTCCAATTCATCTGAATCTCGATATAATGACGAATTTTCTTCTTCCATTGTTTTATCTTTTGATATAACGAATTCTTTCATACATTAAGTTTAATTTCTTAAGTTGCTTAGCTGTTTAGCTAATATAAGCACCCGCGTATGTGAATTTGGCATCCAGTCCATTGTTCAAGTACAATAGTCTATTGTTTCCTCCATTGTTTTAAGCAGAAATATCATCACACAGGGCCCTTAAACTATTGGTTCGGGTGTTTACTGTCAAAGTCCAATAATTTACTTTGTATTCAATTCAACAAACAAATCTTTGCCAATAAGCCTAAATCGATCATATTCTTCTGAAATTTTCAAGAAAAAGAGATCAAGGAAGGATGCGTGGACTATTTTTGCAACCGATGTATCAAAGGTTACTACAAACTGATCGACACCTCTTTCAGAAAGAAATGTGTCTCGAAATGTCCAAATGGCATGGGCGTTTTGAAAGGAAGTTGCAGACGTACGTAATAGAAACATTTCTTACAATTAATTTCGGTATACAGTCGAATCTCGCTATCTCGAACTCGGTTACCTCGAACAACTCGCTATTTCGAACAGATTCCCTTTTCCCCTCGTTCTCTAGTTGGGTGAATTTAGTTCGGATATCTCGAACTGCCGCTATGTCGAACAAATTTTCATTTTCCCTACGAGTTTAATATAGCGAGAATCGACTGTATATCTCATGCACACACTACCACACTATTCAATGAGTTGAAATCTAAAGTATCAGTTCTTGTTTTCTTTTTCCTCAGGGATTCCGAGAGGCTGCAAATTTGCCAACTGCTCCGAATGCGTCGATGGGTATTTTCATAACAGCAGGTCAATTTATTTCCAGTCCTGTGGCACAACCTGTCCGATTGGATATTTCAAGGACAGCAAGAACAATAAATGCGTTGGTAAGGGCAGCGTAAACTTCCCCGTTCTTATCCGATCTTATGATGATTCCCAATTAGCTCCTGATGTCGGCGACCATGAGCCTAAACCTCTTTCATCAGATGTTGCAAGTAGAAGCCCATTCGAGGTTAAATTACCAACAACCAATGATCTTAAACCATCCAAATAACTTATTCTTTGTCTGCCTTTAACTCTCTTTCCAGCTATTTTCCTTCCACAACCAGCTTTCCATTCCAATACTTTCTTTATTAATAACAACATGACCAATAAACTTGAATTGCCCTTGTCCATGTCTTTATCAATGATCTTTCCTCGTTATACCCAGCTAAAACATCAACATTCCTCACGATAAAGCTACTATAAAATCCGCAGTTTTTTCCCATATGAAGATTGTATGTTTTTATGCACATTATTTTTAGATTGCCAAGTCAAGGGCTGTGTCGAGTGCCCTGGCTCTCCGGACACATGCGAGAAATGCCAACGATACAGGGCCATCTTAGTAGAGGATACTGCGAATGGAACCTCCACCAGATGTCTCTACAGATGTCCTTCAGGCTACAGGAAGATATACGATTATAGTAAATTGTCACGCGTCTGTGAGAAGATAACTACCAAACCAACACCAACCAAACCAACACCAACCAAAGCAGGTGTGACCACGTTAATCTCTTTGCTCATTCTTCATTCTCAAATGCATCAAGCCTCAGATGTTCAAACACTCCCTCCTACTGCTTTGGGATTACTGATATCAAATTATAAGTTTTCTGAACTTTCTGGCCAGGAAAATAGTCGAATGACGAATTATGAAATTACATAATATGAGTACGATAGCAACTACCATTGTAACTTCTCATTCCAACAATATATTTCTCGCCATTGTTGAATATATGTGCACTAATTCCCATATAACCGACATATCCACAATACCTGTTAGTTACAGTGTTGCCAGAAGGATGTGCAGATCGCAATTGCCTTCAATGCAAGATTGGCTTTTTCAAATTGGTTGTTGATGCTGTCGGTGTTCCTCCTAGCTGTGTGAAGCAGTGTCCACTCGGATACTTCAGCGGGTTGAAGGACTGCACACGTGAGTACCTCCTAGCATAACTTTCCACAATGACGCGCAATGTGTAGAACAGAATAAACACATATACATTGAATAAATATATACAAAACTGATGAGTTATATAAAAAAAAACAGGATAAAAGACAACTTCGAAAAGGTAAGTGAAGCAACGTGTAAGAAACAAAAAGAAAATAAGATACCAACTGAGTGAACAAAAGGAACCAGGGAGTCTGGTCACTAATGATGTCACTCGTGTCTATAAGTATTATACATGTTACACATGTATGCTCAACTTGATACAGAATTTGTTGACAGTTTTTCTGTCATCTTCGGCTAGAAAAGTGTGTGAATTATCTTCAGACGTTGATAAAGATGACTACATGGTTAATTATTTTGATTATTTCCCTCCAGTTTGCGCTGAGGCAAGGTGTGCTGTTTGCAGTACAAGTCCATTTCACTGTGACCTCTGCAAACAAGGTTACATCTCCATGCAACAAAACGGGACTGACAGGATCAGTTGCCTAACAGAATGCCCAAGAGGGTTTGGTCCTGTTGAACGAAACAGCACTGCATGGTGTGAAAAGTTACCCACGCCAGGTTGGCAACTTATGCATGATTTCGATTTCAAACAATCGTTGTGCAGTCCTAATATTGCAACACCACTCCTCTGATATTCACAAGGACTAAATGACGGCTTTATACATACGAAGGAACCCTTTATTAAAATATATAGTTATCACTAATAATACCATCACATTAGCTCTACAAAAATTACTATTGGATACCAAGTTACATTTGAACATTACACCTTGATATATTTACATTCAACATGTATAATCACTACCAAAGTATTAAAATGTGTCCAAGATACATTTATACATGTTAATATATGTTTACTTGCGACTTTCTTGATTCATTTGTTTTCTTTGGTTCAAAGAATGCACAGTGAAGAACTGCCTGCAATGCACAGATCACCAAATACACAGCCATCACGTTGGATGCTTCAAATGCGAGGCTGGATTCATCTTGCAACGCAATGACTTCAAAGATGCATGTGTCCTCAAGTGTCCAAATGGATTCTACAAAGGCTTGAAGCCAGGAACCTCCATTGACGCTTGCCTTGGTTAGTTTTTGTTGCCCTCTTTTCCTTTTTCCACCATTTTAGCACATTTTCATTAAGATTTGATTTTCGAATTTTTATACCCACTTATTTTAACTAACAACTGTGTTCATTGTCTTTTTACTTTCAAGGTTGTGCTACACCATTCTGCAAGAAATGTGTGAGCCGCAAGAAATGTTCCGAGTGCTATGAGCCATTCGACATTGATTTCAAGACTGGAAATTGCAAACCTTGTCCAATTGGAATGGTTTTCAACCCAAAGAAAAAATCTTGCGTTGAAATCCAACAAGGTACTCAAAGACTACATATCTAGATATTTTCTTTTCATTAACCTAGAAATATAATTCAACCTCTAGTGTAACTGCGATTTCCATTTATTTTTCAGGAATCAAACAGCGACCTCTTGAGGATTTGATAAGCAACAAATGAAGACACAATAAGATCTTTCCTCATGTGTTTACTAACTTTACAATGTCTTGTAACAGCTATGACCCTGTAGCTATTTGATTTAAGAATCCATTTGAGAAGCTGATTAAAGCTGATTAAGATGATCACTCTTTTAAGATTTTTGTTTCAGTAACAGAATTTTGTCTCAAATATTGTATTCAGCAGTGCATAAACAAGAAAGTGTTAACTCCTCTCAATTTCTACTCTCATAGTGTATGTGCATTGCAAAATAAGATGTGCATAGTGCAGGCATAATGAAGAAAAGCAGTTTAGTTTAAGCATCCCACATTTTATTTTTCACCAGTCTCCAAAGATTCCAAGTAGCCAACAGGTCCTTTGGGGATGACCTTGTTCCAAGTATTTCCAAAGTACCCTTGTTTCATTTGGTCCAAAGGGCACTCTTCTTTCACCCCTGGGTACACATACATGTCACACAGCCAGCGCCACAGGTTGGGCAGCTCTTTGATGTATTTCTGATTCAATTTCATTCTCATGTAGTAAACTGGGTCATGTCGGAAAATAGTTGGAAAGAGCCGAACATCTGTCAGAGTAATTTGACTTCCACAAATGAACTTATTCCCTGCCAACATTGAATCTAATCTCTCCAATGCTGCAAAGTATGCATCAAATGCTGTCTCATAAACCTGCTGAGATGAAGAGAATCCTGCTTTGTAAGCCCCATTGTTGATTTGATGGTAAATCCATTCGTTGCATTCCTCCATGGCATCTTTCAATTCAGCAGGTACAAGGTCAATCTTGTGTTTGGCAAGAGGCAAAAATGCAGTAGCAAGCATTTGGATGATATCAGAACTCTCGTTGTTCACAATTTTTTGCATTTTCTTGTCAAATAAAACAGGAACGCTTGGTCTTGATGTGCTGAGGTCTGCGCCAACCATTCTGTAAATCTCAACAACGGTTTGTTTTCCATTGACAGTGTCAAGTGTGCATTGCTCAAATTTTACCTTTGATAAAAGGTGTACCTTGTTAGCTTGATTCATTAAGCCACGCTAGAGTTATTTCAGAAAAAGCAGTGTATGACCGCAAGGCAGATGGATAGATGTATATATCCATAGATATATCATAGGTACTACATTTGCTTGCAAACTGTTTACCACGAAGTACATAGTTGATGCCTCCTGCCACACCCACTTTACACCCCTTTTAAGTACGCCCGTTTTACAAGCAAAATACGTTTTTCACCACCTCCAGCCAATCTCAAATTGATTTAATTCAATCTACATTTACACGTACCTTCGTGCCGTTAGACCAGTCTGTTCCTTTGGGTAAAAATTGCCAAAATCCTGCACCTTGTTTGTGCTGCTCGTCAGTTCTATTCGGAAAGCAAACATCCATTGATATAGCATCATTCAGGCCAAGTATTGAGCGCGCCAGAATAACCCTGTGACACCATGGACAGTTGTAAGCAACATATAGATGATAACGATTGGCTTCGACAGGGTATTGGCCATCTTGTCCTTCGCCACTGCCAACGAAGTCTCTGAATGCAGTTTTGGCTCTGACAAACTCACCCGCCTTCTTGCGTGCAGCCACGTTGGTTTGGTCTTTATCGGAAGACATCTTCTCGAAACAGAATAATCTCAGTGGTACGGCAAAAGAATGAAATAAATAGATTAATTGTCCCACTACTCTGCCTCTTCGAAATTATCTGCGTTGGCCCAGCCCAGCCGTCGGACCCGGCATATTTGCATTCCAATAACATGTCAAACACGTGCACGTCAAAAAATGAAAACAAGAAATCAATCGTGAACAATTCACTTCAATATAACATTGCAAAATGACCAGCCAAACTACTACGTCATTAAAGCCAAGACATCCATTGCTTCGTATTGTTTTCAAATTTTTCAGTTTCTTTCAATCTTGTATCAACTATCGGGCTATACATCTGAAAATGGCAAGTTCAAGTCTCCTGATCAAAAATTGCTGACTGTCCAGAAAGAAAGAAATAACCAACATTTGCTGGAAAGTTTTCAGCAAGAATTTACTACATATGCATAAATCAAAATGAAAAAAGTACATAATATTGGCTGAAGTGAAAGCAATGACTTCAAGGCATGATACTTATGACTGGTCCCTGGTAAAAGTTCTTGGTTTTCTTGTCAAGAAACACAAGAAAGAACACGAGAAAGAAAAACACTCAATTTGGATTGGATTGGATTGGACAATTGAATTAATTTATATTCTATCCAAACTAATACATAACAATAAAAATAGCTAACTGTACATGTACAATAAGTGATCTTGAATTCCAGGCAATTTTCTCTGTAACATTTAAGGACCTGTCAGAAAGACATGAATATATTAAAATGATGTTTTAATGGTTGCTTTTGGATAAGTCATAATCACACTCACAAAATAATTTTGGAATACATAGGCCATAACCAGAAAGAAACTTACCAGCCTTCATAAAAAAATTAACAATTTAAATTGGTAGGTATACTGACCTTATTGAACAATAATGTTATTGATGGGAATGTGAATAAGTTTCACGAAAAAACCAATGAAACCCATGATAGCAAATCCAATTGCAGTGGCTACGGCTATCTTTTGAAATTCTAAAATGAAAAGCAACACATTAGCCAAGTCACTTCTTGAAAGTTGAAAATACAAGAAGTTTCAACGCAGTCTTAAAAATTTCGCTTCTAAACTTCTAAAAATTTCAAGAGCTTACACTTTGCGTCAGTGGTCGCGAAAACATTGAATTTAACAATCTGAATTCGATATGGGCGTCTGAAGGGCCACGAACATATCTATTAATAGAACTAGGCCAAGGCCTAAATATACCTTTTCTGTCAGGCTTCGTGCATCTTTTCACCAATCTGACTGAATCTTTCACGAATTCCTTGCAAGGTTCTAAGGTTTTCTGAACTTGATCCATTCTAGTATCTGAAACAACAGTTAATATTCTTTCAACGAAAAGCAAATCTCTTATAAACGAGCAGTAGATGTGAGAAAATAATATTTTCTTCGTACATATATTTTTCTCGCTATGCTACGTCAGTCTTCAGATCTTGAAAGGAAGAATCTCGAGAAATGGAACACTGGAAACTAGGATCGAAATGACCGCTGACCGGTATACCTGCCAAGCCACAGGTAAAGACTTCATGTGTGAAAAATGAAAGTCCTGAAATGATGAAAGGCCCTGGCCCTGGCATGGTATAATGGAGCAAAGTGCAGTGCACCACCACACCAATGGTACTCTAGCTCAAGAAATGTTAAGATTAGTGCTGCCTATGTTCATGGAAGAATTTTAAAAAACTAAGAGAATCCCGATCCAGAATTTTTCTCTTTTCAAAAACGAGCACTATTGTTATTTGAGCACTTTTAGTAGTGACCACAAGTAAAATCTTATTAGCGATCATAAGTGAAGTGACATTGGTAATAATCAGTGATATTATCCACTTGTGTTTTTTACTGTAAGGCCCAAAAGCAGACAATGTGTTTTGTCTGCTGTATTTGACATGGCGTTGTAAAGACATCTCGAACGTAGTCGCAATAATCAAGTCGAATATCTTCTCGTCCAATTCAGATCTTATGGGTCTAAAAATTGTCTCAGATTGTTAACGCAAAATGGACCAAAATCGTTTCCGAAGCTTCCGCCACACATTCTAGTTCATGATGAACTTTTGCCCCGTTCGATCAAAAGTTGAGTCCCGGAAGTGAATAACTAAAAAGCACAGACGATTAGGCCAGTTTACAGGAAAGTGAAGTATAAATGCACTGTAGTAGTCGAACGCGGTAAACATAAGCAAAACATCTTGACAAACCCAACTATGTTATCGTGGTGTTTGTCAGCTGTTAGTTGCTTACTTTTAATTCAACAAACTCAGGGCCAGCAAGTAGGCAAACAATGCCATCCAGTGGACCAGTGCACATGCAAAACTGACGATGGAAAATATGTTAGTCTTTGGGAGATCGACAAAAGGTGAGATTTAACAACTTCACTCTCCCAATACAACAACCAAGTATACTAAGAAAATAACCAATGTGAGTTTCTTATAATTAATTTATATGAATATGTTATCTTCGTTCTTCATCACGTTTTTTATTTTGTAAGAAACTAGCTCAAGCCTTGCCAGTAAAGGTTCCATAAATTTTCTATTGTTTTCTATTGTTAAGGAAAACGATAGAACAAAAGAATCGATTGTAATTTAGCACAAATTCTACTAGCAAGTTTCTTATAAAGTTGTTTCTTATAAAAAACGTGTATTGCTTTGAATTGAAACAGAACAGTAAATGCTGGTTTTGTTAAGTTTCAGTCAAGTTGATTGGTGTTTTTGCATTAAAACCTCATATTTAAGTCCAAGTTAGCTAAAAAGGTTAGAGAGGTTATATTAATTTAAAAAGTCATGCATATTATTTTGAAGTACGGTTTTATTGGTTTATGAAGGTGTTTAGATAAATTGATAAATATTGAAATAGGACAAAGGAAGCCACCAAATATGCTCTTCTTTCATGCATTGCCGCCAGGCAGGGCAGGGGCGGGGCAGGGCCTCCTGGAAATCACGTGCAACTCACACGATTTGTCATTCTCATGTGACTGACTACTGCGAAGCCGCATTATTGCTACGTAGCAATAGTATATTTTTGTAAACGATCGAGGATTTGAAGTTAATAGACCAAACTGCTATTCATTCTTTGTCTTCAATACTGCATTATCAAACACTATTGTAATGTAACACACACCTGAACAGGATTTTTTTGCCTTTTTGTCGAGTCTTCCTTTTGACCATACGATGGAGCTACTACACAGATGGTGGACGTAAAAATGTAGTCACAGTATACACCAACCACAACTACACCAGTCATTTTGAGATCGGTCATACCGTAAAAACTCTGTTAGATCCCCATCTCTAATAAGCCGCCATTTGAAGCAATTTTGGAACCAACTCTCTCTTAAGCTCACCTTATTTTTGAAATTCTAAAAATATCGTAATTGTGATTGATTTAACCACAAAGCTCATAAAAGTATTTTGTAGTTGTTTTACACGAGCATTTAAAAAAAGTTTATTTAAGAGTTTTATTACGCCTCCTTTCTATTAAGCCCCCTTTGGAAGCCCTGATGTTTAATGGAGCTTTTACGGTACGACCCTATTATTTAGGATTAAACAATTACCACGCACATAATTGTTGTTTATTATTATACTTTTAGTTTTATGGCTAAGGACAGCTTGGGCAGAGGATTCAAGTACACGTTCAGGCCATGCACAACATTTAATTCACCTGCAGCAAGTTCAGAGTGCACTGGTGTTCTGGTATAAAATTAAATTTTCTTTTAGCATCGATAGGTCGACTTCCATTTGAGCCGAACTCGAATCGTTTGATGGCCTAGCATTGTCGTGTTTCCCTTGATTTTTGTGTGCTTCATGTATACTTCATGTACTTTAGAGGATTGACCCTTCATAACTCGAAACATCGTCTAAAACCTTGAATACGTCCCCACCCCCACGATGTGGCCATCAATCGTAAACAATACAAATACCTGATACAAACATTTTCCAATCAGGGTTGTCAATCAAGCGCTGATGGCAATGACAAGTTTGCAATTGCTTACAAGACAAAGTCGGTAACCACGAGTTATGATATTCTCAGCAGTAATTTCATGTTCGTGTACACTGGTAGCACTGACAGTGACACAAAAACGCTAAGGTTTGCACATTGTTTTACAGTGTGGGCCAAAGGGTAACCACTCCCCCCCCCATAACAAAGTATTTTTTAAGAAATGCATTTATTGAGAAATTTTCGGAGATTTCTACCATACAATATTCAACTCAAAAGCCAGTTTTAAAATATTTTACGCAAGATGCCTTTCAAGTTGAATATTACATAGCAAAAATAATCATATCATTCTTGTTAAACAAATGTTTAATAAATTATTTGGTGAGATGGTTTACTTTTTTGGCCCACACTGTACATATTTATCGATTTATGATATTGTTTCATTCTATCGCTCGGTCTATCTGGTGGGAGCATTGTTTTGTAACGGGTGCATTTATTTTTTGCATTTATAGAAAAACAGAGATTACGCTAAAGTGCGATAAATCTGCTACAACTCCAGCGTTGGATACCTTTCTCGAAAGTCCTTCATTTCATTACGTAAGCTCAGTTAACGTTTCTGAGTTAGTGTTATTATATAACAACTTTGAGTTCGCAAAAATAAGTACACAGAGCTGCACGCTGAAATGGTCGACATCATACCTGTATACCCAATCTCGTCTAGTTTCCACCGATAGTTTCACTTCATTTTCATTTTCGTTTAGTCAACAACACTTACAACCAAGTGCGCATGTCCAGGGGAATGCAAATACAAACCGCATACATCTCCAGCGACTGGTAAAAAAGATCTGAGTATTGGCTCAGTATTGTGCATAATGTAAGTGCCACATATACACAATGTTATCACTCCAGTATTAACGATGTTTTAAGCTCCTAGTTTCAACGAAATTTGTCAAATTTTAGTTTGGTTTTCTAGCTTTTCCCGATTGCTCAAGGACCAATAACGCCATTATTGAAGTACCTTCAAACCATTGTACACAAATATTTTTCGTTGTTTTAGATTATTAGTGTTGCTGATTGTTTATCTCATTGGTGGTATAATAATATGCAAATTCGTCTTTCATAAAGAAGGCTCGGAGATTGTACCAAATGGAACTTTCTGGAAGGGTTTCCCATTTCTGGTAAAGGTGAGTTGCATATTTAGGAAGTTTTAATCAACCTAAATGGGCAATCAAAAGAAAGACAAGATAGTGTCACACACAACAAACGAGCTAAATTCAGGAGATGGGGGAATGTTGTGCAGACTGAGTAAAAATAATTTGACGCAAAAGATAGTCAACTATGTACATGCCTAACTGTGTTATTATGGCCATCTGTATTGTTAAGGGCTTTGCATTTGTCCTGAACCGTAAAATAAATGTTCTTTATTGTGCCTGAACTCGTTTGAAATGTTTTTTCCCACCAGGATGGCATTCTGTTTACGTACCACAAAATATCCAGAAAGCAAGGGGAATACGAGAAGATATGATATAATAAGCTTAAAACATCATTTCTGTTCTGTTTTGATATTTAAGTGATAGCCACGAGCAAAATAATGGATGAAGTGATTAGACTGCTGATGTTAAAATGCACAATTTTCAACTCATAAACACTGGAAGCTGGGACGCTGAAAACAAGGACCATGACGACCGCTGATCGGTATACCTGCCAAGCCACAAGTAAGGACGTCATGTATGACAAATGAAGTTCTTGAAATGTGTCCACTGGGGTGTCGTGAGCTGAAAGCTCATGTGACAATGGGGCTGGTGTGATTGTACTGTAGATCAAGTAATGTTAAGATTCGTGTTGCTCCGCACTGTTTAGGAATAATTTTGAAAAACTGAGAGAATCCCAATCCAAAATTTTTATTTTTTCAAAAACGAGTACCGTTGTTATTTGGGCACTATCTTGGTGCTCGTTATTACACTGAGATAATTTTTAGAAAGTTTGATTGGTAGAATTCAAGGAATCAGAGATTTCGTTTGTTACACCGAATTGACTTTCATTTTATCTTAATTAATGTTATCTCAAGAAATTGGGCGTTGAGCATGCTGGTCCGAATTGCTTGAGTAGAAATAAGCTTTTACGGTCCAGCTCCAGGACCTGTTTCGCTCAGGGTTGCCTTTGGCCTATTTGGAGGCAAAATTTGAAAAATCTGGCCTAATTGGAACTTGTTTGGCTACCGAAAAATTGGTTTGGCCTCACAGTAAATCTGGCCTAATTGAGAAATTCTGTCATAAATAATAGTTTCAGTCACAAATTCATCGAATTCACAAGTTTCATGTTCATCCCTTCAGATCAAAGGAAAACCCGCTACAACCGCTGACATCTGTCTATGACGTAATTATCTCATGGCGGCTCCTTGTATGTGTAATTTGTTTTTTGTATTTTAAGCAATGCGTCTTTTGTTCTGAGACACTGAATCCTTTGTTCTAAAACAATGACTTTTGTCTTTTGAAAATTTGGCTACAAGGGGCAAGAATTTGCCTCCCGCGAATCTAACTCTGGCCTCCACTGGCCAAAGGAATGCGGCAACCCTTCGCTTCGCTTCGCGCGCGGTTCTTTTCTTTTTTGACTCGCGACGCGCATGCGCAAGCGAGTATATGTTGGTGAGTGGGGAAAATGTTGTGTTCTGTGTCTGTGTCTGTGTCTGTGTCTGTGTCTGTGTCTGTGTCTGTGTCTGTGTAGACTTCCTACTTGCCCATATAAGGTATGTGCCTCAGATTCAAACGTTCACTTTTGATTTGAAGTGAGGCAACCAAGTATGATATCACTTTGCAAGTTTTTCATTGGATAAAATGTAAACTTGTTGAAATAACAAACAACATGACGTACCATACTAGATGCTGGGCACGCTGTGGCAGGGGGGGACCACGAGCACGATCACACACGGAGACGGGGAGCATTTTTGACTCGTTGGATTGGAAGCATCAGGTGAAAAGAAGAAAGTTTTCTAGCTGTATGCTTATGCAACTAATACAACAATTATAGTATTTCATTTTTGTTTTGGAAAATGATAGTTTTTTAACTTGATGAAACAAGATCGAAAACTGGAGTCAAAATGTTTGCGTGAGTGGTCTCAAAACAAAGGTTTTTTGAATTTGCTGCGCCAACACTAAATTCGTCTCTCTCCATAAGTCTCGCAAGACGAAACTCTTCTGAAGACCTGGATTGGACCGTAACAACTGAAGACAAAACAGTACAATGAACAAAACTCATATGATTCCATAGAATTAATGTTTAACAGTTGCCAATAATTTATTAAATAACAAATGAACTAACCAATTATCAACATAAGTTTTATTTTCAAAACGGGCATCCAGCTCTTTCAGAGATATCTAGGTAGGCCTTCACAACCCGATTCTTTATCATCACTGCCGTACCCAGCTCTCGGTCTTCTTGCTCTTGCAAGAGGTTCTCCTTCGTGCGAGTTTCAACTATACGAACTGACTACTGAATAGTCTTCGTCTTCTTCGCTATCCTCAGGAAGACTTCGTCCTTCGTTGTCAGAGGAATTTGTTTTGAGCTACTATTTTCGCAATCCGACATGACATTTTGAAAAGATTTTAGCCAGACACTGTTTCAACACAGGCCGGGCAGCTCTTGTTCAAAGAACAATAGTTGAAGAACAATAGCTCGGTTCATTCTGACGTCACACTGAATCAAAATCTTGAAAGTTTTATTTTTTTCAAAATTTGTTAACATTTCTGTTTTAATTGAAAGCAACGAGAATTGACTCATAATGTGAGGAAAATATAGCGCAGACCTGGCTGTGTTTGAGCTTGGAAAAAACATACTTAAACTCGTCAGAAAACACTCAAAATAGGTTCATAGTGATACTCAGATCTTTTTCTCTCCATCTCCGTAAAAAAATCGTTATCTCATTTCAGGCTGCATAAGCCCTTTAATTTAATATTACTTTCTTCACTTTCTGGATAATACAGTGAAATAAAAGCCATCTGTCGCGAGTCACCTCAAGGTTCCTTTGATCTGTTCTGGGGTCGGACTGGATAAGACATGATCTATCTCCTGTGCCTGTCCTGTCAGCAAAACTGAAACCTTCAAGTCAAATCAGAACTTACGCTACATTCGGATCAGGCCAGTTTATCGATACAGAGTGCACGTATCAATTTTGCAATAAAACGCAGTAAACATAAACAAGACATGTTGCTAAACGCTGCGATGTTATCGTGGTGGCTGTCAGCTGTTAGTTGCGTGTTTTTAATTCAACAAACTTTAGGCCAAAAATGCCATCCTGTAGATCAGTGCACATGCAAAACTGACGATGGAAAATATGTCAGTCTTTGGGAGATCGACGAAAGGTGAGACTAAATAACTTCAAGATTAATTAATTTCAAATTAATACAACGAGTTATATTAATTTGAAAAGTCATTGTGAGGTATGGTTTTCGTGTTATAAAAAGGAATTTGGGTAAATTGATAAATATTGAAGTTGGAATTTGGAAATCACCAAATCTGCTCTTCTTCGTGCATTGTCATTAGAGAGTTTCCGAAACACGACCCATCTCAAGACGACTCAAAGCCGAAGCATTCGATGAAATTTTCGTGGAAACAGTTGACAAAATAAAACTGTGTTTAAAAGTACAAAGGCCAAAGGCCACATGTGCATATTTCAAGATGTTTGACTCGCCACAAAATAGCAATTTTTGATCCTTAGGTTTGTCTGAATTTATAGCAGAAGCTCAGCAAATACAATACGACTGCCTATATAATAAATCTTGTAAAGAGTTTAGAGTCAAATATTTAAAAAATAGTAGCTAGGAAGAGGTAGGAACAAAATTCGGTATGACAGCGAAAGAAGCAGAAAACAAATTTAAGAATATTCGGTCTTCTTACACACAAGATATTTGCGAAAAAAAAAACAAAAATTCCATGCGTGCTTCTGCCATGTTTTAAACGCACCAGTTTGGCGCAAACTTTGTTATCGTGGGTCGCATCTTTTATCATGTGACTGATGTAAATAGTTGCCTCGCTTCCATCTGGCCCTTTTTCGTCGAATTTTTTCCCTGACCATGCGGTATACAGAAAACCTTCATATAACGGAAACGGACACCTGTAGGGTCAACAGCTTTGCTAGTTGTGTAGCGGTGTCTTTGTTTGCAACAGAGAGGTTCCGCTGGAGTACACGGGTGTAAAATACAGTCATGGTCCATGCCAACCACAAAAAGTCATTTTGACATCAATGATACAACCCTGTTTTTTAGGAAGTTGAGTAGACAAATTCCACGTTCATAACTCTTGTTTATAATTGTTAGCTTCATGGTTGGCGGCAGATTGGGCATAGTATTCAAGTACACGTTCAGACCATGCACGGCATTTAATTCGTCTGGAGCAAGTTCAGAGTGCACTGGTGTTTTGGTATAAAAGTTAACATTTTCTTGTATCTGTTTTAATTTTTTTTATTTCTTTTCTTTATTTTTATCTCTAGAATTGATGATTTATTCCGTGATTTCGGTTTGCTTTATGTATAGTTCTGGATTCTTTATGACCAGAAATTCCGTTTGTAAAATTGATTGCGTGTCTACGCCACAATAAGTAGATTTGCGTGCCTACTACCAGTCATAAACATTACAATTGTCTGATTAATACCATATTTGTCTACCAGGCTTGTCAATCAACAGTTGATGGCAGTAATAAGTTTGCAATTGCTTACAAACCAAATTCAATAATGACAAGCTATGATGCGAACAAGAACCTCTTATTCAAGTACACCGGTAGCATTGATAGTGTCTCATCAAGACTAAGGTTTGTATGGTATACAATCCTAATAGTCATCGTTTTATGACATCCTTTAAATCTATTCCTCGGTCTATCTGGTTGGAGCACTGTTTTGTAACGGGTGCATTTGTTTTTTGCATTTATAGGACAACAGAGATTACGCTAATGTGCGATAAATTTGCGACAACTCCAGTCTTGGATACCTTTCTCGAAGTTCTTCCGCTTCATTACGTAAGCTAAGTTCACGTTTGTGACCAGCAAGGCTAGCGTTTTTATAATAATTTTGAGATCGTAAAACATAAGTATATAAAGCTGAATGTCGAAGGCGCAGTTTGAAGCCTCCATCTTCCCATTATATTCAGATACATCTGTCGTGAGAAACTGCCTGGGCAACAAATATACACCTTTTGTATATAAGAAACTGGTTTATAAGAAACTAGAACTAGGATGGTCAAAAATTGAAAAGAATTTAGTACCAGGTTCAAGAATAATAAAGAAACTAAATTACGTATTGCAGTTTCTTAAAACAGATTCAATTGGCTTTAGTGTGTGCATGACATGGCCTCAAAAAATATAAAGAATTTTCTTAGTTTTTCTTAGTTGTACCTTTTGACTTTGTTATACCTTTTGACTTTTAAAGCTAATAAGAAGCCGATAAGAAAACATTTGGTATTAAAACTCCAAAATTGCCATGCCAAAATGAAGAAACTCGTGCAAATGATTGATCAAAGTTTCTCATAAAAAACGTGTCATTTGATACCCAATCTCGTCTAATTCTCACCAATGGATCCACTTAATTTTCGTTTAGGTAACAACACTTACAACCAAGTGCGCATGTCCAGGGGAATGCAAATACAAACCGCACTCACCTCCAGCGACTGGTAAAAAAGATCACACACCTCCACCTCGTCCTCCTTCAGCCACTGTTAAAAAAGGTCTGAGTATTAGCTCAGTATTGTGCATAATGTAAGTGCTATATATACACGATGTTATCACTCTTATAATCAAGTATTAACGATGTCCAGTTTCAACGAAGTTTCTCGCTGAAGCTATTTATCAAATTTTAGTTTGGTTTTTAGCTTTTACCGATTGCCCAAAGACGAATAAAGCCATTAAAGAAGTACATTCAAGCCTTTACACACAATTATTTTTCATTGTTCTAGGTTATTAGTGTTGCTGTGTGTCTTTCTCATCAGTGGTATAATAATAATATGCAAATTCGCCTTTCACAATAAAGGCTCGGAGATTGTACCAAATGGAACTTTCTGGAAGGGTTTCCCATTTCTGGTAAAGGTGAGTTGCATAATTAGGTGGTTTTAATTGACTTGAATGGGCAATCAAAAGAAATAAAAAACTATGGCACCCACAACAAATTATCTAAATTCAGGAGATGGGGGAATGTTATGCATACTGAGTAAAAATACTTTGACGCAAAAGATAGCCAACTATGTGCATGCCTAGCTGTATTATCATGGCCATCTGTATTGTTAAGGGCTTTGCACTTTTCCTGAGCCACAAAGTAAATGTTATTTATTGTGCCTGAATTCATTTGAAATGTTGTTTTGCCCAACAGGATGGTAATCAGTTTCCGTACCACAAAGTATTCAGAAAAAAAGGGGAATGCGAGAAGATATAGTATAATAAGCTTAAAAACATCATTTCTGTTATGTTTTAATATTCGAGTGATAGCCACGCGCAAAATAATGGATGATTAGATGATTAGTAATCAGACTGCTTATTTCAAAGTTCACGATTTTTCTACTCACAAACGCTGGAAACTGGGGCACTGGAAACAAGGGTCATGCATGATGACCACCGGTGGTTCAAAGTTACGGTCTCAGACGTTTGATCTCTGAGGGGGAGCTCACAAACAAATCTTCTTTTTTGAAAAAACTACAAGACCTTTGGCGATGGATTTCTTTCAAGTATGCACTGTTTGGTTTCTTTCTGACTAATTTAAGGTAAACATGCCCATGTTTTTGTCACGTGACCAAAATTTACCTTGTTCCTTATGTGGTGTGGAGAACAGAACAAAGAGACGTCGTATTGTATAAATATATACAGAGCTGATGTCTTAAATACTAAACATTGTAAAACGTAAGTGCGAAAACGTGGGTAAACCAAACAGAACTAACGTGAGAAAAGAGGTGAAAAAACATAAGTAAGGGACGGGGTCAATTTTGTCCATAATCATGCTAACACTTCCAACAATGTGAAGAAATTCCACATAAGGAACAAGGTAAATTCTGGTCAAACAAATTTGGATTCAAAGGATTTGGGGCTCGGAAACAAAGGATTTGTTTCCGAGCCCCTTCGCAGAGACCAAGTGTCTTAGACCGTAACTTTGAACCTTCAGACATCATCTCCTCCACCCATCCCAAGCTCCCCATTTACTATCACAATGCCAGCCCCGAGGTCTACGCAAACTTCTGCATAAAAGTGGCACTTACCTCCACCACAGTCTGCTCTATCACCGATTTACGTCTTCTACGATTCGCGGGCTGGTTTGGTCAAACTGTGCCTGGACCGAATGATCTAACCAGTCCGCCCCTAATAAAAATTTATGGTTCATATTTGAGCATTTGTTGTGTTAAGCTCGAGCCATGATTCTGGAATTAAATAATGGTTTGCAATTCTGTTTTTGCTGTTGATGTACTATTATATAATAGTTGATAAATATTGTGATATATATGATGCATTGTATAATGATAGATTATACATAATTATTTTCATACTGCCCCCAGTCGTGATATTTGATTTGTGATGGCATTTATGATAGGGCGGTGGCTGGGGAACTAAGCTGATGGTAGCAAAATGTGAGTAGATCTTCGCTTCGTGATTTTTAATTGTAGAGTTGATTTTAAAGGGTTCTTCAAGCTTCAATTTGTTGTTATTTTACTGTGACTGGTACATAAAGGATTATTACAACAGCAAGATTATAATAACGTGATATGATTTTCAAAATATAAAGATGGATATAAAAAAGGTTTTTTTCTTTTTTCATTGTTTTGCAGAATAACTGTTTTCAAGCCATTGAAGAATAAATGAGTATATGTTTCTATTGCAAATTCGGTCATTTTGTAGTACATAGATAGGTGAATTTAGTTACTTCATCGAGATGGGGGAAAGTCTTATCATAGGTTGATATTTCGCGAAATATAGACCCATTTTCTTAAAATAGATACCATGTTAAGAAACCTTTGGGAAATTTGGTGGGAGATTTTGTGCGATTCCAAAAAGTCAAGAAACTTTCCATGTTGTCTGGCCTGTTTGGTTTTGTTTCTTTTGTTCCTAGTTCAGTTCAGTTACATTTTCAAAGATATATTAGTTGTTTACGATGGAATTTGCATTTCCTTTTTGCTTCTCTGTCCAATTTATGTTTGGCGGTGGCAAAAGGTAAAGGGAAGGACGATGAATTAAGGAAAATTAGGTGTTGGTGTCAAGATACTTGCTAAGAAATTTTTCGTACCATAAATAGTGTGAAAGCTAAGAAACTCTTGCACGAAAATTTTGCACAGGTTCTTTAAAAATATGAATTTACTAAACTTCACACCCGTCTTCTCTTATCATCCAACTTGGAATAAATGCTGTTGTTGTTGTATAGAATATGGGGCCTAAATATTTCAAGTTGCTGTGGTTAGAAAATTAATTGAAAACTTACTTCCAGTAGATATATTGAGTTAAAAATTGGCAGAAACCTTAAAAACAACCTTCCGGACGTTCCACAAGTGTTTTTAGAAAAATTATATACCAAACAAGCAAGAAAAGAAGAACTCGCCCATATTCTGGCTACGTCACTCGCCCAAATTCTGGCTCGCCCATATTCTGGGGCTCTGAGCCAACCCCACCTCAAATTGAAACCTTCAAGTCAAATCAGAACAACTTACGCTACATTCGGACCAGGCCAGTTCACCGATACACACACAGTGCACCTATCAATTTTGCAGTAAAACGCAGTACACATAAACAAGACATGTTGCTAAACGCTGCGGCGTTATCGTGGTGGCTGTCAGCTGTTAGTTGCGTGTTTTTAATTCAACAAACTTTAGGCCAAAAATGCCATCCTGTAGATCAGTGCACATGCAAAACTGACGATGGAAAATATGTCAGTCTTTGGGAGATCGACAAAAGGTGAGACTAAATAACGCTGCTCTGCTCCCAGTATGATAACCAAGTGCTAAGAAAATAGCCGTATGAATTTCTTGTAATTAATTCACAAGCATGAGCAAAATACTTTATGCGATGTTCAGTATTGGCGTTAAAATTAAATTAAATTCTTTCTGTTGTTGTTCAGTTGTCAAATTTGAAATGAATGATATTCTTGTGCATTGAATTCTCGGAATTCTCATATTATCATATCGCTAAAGTTTTGCTACAACAAGTTATATTAATTTGAAAACTCGTGTTTATTATTGTGAGGTATGGTTTTCGTGTTATAAAAGGGTATTTGGGTAAATTGATAAATATTGAAGTTGGAAATCACCAAATCTGCTTTTATTATTCGTGCATTGTCCTGGCCTCTAGGAAATCACGTGCAATTCGCGTCTTCTATCATGTGACTGATGTAAATAGTTGCCTCGCTTCCATCTGGCCCTTTTTCGTCGAATTTTTTCCCGGTCTGTGCCGACCAAAAAAGTCATTTTGAGATCAATGATATAACCCTATTTTTTAGGAAGTTCACTAAACAAATTTCGCTTACATAATTGTTGTTTGTAATTGTTAGCTTTACGGTTGAGGACAGAATGTCCAGAGGATTCAAGTACACGTTCAGACCATGCACAGCATTCAATTCGCCTGGAGCAAGTTCAGAGTGCACTGGTGTTCTGGTATAAAAGTTAACATTTTCTTTTATCTGTTTTAATTTATTTATTTCTTTTATTTATTTCCATCTCTAGAATTGATTGTCTACCGTGATTTTGGTTTGCTTTATAACCAGAGATTCCATTCGTAAAATTGAATGCGCGTCTACGCCACAATGAGTAGATTTGGGTGCCTACCCGTTATAAACATTGCAATTTTCTGATTAATACCATATTTGTCTACCAGGCTTGTCAATCAACAGGGGATGGCAGCCATAAGTTTGCAATTGCTAACTATGCAAATTCAATAATGACAAGCTATGATGCGAGCAAGAACCTTTTATTCAAGTACACCGGTAGCATTGATAGTGTCACATCAACACTAAGGTTTGTATGGTATACAATCCTAATATTCATCGTTTTTATGACATCATTTAAATCTATTCCTCGGTCTATCTGGTTTGAGCACTGTTTTGTAACGGATGCATTTATTTTTTGCATTTATAGGACAACCGAGATTACGCTAACGTGCGATAAATCTGCTACAATTCCATCTTTGGATACCTTTCTCGAAAGTCCTTCGTTTCATTACGTAAGCTCAGTTCACGTTTGTGACCAGCAAGGCTAGATTTTTTATAATAATTTTGAGATCGTAAAACAGAGCTGAATGTCGAAGGCGCAGTTTGAAGCCTCCATCTTCCCATTATATTGAGATACCTCTATCGTAATAAACCGCAACAAATATACACCTTTTGTATATAAGAAACTGGTTTGTAAGAAACAAGAGCTAGGATGGTAAAAAATTGAAGAAATTTTAGTATACCAGGTTCAAGAATAATAAAGAAACTAGAAATTATGCATTGCAGTTTCTTACAATAGATTCAATTGGGTTTAGTTTGTGCATGACATGGCCTCAGTCAATATAAAGAATTTTCTTAGTTTTTCTTAGTTGTACCTTTTGACTTAGTTGTACCTTTTGACTTTTAAAGATAATAAGAAGCCAATAAAAAAACATTTGGTATTTGGTATTAAAACTCCAAAATTGCCATGCCAAAATCAACAAACTTGTGGTGCAAATGATTGATCAAAGTTTCTCATAAAAAACGTGTCATTTGATACCCAATCTCGTCTTATTCTCACCAATGGATCCACTTAATTTTCGTTTAGACAACAACACTTACAACCAAGTGCGCATGTCCAGGAGAATGCCAATACAAACCGCACACACCTCCACCTCGTCCTCCTCCAGCCACTGTTAAAAAAGGTCTGAGTATTGGCTCAGTATTGTGCATAATGTAAGTGCTACATATACACAATGTTATCACTCTTATAGTCAAGTATTAACGATGTTTTAAGCTTCTAGCCATTATTGAAGTACCTTCACACCATTGTACACAAATTATTTTTCGTTGTTTTAGATTATTAGTATTGCTGATCGTCTATCTCGTCGGTGGCATACTAATAAGCAAATTCGTCTTTCATAAAGAAGGCTCGGAAATCGTACCAAATGGAACTTTCTGGAAGGGTTTCCCATTTCTGGTAAAGGTGAGTTGCATATTTAGGAAGTTTTAATCAACTTGAATGGGCAATCAAAAGAAAGAAAAACTATGGCACCCACAACAAATTATCTAAATTCAGGAGATGGGAGAATGTTGTGCATCTGAGTAAAAATACTTTGACGCAAAAGATAGTCAACTATGTGCATGTCTAACTGTATTATCGTATTTTTAAAGGCTTTGCATTTGTCCTGAACCACAAAGTAAATGTTCTTAATTGTGCCTGAACTCATTTGAAATGTTGTTTTGCCCAACAGGATGGTATTCTGTTTACGTACCACAAAATATCCGGAAAGCAAGGGGAATACGAGAAAATATAATATAATAAGCTTAAAAACATCATTTCTGTTTTGATATTCGAGTGATGGCCACGAGCAAAAACGATGCACGAAGTAATTAGATTGCTTACGATAAAATTCACGATTTTTCAACTCACAAACACTAGAAACTTGTTAGGATAAAATTCACGAATTTTCGACTTACGAACGCTTGTCATTATAATTAACTTGTATTAATGAATTTTATTTTACACCGCTTCACGTCATTTTATTCACTTCACTTCAAGTTATGATTAAATCATCAATTGTTTGCTGTTGTAAATTAAGAATTTTTCAAAAAACATTTTGTATTCTACCCGTATTTCTTGTTTTCTCTTTCGATTTTGCTTCTTTATTTGTTGTATTGTTTTTTGTTATTGAGCTTTATTCAAGAGGGGTGGCGTATTTGGAAAGGTGAATTTTAGGTGAGGACTTTCTTGAATAAGAGCTTATTCAAAGATATACGGCATTGAAAAGCGGACGGAATACATTGAAAATTCAAATGAAATTTGAAGGAAAACAACACGGATAACAGGGGCCACCATTCTCATCGGATGTTAATTTTATCGCAGCGAAAACTGAGATAATCAGTAAAACGACCCTATTCTTTAGAGAGCTTATTAAGCAAATTGAATCATCTTCATTTTGAGCCGAACTCGAATCTTTTGATATCTGCATTGTTCTGTCTCCCTTGATTCTCGAAAATCCCCCACTTCGTTACGTATGTTTAGTTCAAATTTGTGACGACAAGCAAGGCTAGAGTTTTTATAATAAATTCAGCCTCGCAAAATAGAAATACATAGAGCTGCCTGGAATCGTCTGGTACCCAATCTTGTCTATTTGTCAATTGGAGAAGGGGGTCCAAAGTTAAAAAAAGCAACGGAAAACGGAATGGGATGGGAGAGTTTTTTGAGATATGTTGCTAAAAAGGATAAATTTTCTTTAAAAAATAACCTGTCGTAGTCACAATATTTTAAACAGTTTTGAGCAATTAATTGAACAACAACACTATTCAAATTTTATTTTGGAGAATAAAAGTTCTTTAATCTTGATAAAACTATGGCTAAAGGCCGGCTGTCACGAGTCACTTCAAAGTTTCTTCGAGTTCTGTATAATTGCAACTTATACATACAATATCAACGTTTATTTTTGTTCAAAACACAAAACATATAAAAATAATACCTAAATTTGTTCATACTGTCCCGAGTTTCCTTTTATCTTCTGGTAAGAAAATCTAGCACCATCCTGCACAAAATGGCAGTTTTTAGTTTGCTTCATTCATTATCACCAACATCATTATTTAGTATTGAGCCCATTCATTATAGTGAATGTTCTTCACATGTTAGTTAAAATTTGATAGGTTAGAGACTTAGGTGTGTTAGTGCAGTTATATTGAAATTAAATTAGTAAGTTAATTCACATTTTGTCACAAAAACACAGTCATGGCATAAGCCACTTCAGAAGCTCATACCTCCAAAAGCTAGCACTCTTGATGGCGCCATCACAAAAAGTATGCAAATTTGCACTAAACAAGTCATACCAATTTTTTTACATTTTCTACTAATCACACTCTCTGTGTCCCTAGTGCATGGGTTGCAATAAATCCACTATTGGAATTGCCAAGAAGGCACATTATATCACATCCTTACACAAGAATTTGGTACTATAAGTAGACCAAACTATAAACATGTATTTAATCAGATATAAAGGCACAAACACTCACCTTAACAAGGTGTGGAATGTCAGCCCAAAATGACTTTTGTGGAATAACATCTGTTCCTTCTTTGTGGAAAGCGTATTTATTCAGAATAATGCCAAAAACAAAGTAAACAAACAATATGGCAAACAACCTAAAAGAGAAAAGAATATTTAGCACTCTTGCACTTCAAAAAATTGAGCATTGACTTTGCATACAGTTCCAGAATTTATCAAGTACCCCAATACAGTGGAACCTCTATCACCAACGACCAACCAGACACCATTATATAGCAGACACTAAGCAGCAGACAAAATTCTTCGAAATGTCTTTACAAAAGCAATTTATATACATACAATAGGTACCTAACTCCAACAGACAAAGTTATTGATAGCATAGGTGTCTGTTATGTTACACTGTACATCATTTAAAAGAGCAGGACTGCAAAGTTGCCTTGTTGATAAAAAATCACAAAATACTTACACGATGCATATAATTGATCCAACACTGAGTCCAGTGCTGACATTTGCTTTACCAACTACGCAAGCATATTTTGATGTCAATGTTGATGTCTGTCGAAAAAATAGAGAAAAGGAAATTAAGACAGGGGGCAAGTGGTAGATTTATTTCATTTCTGTCTTGATCAATCTTAATGTCTTTATATCGCATCTTAATGATACTTACAAAAGTTGACAAAGGAGCTTCTTTGAAAGCCTCTAAACTGGGATTAGAAGCATCTGTATTGCATTTTAGTTGAATAACCATCTTTCTAAAAATAAAACAAGAAAAGTCTTCAGTCTCTGGCATGAACAGAGTTCTGAAAAAGCATGACATGAAAAAAATTTATTTACCTTTTGGATTTTGTTTCTGAATCGAGGCTTCCAGTGTAAGTGAATGTATACATCTTTATTGAAGAATCATAATCAACAACCATTGGTTCTTTGTATGCAATTGCAAATGGTCCTGCACCAACCATGACATACTGACAACCCTTTATTTTCAATGAAACAAAGAGAGATACTGCATTTCTGTGAGATACTTGTGGATTAATAGAAGTTTAATGAAATACTGTCATGTCATACTGGGCAAGGCATCACAGGAATTGATGTAAAATTACAAAGCAATTTCCAGTCAATTTTCCATAGGTAGAGATAGGATATAAACTAGCGTGCGAACGATTATCCTGTCTCTATGCTATTATTTTCATACAGACAACATGAACCCAAATTAACTGACGAATGCTGCACCTATGCGGGAAAAAATAAATAAGAAAGAGAGGCGTTATCTAAGGATGCATGTGAAGGTAAACGAAGATTAAATTAATGCCTTACCAATACATTATGGCATTCACCAACATCTTCCCCATTTGAAAACGGCGTGCATGGGTTATATTGATATTCATCGCCTTCACCAACCGAAAACCTGAATAAAGTGAAGAAAAATACCGATCTTTTTAAGGGGGTGTGTCCATGTCCCGCCCACACGCCATGATGAGCAAACGAATGATGGAAAGCAGAACACGATTGTATTCAGAACTAGAAATATAAATCTTGAAAAATTAATGCATATATCCACACCTCGGAGATCCCTTCTTGTCAATAGGCCACAAACTTATCTCTCTGCCATCATCAAATTTGCAAGAACATTGAGTTGCAATGTGGCAAGTTGATTGTGCGTGTGCACCACCAATACAAAACAAGCCTAAAATCTTCAACCACAATTGTGCAATGATAATCAATTTGAATCGCTCTTGAATCATTGCAAGCGAGGGAAAGTTTGAGTTTATCAACCGAAATTACTACGGTTGTACAACAGTTGGTGCCTGGTGGTGAAATTTGATACAATAAAACTAAAAACCCGCATAAAAGAACCTCTAAATTTTCATTCCAGACTATTGTTCCAAGACAATGAGCTAGTTTTTCTGTGAGGCAACTTTCTTCAATTCAACTTTGAAATTTGGTAAGGCAACTTTCAAGAATACGAGCATAAAGCAATTCAAATTTGATATGCATTTGCTGTTTGTTTTGATCTATACCATTATATTAAATAGAGAAAATACCCTTTATTTCAATAAGTCATATAAATTTAAAACGTTATAAATAATGAATGAATGAAGAAATGCAGAAATCAAGACTACTCTCTCAGAAGCATATCACTTTAAACTTTTCATTGCTGCATGCAGGAGTCTCGTCACTCTTATCACCACTTGTAAAAGTGCCAAATACAACAACTTCATTGCCAACATTTGCAGAGACAAGGCTTCCAATACCCGCATTGCAATCTGCAACTGTTTTGAAGAACTCTTCAAGTTTAGCAGCGTGGTAGATAAACAAATGCTTATCTAAAACAACCGGATTTGAAAATTTTTTACAATTATAGCACAGCAATACTGGTGTTGTTGATTCAAAAACGGAGCCAACCAACGAGATCCTTCCTTTTGGTCCTTCTGTAAATACTTTCAATGTTGATGAAAATGACAAGCAACATTTCTTCTCAGACGCTTCTAGCCAATTGATCTAAAGGGAATTATATAGTTAAGCATCAATGACAAGATTTCTATTCATGGCTGTCAATGTGAAACTACTGCCCTTCATATAGTTTTAAAAATATAGCAGAATCATACCGATATTCCAGCAGCCTTCAAGAGCTCCATGGAATTTATCAAATTGGCATCTTTATTATCTTGTTTGGCAAATCCAAATGCAAATCCTGCAGCAATCATAGCCTTGGCATTCTGCAAAACATTGCCAGATGCAACAATGTCAATGCTTTTTGTTCCACTGGCACAGCTATGCAGAATTATGGCCAGTTTCTGGGCAAGGTCAAGCCAGGTTTTCAGCTCAGGCTTACTTGCTTCAGCTAAGAATGGAGCATTCACCTGCAGAAAAAATAAACAAAAATGTTAATCACTCTAACACAACATATGAAGAGATTTAGTAACATCTCGATAACCTGATGACCAATGAAAATGGTCCAACAAAAATGGTTCAGGAAACTTTTGAGTCATTGAGGGTTAGAAAATACTAGCAAAGCTTTCAAGGGGAATATGATTTGGTTTGAGTTATCCTAGGTCTGAATTTTTATTGTGGGATCGAGCTATGAGCTTTTTTACAGCTTACCAATCCAACAATGGACTCTCCTTTTGATGCATCAACAATTTGCTCTGCTATCTCCATTGCAACTCGCTTCTGGGCTTCAATAGTGCTTGCTCCAAGATGTGGGGTGCAGAGAACATTGGGGTGCATGGCTAACTTTTCACTTACATCTAAGGAGACATCAAGTGCAATTAATATCATAATTAAGCTACCCAAAAGACAAATAATGGCAAACGATAAATAGCATACCCTTGGGTGGTTCGGATACAAAGACATCCAAGCCGGCTCCAGCAACCTTTCCAGATTCTAAAGCTTCAAGCAAATCAGCTTCATCAATTATTCCCCCACGAGCCACATTGATGACACGAACACCATCTTTACACTGCTTAAATGTAGGGTGACTCAACAAACCTAGAAAAGAAACCACTTTAGAGTTCTGTAGATTAAAAGATAATGACAGCTCAGAAAACAAGTTCTGCCTGCTATTCCCGGAGAACAATCCAACAAATGATATTTTCATTGTTGAGAGATAGCAAGAAACTAAAGAGAAAAACAATGTGCTCTCATCAAACTTCTATAAACTGACTGAAGTATAGCAAAACTGAATGTGTCCCAATGTAGGGTGACAAGGCAGGATAGCAGTGAATTGTGCAAAAAGGAAATGAGAGAGATGGGAGGAAAGAAAAAGAACCCTGAAATATTCATATAATTTCTCTACAATGGCACCACATAAAAACAGGAATATAGGGCTTAATTTTTGCTGTATTTTAGTGCATTGGAATTACAACTGCGTACCCTTTGTTTGGGGAATCAGTGGTGTGTGAACAGTTATAAAGTCAGCCTGTGGCCAAATTTCTGTGAGTGACAGCGATTCTATTCCATATTTGGCAGCCTCTTCTTTGGGGACAATCGGGTCAAATCCAATGGTCTAAAATGAAAAAAACAATATATAGACATATTTCAAGGAAATCTTCTCACAAAACATACCCTGTGATTCAGCTTACTAAATAAGTACAAATGGTTCCAGAAGAGTGTCTCATCCAGGGAGGGGGAATACTGTGTATATTTTGGGTACTGGAAACATACCACCTGGAGCACAGTCAAATTTCACAATTTTTCTAAGAGAAATTGAGAAAAATCATAGCTCGGTTAAAAGTAGGTACTGGGGCACTTAATTTTCAAAATTTTGGTATAAGGTTGAGAATGTTTCAAAACTTGGACAGCACATCCCTGAAGAAAACGTCTTCAAGTAAACCCTCCAGTCTTATTAGAGAAGGGTCTTTATTGAAATTTTACTATTACTGTTGTTCTATTTAATAAAACTACCTTCATTCCATAGGATTGCATTCTAAGTGCTACCTCTCTCCCGATTCTTCCAAGCCCGAGAATGGCCAATGTTTTACCATTGAGTTCACAACCCATGAACTTTGACCTTTCCCATTTGCCTTGCTTCAATGAGGCATGACCCTGACCAATGTTCCTTGCAAGAGCAGCAATCAATGCACACGTGTGCTCGGCAGCACTCAGTGTATTACCAGCCGGTGTGTTCATTACGAAAATGCCATTCTTTGATGCAGCACTGAGATCAATGTTATCAACTCCAGTGCCTGCTCGGCCAATGACCTGCAACTTCTTTCCAGCGGCAATCACATCGGCTGTTACTTTAGTCGCAGATCGCACGATTAAGCAGTCGTAATTCTGTAAATAAAGCAAATGCCATTTCATCATATTAGCTAAATAGAATTATCTGAGCTTTCTCTCAAAACCACTTGTATTTTAGAGATGACACTGGCACATTGGAAGTGAACGAGCAATAGAAAGCTTTTCTTACTACCTGTAAATCATATGGAAGGCAAGGTGGGCGTGGGCATCGTAGTAGGCCCTCCCCTCGTGGTCGTCCAAATTTCTTCAGAAAGCCCATATCATAAAGCAAAACTCACCTTAATCTCAGCCAATATATCGCTTTTAGGCATTCCTGGTTTCAAATCAACTTCTACTCCATGTTTTTCAAAAACATTTTTGCAAACTGGATCAATTTTATCAGTTATGAGAACTTTCTTTATGTTGAGGAGAGCCATGCTTGCTTGCTGATGTTTGTATGTTCCGCCTTCTTCACAATCGCAAAATCGAATCGTCGAGCCATGTGCTGAAAGCAGCCTCGTTTTGAAACAACACTAGTAAATTATTTGTAAAATTTTTCAAATCGTCCAGTGAAAATTCAATTTTACTTGTGAAGTGTGAAGCAAATTTCATCAATACAATTAAACTCATTTGAAAAAAGCGAATAGTGAAAAGGTGACAACCCTTTTATGCAAACCAATCATGGCGAAATTTAGATAAAGACACGATATAAAAATGCGTCCAAAACAATTAAAACAAGCAAAATAATACATATCAACAAAAAAGTATTTCTTATAAGTACCAAACAAATTATTCAAATAAACAGCAATAATGTATAAATGGGAGAAAAAATTATTTAAATTTTATAGCATCGGTTCTCAATTTTCTCTCCTTTGTATTCGGTTACTTTCCTTTTATGTAGCCACCGCAATCGACTTTCAATGCGCCAACAAAGAAGTCATACTTACAGCCTCCGCAGTAGTTTGCGACGCATTTGGCCGTCGGGAAGCGTTGACAACGAGCAAATAGACATGGATTCACGTAACAACGTACCAGTGGTCTAGCACAAACTAAGAGTTAAAAAATTCCCAATAAATTAAACCGGCCACTTCACCTGACATCAGCCAAAATAAAAAACTATGTCATGAACTCGGCAAGGTAAATTTAAGCATATGTGAAAGGTTGAGAATATCTTAACACGGGTTTCATTGACCACATAAAAGAAGGGGAAAAGGGGAGAAGGGGGAGAAGGGAAGAAGGGGGAAGAAGGGGGAAGAAGGGGGAGAAGGGGGAGAAGGGAGAGAAGGGAAGAAGGGAAATCATATCGACTTACCGCATTTGCAGCCCAAACACCCATCTTTACCGTAGATGTACTTATAACCAGCTGGACATGGGCGACACTTCCTCAAAGGGCACGGGTATAAGCAGCGTCTTCCAAGACTTTGCTTGCAGCATTTCTGGGTGCCGTAGCAATCAGCGTCCTTCTGACAGCGATCGTGTTTCGGCCGCCCGATGCATCGAGGACATGGCATAATCTTGGGACACGTGCCTGGCTTCACTGTAACAATAAGCAGAAAAACAAAAAAATGATAAAATGTTGGTTGTTCAGATTCAAGCACGCTTGGTTTTATGCCGCCTTTTTTACAGCTTCGAGTTTCATGCCAAACACACACAAGACAGATCAACATATATATATATATATATTTAACTGATCCATATTCTTCTTTACTTACCAACATTGGTGGTTGGGCATCGACCCTGGGAGGCAAGTCTGATATTACTTTTCGGATTTCTGCAAGCATCTGCTCTCAGCATGCAAAGATTACCGTAAGTTTTGCCATTTGTGCCACAAACTGGTCTGTATTCTTGGGTACAGAACTTTGGGCATGTTGCTAGAAAAGATCAAACAAATCCATTGGTAAACTGTTGTTGAAAAAGCAACAACTCAGCCTTCAGCTGCTATCATGAACCTGCTAGGCCTAAAGACCAATGCCGGGCACTAGATTAACACACAGCCAAGAATAACTCGATATAAAAACGGCTGTAGTTATAGCCATTATGCATGGTTCTGCAACTGCTTCGCAACCGTTAACCAAACATGTTAACAACAAAAAATAGATTCCTGCCGCTAAGAAATGAATTCCTTTGTGCATCACACGTAACAATAATTCAAAAAATTACCTCTGCATCTGCCATTGTGTCGTAATCTCAATCTTGAGTTCTTGCATTTAGCATTATCAAGCATGCATTTGTTATTGTATGTTTTTCCATCTGTGCCACATACTGGTCGATATATCCTTGTGCAGACTTTAATGCAACCTAAATGCAGTAATAAAACATTTTGCATTGAACAATGTTTTCAATACGACAGGTCATAAAATACAAAAAATAAATTACTTTCACATTTACCTCTGCATCTTCCATTGTGTCGCAATCTCAATCTTGAGTTCTTGCATTTAGCATTATCAAGCATGCATTTGTTGCTGTATGTTTTTCCATCTGTGCCACATACTGGTCGATATATCCTTGTGCAAAGTTTAATGCAACCTAAATGCAGTGATAAAAATAGGCATTAAACAATGCTTTCAATATGAAAGATCCGAGAGTCTGAAATGAATCATTTTCAAACTAACGTCTGCATCTTCCGCTATGTCGTAATCTCAATCTTGAGTTCTTGCATTTAGCATTATCAAGCATGCATTTGTTATTGTATGTTTTTCCGTCTGTGCCACATACTGGTCGATATATCCTTGTGCAGACTTTAATGCAACCTAAATGCAGTAATAAAACATTTTGCATTGAACAATGTTTTCAATACGACAGGTCATAAAATACAAAAAATAAATTACTTTCACATTTACCTCTGCATCTTCCATTGTGTCGCAATCTCAATCTTGAGTTCTTGCATTTAGCATTATCAAGCATGCATTTGTTGCTGTATGTTTTTCCATCTGTGCCACATACTGGTCGATATATCCTTGTGCAAAGTTTAATGCAACCTAAATGCAGTGATAAAAAATAGGCATTAAACAATGCTTTCAATATGAAAGATCCGAGAGTCTGAAATGAATCATTTTCAAACTAACGTCTGCATCTTCCGCTATGTCGTAATCTCAATCTTGAGTTCTTGCATTTAGCATTATCAAGCATGCATTTGTTATTGTATGTTTTTCCGTCTGTGCCACACACTGGTCGATATATCCTTGTGCAAACTTTAATGCAACCTAAATGCAGTGATAAAACATTTTGCATCAAACAATGTTTTCAATATATGACAGATCATAAAATACAAAAGATAGCTTATTTTCACACTAACGTCTGCATCTTCCGCTGTGTCGTAATCTTAATTTCAAATTCTTGCATTTGGCATTATCAAGCATGCATGAATTGCTATATGTCTTTCCGTCTGTGCCACAGACAGGTCGATATATCTTTGTACACCTTTTGATGCAGCCTGCAACGATTATATGCAATGCAATTCATGTACATGCATAGTTTTAATCATCACATCAATCAAGTAATGATTGCAGTCATTGTAGTGGCCAAATGGGCAGTGGGACTTTCAAAACGAGACTTGTTTCAAAACGAGACCTATTAAAATTATAAACCAGCCTTATTCCTTGTATTTGAAGAGGATGAGGAAATTGTTATTGATTACATTATAAATGCTCATAAAATTAATTTTGCAATAACACAAACAGTTTTATGAAGTGCATTTACAAAACTCATCAAGCCTTCCTCTTGAATAAACCCATCCTGGAACCCACTAAAATAATTAAACTCCAGAGCTTGATAAAGCGTTTGCCGTAATCATCGCGTAGTAGAAATATTGCAAAGGAATCAACATGAGCATGATCTGCGCGGTGGGAGAAATATTAGACCAGGTCTTATCTGTGCTGTTCAACTGCGATAAAAAAGTAAAGTAGTTCATAATCTTATTTACCCTGGGATTTGCAACTTCCGGCATAAGCAACTCTCAGCTGGAGGCGTGGGTTCATGCATCTTGCCACGCTGAGATCGCATGCACTTGAATAGATTTTACCGTCACTTCCACACACTGGCCTATAAATACTGGGGCATGGTCGGAGACAGCCTAAGAAAAAGCATACATACACAAATGAAAAAAGTACAATACAGTAAGACCCCACATATAAGGAAGAAAACCTTTTGGTAAAACATATTGCTTTTGAACAAAACTCCATTGCTCTTTCTATAGTTCTTTGGAAGCATTCAGGGTCGAGTTGCTTGGAGCCAGTCACCGATTTAGTGTAACCTATGAACTGAGTTGTAATAGCATGTAACTTGACTCATGTCTCATGCACGCAGAAGGCGGAATTAAATTTTCCTAAATGTTATTTTGCGGCTAAAAACGAGCAATAATTACGACGAGGAAGATGGTTTTGTGACAGGCCATGAAGACTTACCGGCGAAGATTAAAATGTGGCAACTGGCAATTAACAACTTATATTGTTGAAACCAAAGTCATTAAAAATTAATATGCAATCATTTTAAATATACTTACGACGCTGACTGGGTCGCTGGCAATTTGATAAATTAAGAATTATTGCAACTGTGAGCTGTAAAAAGATGCAAAATCTCACTACTTAAACTGATGTAAGAGAGAGGAAACCGAGTTTGATGGAGGAAACCAAAACATGTTTTTGTTGTAATATGTTTGACAACAACAGACCATGTTATAAGTTTTCTTTGCTGAAGTTCCGTGCTTTTAACAAATACCGACTTTATAAAATACAAAGTAATGTATTCATCAACTTACCAATCCAAGAAAGCCAAAAGAAGCCATCTCTGGGCGTTCGTTGGTTCGTTACTTCGCACAAACAACAAATGTAATTTTCCGGCTTTTCTACCTTGTCTTGTTTGACTGACTTGTCTGTCTGAAGCAAGAGTTGGGCTGGGTCAGATTTTATACCCTTCTCTGTGTTGACAGACAATCAATCAAATGTTTAATTTTAACCCTAATGGCGTCATAACAACTGACAAATTTCCATTGTTGGATAATTGATTTCCGGCTATTGATCACGGTGATATTCTGTCTCGGAAGCAAACTTTTTACTCCAGTCTCCTGTGGAAGAATAGACAAACAAGCAAAAGATAGCTGCACATCAATTTATGACTACACGCATTTTTTTATAAGAAACAGCTCCCAAGTTGTGCTTAGTTTCTTAAACTTTATGGCCATTTTAGTACTAAAAGGTTCTTAATGAGTTGTTAAATCTTAAATGTTCTTTAATAATAGATTTCGTGTGATATTTGCAATGACATAACGAGGAATGATATTGATTATCATTATAATTATGAATGATGATGACAGTTGTGTTAGCAAGTCTCAAAGATAAATCCAGTGTTAACATGTTCGCAACACGCCCAGCTGCCATGCGTCACAACTTCACTCCAGATGACTGACAAGTTCACAGTCAAACAAGAGTCTGTGAAAGCAAGAGCGTGCAAGTTTATGGTTTATTTTTGATGTCATCAATGACTTTACTTGCGTGTATGTGAAACAGGTAAAGTGCAATTCCAGACGTGCAACGGCACAGTTATACGCTCTGATGATGCCGCACACTAGAGCTTGCTGCTGAGCTGATTGTCATTCGTGGCGGAGAGCTTAGCAGGAAACTCCAGTGTGCGCTGGACGTTTTGCGAGAATTTTGTCACTCGTGCCAGATGACACCAATATTCAACATGTTGAATAATTTTGGTCTCGAATGACACTTTCCTCTGTGTGTGCGGCGAACTGAAGCAGCAAGCTTACGATATCTGCTCCAAAGCGCATGCGTTTAAGTGGCAACGTGATCGCATTTGAAGACAAAATGGCCGAACAGCAAAGCGACATGATCAGTGAATGAATATTAGAAGATTCAGAAGATTCAGAAAGCAATGAATTTGATCTAGAAGATTCGGACAGCGAAGAAGTTCTCCTTTTTCTTTTGCATTTGCTGATGAGACGAGCTCGTACACGTTTACAAGCCGCCAATCGAAAAAGGAGAACTTCTTCGTTACAGTCGTCGCTGTCTGAATCTTCAAGATCAAATTCATTGCTTTCTGAATCTTCTGAATCCTCTAACATTCATGTCGCTTTGTTGTTCGGCCATTTTGTCTTCAAATGCGATCACGTTGTCCACTTAAACGCATGCGCTTTGAGGGAGATATCGTAAGCTTGCTGCTTCAGTTCGCCGCACACACAGAGGAAAGTGTCATTCGAGACCAAAATTATTCAACATGTTGAATATTGGTGTCATCTGGCACGAGTGACAAAATTCTCGCAAAACGTCCAGCGCACACTGGAGTTTCCTGCTAAGCTCTCCGCCACGAATGACAATCAGCTCAGCAGCAAGCTCTAGTGTGCGGCAGGCTTTATGTTCTTCACAACTTATGTTCGTAGGCCCCCTAAATGTAAGAATTTTAGGGAGTCCCAGGCCCAACGGTAAATGCGTCACTTTCGTATTTGCATCACGTGATCATGCGTTTATAACCGGACAGTTACTTAAAGCAGTGATAGGACAGTTTAACCTGCAGCACAGTATTATTCTACAAAAGGGTTACAGTAACACAATAATGCTGAAGGTAACAGAATATATAATCTCGATAATATGAATAAAATTGTTGATTAAAAGTTACAAGTTACAACCACTTACAAGAGTTAAAAGTTACAAACTACAAGAATTAAAAGTTACAACCAAATTCTTCCCTCAACCCTATTCACACGAGAGGGGGTGGCCGCAACTGAAATTTAATTTCATAAAAATAATTATCATAACAAAAAGAGTAAAAACCCGCATGTGAGAACCAATGGATAGTGAACCTCCAGGTTAATATTTTGCTCCAAACAATAGAACAAACAATAATCTTTGAACAATCGGCTGGATAAAAATCTCCAGGTTCTTCTATGGGGATTTTTTATTGTATATACTTCTCAATGAAAATTCAGATTCAATACTGAGACAAAAAATTAAACTGAACAGTGCAGTGCATAGAGACATGGTATTATTTTATTTCAAAACTTCATACTTCTTTGTAAGCAATTTTGTAATCTCTTCATTGAGCACCTTGCGTTTCTCTCCGTGCTGCTTCGTGTCACATCTATCAGGGTGGTAATGAATTATTGCATTGCGAAGTATCTTCTTCAACCCGTCGCTAAACTTTGGATAACCATCTGTCACATCGGGCAAATCCTTCGGGAGTACGTGTCCCTTCTTGATTGGAGGGTGCCTGTTGGTAATACACACAAAAGACTGCAATTAGTGATGCGCAATGTTCTTAATTACCGTATTTCCTCTAATTAGCGTCCACCCTCTTTTAACCACCCCTCCAATAAGCGCTCATCCTAAAATAAAAAAGTGTGAACTAATTCTTAAACGTTTATTGTTTGAATCAAACAATTTTGCAAAATATTGTCCTAATTTGGCAAAATATTTAATAAGCGCCCGGGCGCTTATTAGAGAAAATACACCATGTTGTTTTTTAAAAAACTGGCTTATAAGAAACTAGAACTGGGATGGCCAAAAATTTAAGACACTTTAGTACAAGATTCGAAAATAATTAAGAAAGTGGTAAAATTTCTATTCTTGGAAAGGATTGGAAGTTTTATAGTTGCTACATACAGTATTAAAGTCCTATCATGTCGTTTCTAAATTGTTATTAAAAAACGTTTAGCATCAAATGCTGCTCCGAGTTTCCTATAAAGACCTGTCCTAATTACGTGCATTGTCAGGTTATTAAAACATTTATTTTTACACTTACTTTTTGTAAAGCAATTTCAAAAACTCGACGTCACTCATTGCAGCTTTTTCTTTTAATTCTTTCAAAACATCCTTTAACTCATCGATATATTTCTGACGCTCTTCGTTCCATTTCTGATCTTCTTGCTCAACTTGTTCTTTTTGAAAAGCTGCCAGGGTTTCAGTTGATTCTTTGAACCAAGCTGAGTGATAAAACCCAAACCATAATGCTTACAACTTTCTTAGGTTTCAAAACTCCAGTACTGAGCTTTCTTAGCTCTTTGACGAACAGATTACCGTCTTCTTATGAAGCACTTTCTTATAAAAAGCGTGTATCCGCAAATTAACAATGCACGCGCATTTATTTAGCAAGATAAACCATGTGAAGTATAAACCTACAAACCTTCTGCTGTCATCACCCTGGGATGCAAAGATAAGCCAAGTTGGATAGCTTTCTGGAAATTCTCTCGTGCTTTGGACTTCATGTTCAAAACTTTGAAATAAACCCTTCCAATTCGGCTGACGGCGGTTCCTTCAGTTTCCATGTCGCATTCTCTTGTCAGCACAACTGCCTTTTTGTACCAGTCAACAACTTCCCAGATCATTGTGACAGCTGACGGGTTGTCACCTTGCTCTAATTCGTATTTTTCGTAGAGTTTGTCTCCTGGAAATATCGAGTAAATAAACATGAAACCCATGAAATATACGAGGGAAATAAGGAAAAATCCTCAAAAACTAATAAAGGGAAGGGGGCTTAAAATAAACGAGGGAAGGTGTAAAAAATATAAGAGACAATCAAATAGATTTTCTGGCCAATACTTATCAATAAGCAGGTGGGGGGGGGGAGTTATTAATGCATATAACAAAAGCTAAGCTGATAGGCCTTACCAGTAGCAATGGCTTGTCTCGATTCCGCAGAAAATGTATTCAATTTAACATCTTCTCTCAAGACTTCAATATCACTTGCAAAGTCAGTCTGTAACGGGGCTGCCTTTGTCGCTTCCTCGATGGGACGATAACACTCGTGCAAATATCGTAGGCCATTTTTGAAGTCACCTTCGGCAAGTTGACGAATACTTTCATGAAAATACATGGTGCCAACGAGAAGGCAAAACTCAGCACGGAGACCGTCGTGGTCTAACATGAAGGCATAGTCTTCGTATGACGCCATTTTCTCTCGAAATGGAAGATGCTTTAAAGACTCCAAGGCATCTTGAACGCAATCACTCCATAACTGGACCAAATTAACTACCCATTCGATGGTCTGACATTTCGTTGTCTTGGCAGAGTTACAACTTTTTGAAAAATTGCAAATGGCATTTTTAAAACACTGTTTTATGTCTGTACTGGCATCATTTCTTGAACATAAGAAATTGCCTAGCCTCCAGTTTGCTGTGGCAAGGTTTTTTGTGGCTGATACATTATCTTCTTGCGTCTGAGCTGCATCCAGGGCTCTTTGATACAATGATATTGCTTCTTCGAATCGGGCCTTTCGCAAAACCGGAGCAAGGTTCTCATCTTTGGCTGAAAAAAAACGCATGTTGCCTTCCTTTCTGATCTTTGCTGACTCCGTTTCCCCAAATACCTGAGTATTTATCATATTGAATCGACGTTTCATAGAAAAGGCAGCAATGGTTTAAAAACAGTGTATTTTGTTGAATAAATTTGGCAGAGTAAGATTGTGTTGGTACAAAAACTTGGGAACTTCCCTCAAGGATCGAAAGTGTGTCTTCTGGGAATCACCTTTCAATGAGATTTCCGGGAAGGAATTTTTGAAAACAATAGATAAAAATGTTTAAGGTAAACATGTTGATGACCTGAATCATTTCAAAAAAAAAATCACAGCAATATGACAATGCTGAAAGTCAAAAATAAAATTTGCCAAAATAAAATCTTAAATTTAATGATTATAAAAGAGTGGCACCCCTCCCATCACCAAAATGATGCGACATTCGAAGAAAATACCGGACACGGGTATAAAAATAGTAATGTCAATCAAAATCCAAATGCTTGAAACCTGTTTGCCAAAGGAGGAGCATGCGCAGTAGAACTACTTTGCTTGAAAGCGAAGCCAGCAAGTGAAAGTGTCACAGCCATATAAAAACCAAACTTAATAATTACTTTAAACGGTTATCGAAATCAAATATATGGAATACTGATAATAAATTTTACTCCTTACTAACAGTTGGCTTTTTATATTTACACTGAATCCAAATTCTATACATTTTCAGTTGTTTACCTCTGTTAACTTGTAACCGCCTGTCAATGTGATTTTGTTCTTCCTGAAGGCCTGCTGCCTTGAACATGGTCGCTAGCTCCTCTAAACCAGAGAGAACGAGTGGAATTTAAGTCAGCTGAAAGGCCATTTCATAGGTGGACTTTATAAGGCCGCATTTAGGTCGTGTCGAATTTAATTCAAACAAGATTTGAATTAAGTTCGACGTAAATGCGGCTGTATAAAGTGAGCATTTAATTAAGTGCAGCAACTTGAATTAAGTTCATCAGGATTTGCCGAACTTAATGCACAAGTGCGACACAAATGCGACGTGGCTTTACACGGCCGCATTTTGGTCGCATTTAATTCAAATTCTCCTTGAATTAAATCACTTCATGTGATATAATGATGAAATATGTCAAACTTGCCCAGTCAAGCACTTTGCGTATGTGCAATCCTTTTTCGTTACGTCACGATGATATGAGGAGTTGAATTAAATGCGGCAAACAAAACAGGTATAAAGTGAATGTCGCACTTATGTCGCATTTAGGTCGAATCTAATGAATTAAATTAGACGCGACCTAAATGCGGCCGTATAAAGTAAGCCATAGTCACAGGAAAAAAGCCCAGATTTTCATGGTCTCTTGACAATTACAAACTCCCATCACAAAGTATGGAAAGTTAAAGAGTTAATGCATTTCTCCTTGAGAACTCTTGCATATTTCATATTCAATGGAAATTTTTGGAGAATCCCCATTGGTCTTACGAAAATTCCCAATTAACTTCACATAAATAACCCTAGGGACATTGGGCAATACAGAAAAATTATATTGACAAGGGAGATCGGATAATTGGGTAAGGTGAATTATTAATATCTTTACCCAGCTTACCTTGGGTGAAGAAATATACTCTGGTACCGTCACCACGAACATAGAAATTGTCACCAAGACATTTGCCTTGAAAATAACGCAAATAATTAGACTTGTAACTCCATCATTAACCAAACAGACACCCCACATGCATGCAATTAATAAACAAACACCAACCAACACCTTACCCTTTTTGAATCGCAACTGCGCCATGTCATAGCGTCCGTAATCCCGAAACAAAATCCGTCCACCGGGTTTCAAAAGCTGGAACAAAATAAAATCAGATATGCAATTTACAATGCTGGAAACCCAATGACAACAGCGGGTTCTTACTTGTGGAGAAAGCAGAATATGTTGCATTGTAAACGAATAACATCGACTTGTACTTACTTTGCTTAACGTATTGGCAACATGCTGCATTCTACAATTAAATTCAGTGAGATATTAAACCATAGCATCACCACGAGGAGAAATCAGTGAAATGGCCTATAACTTGAGAGATTTTCTCATTGCTGCAGACAGGGGTCAAGTTGGGGAGCCGACGAAGGGCAAATCCCCCTTAGTAGCAATGCCAGAAAAACCCTTCATTAAACAGATAATTTGAGACTTTTCCAGGAATTAATTTCAAGGAACGAGATGTCCAGAGTACAATACATACTTAGTACAAAAACAATAATGAAAATTATAAAATAAACAAAGAAAAGAAAATGAACTTACTTGCTAGGGTTAACAGCAGAAAGTACAAATATTAACACAATGACATCGATACTAGCCTCAGGACAAGGAAAGGTTGGATTATCAGATGAGATGTCACAAACAAATGCGGTACATCTGTTCTCATTATAGTCTGCATGATTCTGAAAGATAAAATTGCTTTGCTCATTAATTGCAAAACGATAAGCTATTGTTCAAAAACAATGTAGTATTGTTTCTTCGACAATGTGGCGTTGTTTCCACGACAATGTGGTATTGATTCAACAATAATGTGATATTGATTCCACAGCAACTGTTATACAATGGAAAGCTGTTTTCTGAAACTATCCATGCAAATTAGCGAGCTTATACCTTGACTAGGTTGATTGCAGATTCGGCAAAATCGCAACAGTAAACATGAAGTCCGGGGTCACTGCAGATAAAAGAGAATTCAACATAACCAAAAAACAAATAGGATTCAATCAAAATTGTCAATAAAATGACTGTTTGTCGCGAATAGCAAAACTGTACATCAGAAGCATGTCTCTACCGATTTGTCTGTAGAATTGGAAACACTGTGTTACCAACACCACAACCAACCTATGTAGAAAGCAATTATTCGATCAATCGGTTATTTAGTTGTTCAGTTGCGTTGTTCAAATACAAACATAACTATCAGATACTCGAAGGGTGTGAAATATGTGGTCTGTATACCTCGAAAATCCTTGTGTGAGAATTTTGTCCTGGATAGCTAGAATTTTCCTGCGAACAATGAATATTTTTTTGTTTACAGCCTTCATTGATAGTTCCATTGTTGCTGCATTGTTTTTGTGTAGAGACGTCTGGAGCCAGCTCTGGAAACTCGGTGAACAACCAATGCCTGTCTTTGAAAAACCTGTAGAGATTTACCATCTAAAAATGTCCCTCTGACTACCTTTGTAGCGGAATGAAATTATACGGTCACAATGACCAGTGGACATCATAGATTTATTACCTGTTTTGGTGCTGCAGATAGAATTCATGCCAGAAAGAATCTGCCTTTTCTTCATATTCATCTGCAGTGATAAGAAAAAGAAAAGCAACTTTGTGAATAATGATGGTTAATGGGCAACAATGGCAATTCTATACATTTACAGCTATTGTAATTGGGGCATCTGCTTTTGCATCATTGGTGTTTACTCTCAGAGAAAAACAATAACATAAGCGGCTTTTGACAAGATCTCCAATGCACAACGAAGTCGTAGTTGTGTCCACACTGCAAAATCTAACCTGGGTTAGCGACAACCTGTGTCGAACCCGGGTTAGTTTGAGTAGTGTGGACAGGGCTTTATTGCTTTTCTATTCTCACTGAAGGTATATTCGTTCAAACGAGAACTAAAACTATTTCACTACTCCTGTGCCCTTCGAGATAACTACGCGTGGCTATATAACAGTCAAACATCTAGTTTCCACCCGCACCCCCTTTTCAGTCCTCACTAGCTTCAAGCGTGAATATACCGAAATTGACCCTCCCTCCTCCCGCAGCAACGGCACTGAGCCAACTCTTTTTCTCTCAAACAGCGAACCTCCTCACACTCTCCATATCTTAGCCAGTTTGAGAGTAGAACAATGGCATTCAGTTAGAATATGTTACTATCGTTCTCTTCTATTGCTCTATTGCTTAACTCTAGCTTGTCTGGTTTGCAACTGCGAATGTCTTGCACATGAGATTACTCGTGATAAAATCACCGAAAAAAGTTAAATTTTATGCCCAACCTGATGAGCTTTTCTCAAATGCAATTAATAAACACAGGCAATTCCTTAACAGCATACAAAATCGCATGATTTGATAATAAATTTTCCTTACCTTTTCTATCTTGAGGTATCAAATCGACTGAGTTTTCTTTAATCTTCAAGAGGGCTTGTTCTTCCTGATCTTCGTTCCATTCCACGTTATCCCTTCAAAGAATCATCAAACAATTGCTCGTTAAATGCATGTATAGCAAGCAGACTCGCATATATGACTAAGGCAAGTTACATGTATTGTATTGTACACATGTGTTTTCTGGGCGTTCCGCTTCAAAGCTCATCCAGCCATTTTTCCTTCTGCCTCCCACCCAAGTCAATCCACCAACCTGCGTTATCCACCATTGAAGTCCAAGTTCGAAAATCCAAAATTGGAAATTGAATGAAATATGGCAAACAAAAGAGTCGAATTTTACTAATTAGCGCCCTCTGATCACTTTGAGACCAGTTTCAGCTTTCTAGGTTGGTTCAAAAGTTGGTTCAAAAGTTAGGGTCGATGAGTCCTCGAAACTAATGGTAATAAAAATAATAATAATAACAATCACTTTTTTTACAGTTGCTTGCAAAATCTAGTTCAAACTAATAAATACCAACAACTAACTAAACTAAAACTAATTACAAAAATTCAGAAATTGCTAATTACAAATTTTGCACTTGCAGCCCTCATATCATATCAGGTGTACTATTCCAAAGTATGCTACCCTTAAACGTTGTGTCTTTCCGCCACATGTTACGTCTCCAGAAACACCACCATTATATACAAAAAGAGACCAGATAAAGTTTGAACTCAAGTTATGGAGACAACGGATAACTGATTATATGAATACGCATGCGTATTTGCTCATGCCCACAATTAAAATATCTGTGCACACGATTCCAGACAGTAATTTGACGTGTCTATATCTATTGGTGGCGAGTCACCAAGCAGATGTCGCTGGATATATATGAACAGATCGGCACTGTTGGCCTCGTCACCCCGGTGTACCAACAGAGTCAGTAGTTGAGTACGATACGCGGATGGTTTTTCGGCGTTTCTGCTGGAAAATCATTCTCTCGGAAAGACGAAAAGTCCCGGTACGCCGGGGATCTACTTTCTCTTGTAGATCCCCGGCGTACCGGCCCTCATTTAATTTCAACTCATCTTCAACTCAACTTCAAGTGGAGCTCAGTGGAATCGATCCGCGACTCCAAGAGTGGCAAGCAGAAGTGCCAACCACTACGCCACAAGAGTTGAACTAACAAGAGAGTAAACACTAAAACTTCCATTCTGGATTTGTACGAGAATTGATAAAGCAATTAGTGGCAAATATCAAATATAAATTATAAACAATTATAGACCTTCCAGGCCATGCCATTACGTTTTACCAATTAGTTGCAAGAGTCGACATGGTTGATTCATACTCTCCCACCTTTTTAGAGTTGGAAGAATGCAAAAGTGCAAGAATGAATGGCCTACCTAATAATGCTTTATAAATCTTACACTAAAAGTTTGAATTACGAATACGATAGCTGATAAAATACTTTGTGTAGAAGTCTATACGACTAAATATAAGTAAAACCTAATGTGGGGCAGATTTACTTTTATGAAGTGGGAGGACGATAGGAAAATGGGCGGGAAGGTTAGAACGCCAACAAACCCACGTGTTCAGAAACTTTAGGCCTGTTGCAAGTGAATAAAAGTCATATTTACCAGGCATTGTGGCTGTAAACATGAGATACATCTGTAAGGAAACGATTACCAAATTGTGGTCTAGTCTGAACGCCAGAATCGTCTGGAGACGCTATTTCCTTTTCACTGTTGTTTGCAGCGGCGGTAATTTCCTCGAAGTTCGCAGAATCCATCGCTTTAGGCCTTGTCGCGAGAAAAGTAAACAGAAAAGAAGCCTGGCGGACACTGCAGGGCTGCCAGATATAAAAATCAAACTTGCAACCCTGGGCACATTTAAGCACGTGTAAATAAATTACTTGAGATGTAAATCCATTTTGGGGTCTCTAATTTTGCCATCTGTTTTGGTGTTTATGACTTAAAGATGCAAGCAAGTTATGCAATAACAAGATTTATTTATAAGTATAATGGTGGGTTTATAATATCGAGTAAATCAGCCAACAATGCCCAACCACAGCATCGAGAAATAAATCAGATTTGGAGTTGATCACATTACTGGTTGACATAAATTTAGCTATAAATAACCTGGATAAATTTTATTTATCACTTGCACTATTTTCAACACAACAATGATATAGTGCATATAATTTAGGTAAATGTAAATAGCTAGAAGAATAAAGCATTTGACACGGCAATTCTTTTTCTGCATATTCTCAATATACAATAACATCTTCACATTACGCACTTTTAAGTCAAAATAAACAAGTGGAAAAGAAAGCACCCGTATCCTAACATGCAGAGGTATCTAGCTATTGCATAGATTACACCTATTCATATAATTAAATGCCTTATATTTTTGCATCTTTATTTATATTTCAAATAATGAACTCAGAATACTCAATGATATACTCGATTGTTAACTTGTGTAACTAATTGGAAGCGAGGCCAGCATGAGAGATTGATAGAAATCTTCCATCTGCCAAGTTCCGCGTCAATGTAATTCAATTGTTTCACATCTGTACAGCCCATTGGTACAGTCCCTTTTTAAAATCACCATGCCATTGACAGAATAACATACTACATACTACTACGATGATACATAGCTATACATTGTCTCTTGATAGCTAGCCATGTAATATTAAGTACTGTATAAATCAATGCATCCACTGGCCAGCCAATGCTTCAAACATTCAACTAACATTCATATTCGTCTCAAAAAAGATCGCATACAACACTCAGACGAATATTCACGACAACACACGGACGAATATTCACCGCAGCGTTAACGGATGCCAGCAATACAACCATTTGTCTTTGTGCTCTGACAACTTATCCCAATGCGCTGAGGCGAGCTTTGCAGTTTGCTGCAGTTGCGCAAACGGCTCCAGCAAATCGCCGACATTCTGCATGCTGATGGGTGTCAGAGTGCTTCTTCTTTCGTCACATTCCCCTCCACCGCTGTTACACCGATTCCCAACCAACATTAGATTATTATACGACCTCGAACGCAAACTGTCCTCGTTTTCAGACATCGTCGTTTCGTCAGAAGAGATGCTCTTCAAATCTTCATCAGTAATCCCGTTGTTTTCAGGGTGGAGTACGACAATCGTCTCCTGACTGTTACTAAGCACAATTGATGGTCGTTTCATCATCAAATTGGTATCGTTCTTGCTTCCTGGCCTTGTGATACGGTGGCCTAGCACTCTGCCAAATCCCTTCCACTTCAGTGAGCTCTTCCACGACGTGTTGCCTTTGTCATTGATTTCCGAGATCGAATCTTTTGCCGTGCTCTGCAAACTAGTCAGCGACACGGATATGTTTTTGCTCAAGCAACTGTCACTGTCGAAATTCTCTTGAAAAGAACTGCCGGATTTGTTATCCGAGCCGCTCATGAGCAGGTCAATAATGTCCTCTTCAAAGCTGCTCTTTCGGCAGTTGTAAATACACCGGTCGGATTCGTTCAGCTTTGTGCAGGACCAGTTGGAGACCTCGTTGTGAAAATGACTTTGTTGTTGCTGCTGTAATTGTTGCTGCTGTGCAAAGTCTTCGTCGTCTGGGTTCTAACAAAACAACATAAAAACAATATGATACTGCCACTCTGGCTTTGCTTTTAGGGTGGGAGAGAAGAGCAATAGACAAAAGGTAGGAGGAGGAAGGGACATCACGAGACTACTGTCCATTCGATTGTTAGCGAAAAGAACATTCTGGAAGCAATTGGTTACGCAAAATTGCAAAATTTTAATGAATGGCACAAGAAAATAATAATACAATTTATTGGTAATAAACATGAAATAGTGTTAAACGAATCCAGATTAGATGCGAGAAAGAATTTTTATTCTCAGTGAATCATAAAAGCGTGGAGCTGCTTGCAAAACATCGAAACATTTTGATAACATCCGAAAAATTCTTTAACCGCCAACACGAGGATTCAAAATTAAAACTAAACTATATTGACAAAGATAGTTAATCAGCGTTGGTCTTCCAACACCTTGATCAATATGTTATTGATATTAGCATTATTATTATTATCATCATCATCAATATTATTATCATTTTTTTGACATACCAATTCGAGTTGATTGTACTTCTGGATTGTTGAAGTTCCGAGAACTTCCCGCCGTTTCCTTTTATTGAACGAGAGAACATCATGCATAACTTTGATTTCCAATTTGGCTGACTTGATGACATCAGGTGAGATGCCTTCTATGACGTGCTGCTCGTCCCATACAGGGTTAACGGACTTTCTAACACGCATTGTCTTACAGGTGAGGCCTCTGTCGCCCAACATGAGTTTGCTGGAAAGAAAGATATACTTATAGAATACCTTAACAAATACAATACCTCCTGACAATCATGACCACAACAGCCTAACAATAAGGCATGCAAATCTTTCAGGAGGGCTACACTACTGGATAATATTTTAGCACGTGACACCTCACGTGACCTGCAACGTCAGGATCTTGAACACATTGGTACCCAATATTTGGAACGTTGATAACACAGCTAAAAACTTTGTTTCATAAAAAGAGTTGCATTGTACTAAAGAAACATTGTCAGCTTATCGTACGTGATATTCACTACATGAAAAGATTCGGTTGTCTCTCCTGTACAAAGATGGATGACACTACGTACCATTTAACTTGTGGATCTGGCATTGTGCCCGTTATCCTTGTGGGCAATCGCTTTGCCTTGTATATGTGAATATAGAGAAATCCCTTGTCCATCTCATCTTGCGGACGCCTTCGCCACGGGCGCTTTCGAAGGTCAATATGCTGTTCACTGCTGTACATTAAACCGAGAAGAAGCAAGCTTCTACCAGCAGCAATACTGGGGCGCTGCGGAGGAGAAAACACAAACATGTCATGTGGTGTTTTCAATGTTTTATTTACGAGCCACTTCACAATCCAATTGAGATAGTACAAGACAACAGTTTGCCCAGAAAAGGGGTAGGGACACCTTATGAAGACAATTATTGTATAATCTTAATAACATTCTCGATGAAAATGCTTGGTGAATAAAGGAAGAGCTCGCTAAAATAGGAAATCACCTTCAATCTGATGTTGATATCGAGTGGACAATCAAATCTCCTTGCTGCTGTCGATTGGAGAAAAAGTTTCGAAGGAAATCCTGGCCTGCAAGCGACCATCGATATTTTCAAAAGCAACTCAGACGATCCTTCAAACTTTTCAAATCTCGAGTGATTCACCTCTGAAAATGGAACAGACTCAATTAAATATGCAAATCAATTCGAAGCACACTCCACTTTCCCTACACATTAGACTACAGTAAAAACCCGCAAATAAGAACCAATGGATTAAAAACCTTCAGGGTGATTTTGCTGCTCAAAACAATAGATGAAACAATAACCTATTGTCTTGGAAGAATAGTCTGGAAGGAAAATTTACAGGCTCTTATATGCGGGTTTTTACTGTATTCGAGATGCAAGCACACCAATACAAAGATACAAATAGGCAAGGCTTGTCGGCGCTTTTGAAAACCATTCCTCAAATTCTTATAATCCCATCGCAACCAAAAACACATATGTTCTTGTAAAAAGCCCTTTGTAGGACCTTTATTTTTTGAGTGTATAATGAAAAATAAAAGCCATTAACGTGAAGCTCAGCAACATATAACAGCAACAACAACATACGAAAACCTTGGTGTCTCTTACATTGAAGTCCACACAGTATTTAGTATTGAGTAAACAGTGGGCTTTCTTACCTTCCCGGAGGTCTGTTGATACTTTCGAGTTGTTTCCTTCAACAGTCAGCTCCAGTTTGTTATATATCGTTTGTACTGTTTCCACTTTGACGTGCACAACATCAACAACAAGTCCCGAGGCTGAGAAATCAAATTTCCACGAAATGCTAGCCTTGTCGTGATTTTGTTGACGGCCAAGATACAACTAAAATGATGAAGATAAACAACATGCATAAACACATGGTGTTTTTGATAACGCAGGGCAGTAAAAGCTGGCATCCGCTGATGTGGGCCTTGATTAGCTACATAATTATGATCAAGATAAACATATGTACAAAAAATCCAAAGAAAAAACAAAATGTTTTAAAAATGGATGCAATCATTATTCCTTCTGTTTATGATTGACAAATGTCCAAAACATAAACTATTTTAAATATTAGAGTTTTCAAAAAGTTTAAAAGCAGAATAAGATGACTCGAGGAAATGTAAGAAACAATACAATACCTCATCATGGGTCTCATTTCTAAATTGCTGAACTCCATTTGATTCATATGTTACGCTGTCCCAGTTAGCCTTCTTATTCGTAGTCTTAGGATTAATCGTGTCTTCGTAGTCTCTGTAATATGTGTTGCCAGCAGTCGAGTATCTCAACCGAAGTCTGAAGAGGCAGAGAAATACAAAGATGTACTTAAAAAGAGAGGCAATGCCTATCTATACTCATCAGACCATATCCGCTGAAGTCTCAGCTAAAAAAAGCAACTAGTGACGCAGGTAGGCATTTTTACCGGGGTACAAAGACCCATATTTTCCGTCAAAAGGGTGTGCATTTGTAGACACACGCGTGAAAGAAATTGTGACATAGATATGCTATTGCGATGAGACTTTTTTACAAGCACACATATCAGTGGCTCAGAGTTTTCTACCGGTCACTGCGAGCTCCCGGGGGTCCGAGTGGGTGTGGTGCGCCTTGGGCGTGGTCATAAAAAGCTAGCTACAAAAAAAAACAATTTATTACAACAAACAAATTTGATTTGCTTGTTTCAAGCAAGAAATTGTGTGATTTCAAGTTTACAATAAGTTATTGCCTTGTATTTTAGAAATCAGCTAATAAAACAGGGCGACTTTTTAATTAAAATGGGGCTCTTTTCTTCGGACATTCGTGGAGGCCCATCAAAACATAGCAAACAAACATATAGTAACAAGGATAGCGTCAGATACTACTGAGCTGCCCACACAGCACCCATTGATACACGTTTCAAAATGAATGAACATTTACGCTAAGAGGTACATCCCTTTTGAGAGGCCAAAAATAGGTCAATTGTACGATTTATTTGACAAAGCAGGCACATAATGCGGACTAACACCGACTGTAAGAATTCCAAAGTAGAAACACAGTCATAGATTTAGACGGCTTATGGCAATTAGCATGAAAATGCTCGTTGTGGACGTGAATTCCTCAGCCTATGATCGTGCACAATGAACAGTCAACAGTGACTCGGACAATTCAGCTGATGTTATTTGCAGTTTTTATTTAGCATCGTTTATTCTCAGAATGATCGATTGCGCTTGAACTTAGCCGTGTAGCAGTTCAGTTTATCTATCAATCGCTTCTATTATAATCCATAAGCTGCGACTGATATGCTAACGAAAAGAGGAATTATACTGATCTGGGCAGTTCAATTTATTCAAGCCGATTTCAAACAAACGCATTGACTTGAATGGTCAGCAGCACCGACTGCGCAGTAATCCACTGTGTGGGAGCGTCGTTGCTTACGACGTCTGAGGAATATCTGAATTCCACCACTGTTAAGATGAAACAGTTGAATGATGAAACAAAGCCCATTTGACTGATTGATTTCAGACATCAGTGACGCATATAGCTACCTTGTGAAACAAGCCCAACCGAAAGAGCCCAAATGAGTCTACACCCGAGTGAAATGCCTAGTGGTGCATGGCAACTAGAATAACAAAATTACAACAGTATGTGGGGTATAGATATTCTTACCTTCCTGCTACAACTTCATTTAAATTTGGTATGAAGACGAATGGTTCTTTCTTTGCCATCTGAAACAAAAGAAAATCTTGATAAGGGTATTGATAAAGGATTCGGTCACCCTGAAATCAACAGCCGTAGATTCTTTAGGCAGCCTTTTATTGCAAATCAATGCGACATAAATAAATTAAGCATCAAACTGCTGTGGCAACGATACCACGTGATGGTTGCAATCTGTTTTCTCGTGCAGGTTGTCGAAAGTCAGTTGTAAACAGAGTTTCGAAAGCCATTTCTAATTTTAATTAACACAAGTTCCAGCGAAATGGATAAAGGTTTTGTAAAGCTCTATTAACACACCAGTGTGGTTATTATGCACTTTGTCTGTTGCTTGCAGGCCGCGGCAATGAATGAAACAAAAATGTCTTTGTTTCAGCTGTTGGGGAAACTTCTACAGAACTCTTCGGGTTAAACAAAGGGGAAGTAAATAAATTTATCCTTTGGCAAATCAATTAATCTATCACAGTAATGTTTACTACATCATACGGAACTATGCCGAACTGCTATTACCGCATACTACATACCCTACTTTTTTATACCCTGCTATATCATACTATACCTTGCTATACTATACTATACTATACTGTACTATACTATACTATACTATACTATACTATACTATACTATACTATTCTATACTGTACTAAATCATAGCATAGCGTTGCGTGGCCATAAAAATAGTGATCTTTGAAATGGACGCTATCTGGTGACGATAATCTAATGCGAAATGAGAAAACACAACAATTTTGGAGATTGAATCCAGTTTGGTTTCATTGTTAGAGTGTGGTGTACACCATTCCTTGTTTGATAGTAATCAAATTTCACCAAAAACATTTAAAACTGTTAATGTTTTGTATTAATTATCAGAAAATGAAATCTCAAAGAAAGATCGGAACTTACTTGAGGAATTTTTCAATTGTGTTTAGGGAAAACAATGTCAATGTGAAAAGTCCTTTAATCAATAAACATCTAAAAAAGGAAACCAACTAACAAACAAAATAACTAAATATATAAATGAATAACTAACTAAATAACCAAATGTGTTCTTTGGCGCTTCAAAACAAATCCAATCTTCTTTTGTAAGTACATACAGCATCATTGCAATAAAATCAACTTGAATAACAGCCAGACAAATATTCAAATGAAGATACACTTGATTCTTTGTTCATTCAATCAAACTGATTTATCAAGATAATTATGTCATACCAGTACATTAAATACGAACATGTCTGTATCTGTATCACACAGCACTGTATTAAAATGTTCAAGGGAAACCTTCTGTCATAACACGTCTTAGCCTTACACAAATCAACGTACCTTGCAGCTGTACATTCGTTTGAAATCAGTAAACACATTCATCTCTGCACCAACTGCACCTCGTTACACGAAGTCAAATATTCACCGACTGATTCAAGCTCAACAGATAATACAACACACAAATGGCAACCCAGATATGATGACAGGCAATTCCTCTATACTATCGCTACACAGTACACGCCTGTTAGTGAGCAAAAATCCTATGATGTACTCAACTACCTGCTGATTGCTGCTACATAGCTGTAACTGCTACATATACATACATTTATGCACAGTCCTTGGTTGATGTAAACTCGTAGAACAACACAGGCTTAAGTTCTCAAGACAGATTAGCGACGGATCGCGCTGAAAAGAACCTGTCTCGGTCCAAGACTGATCTCTTCTTAAGGCAATCTTGTGATCGAACACGCTTGATCTTGCTGTAATTCCGACTGTTATTTGGGTTGTGAACAAAATAAGACACCGCGAAGGGTGAAGACGTAATACGTAGATACATGTTTTCGTGCAGGCGAATCATTGATTGGTTGAACGTAATTCGCTGATTGCTATGCTTTCTACACGCAGTGCAGGTATAATGTCGCCTGTTGCCTATTGTTTTCATAGAGAAGGCCCCGTTTCTTTCACCACACAACGCAACAACAAGCGACATTGTTCTCTTTTTGTGTGTGGTTGTTATTGATGTAAAATGAAACTTATACTGCGTAGCAGGCAGAAATACAAAATTATATGGAAAACAGAGAATGCCTTCCCAGTCACAAAGATAAACGGTGTTCTTAACCAGCTGATAACATTGTAAAGTCTCTTAAAATATTATCATCAGCCTCTCATCCATATCATATTATCAGGAAAGGGTGTTGGTTCACTTACGTAATCCGTTGTTTTGTTTACACTGTTCTACAACTTTGAACGGAGGAAAGGTTTTCAAAGAACTCATGCACAATACATTCAAGTGTTCTAATCAGTATCCCTGATTACCAATCAAGTTCACGTTTGATTTTCCTTGTGCATTTATGTGGCAACGTGCTGTGACCATTCAGACCATTCGAATACATACATCTCGTGTTAACTTTCTAGAACTGCTCAGCGGATGGATGCCGGGTGTAAGCACCAAAAATATAATACACGTCTTATATTTTACAAGAAACCATTTTATAAGAAACTTACCAGTAGAGTTTGTGCTAAATTACAATAGATTCTTTTGTTCTATTGTTTTCCTTAACAATAGAAAACAATAGAAAACTTAAGAAACTCTCACTAGTAGGGTTTGAGCTAGGTTTCTTATAAAATAAAAAACGTGTACACGAGAAAAACAAATCACTACTCTAAATTGATGCTGCTTGAATTAACGAACAAATGAATAAATTAATGATTGGATGGCAAAGCAGAGAGAAAATTCATTGTTCATGGATTAGATTTTTGAGGTAGCCCAAAACCACGCCCCAATCTGATGCAAAATCTCCGAATAGCTGCTGTTATATAACCTTTTTTCGTGAGAGAGATAAAACGATTTATGTCGACAGTGAAGAAAATAATATTGAAATCACTTCTGAACGCGATCTTACAATTTCATTTATCGCAGAGATAATTTGGATTATCTGCAAACTGTTTTGATAAAATTTAATGTGCTGCTTGATAAAGAAGTTCACATTTGTGAAACGCGGTTCAATTTTGCCACATATACAAAACAAGAGAATGTTTCTCTGTTATGAGGTCATTTTAGCAAAATCGAGGAAATTAAACTAGTTTGATCAAAGGAAAAGATATATTGATATAGATCTTGGATTATAAAAAGCAACGTTTGAAGTTTCAATAGCCAAAATGCCGCGAAACAGAGCACAATAATGTGTGTTTAGAGCAAACAATGATGCAGCTAATTGTAACTGCAAAGTACAGTTATACAGTACATACCATACTATACAATACAGCTGCAGAATATCTACAATTTCCAAGTTAATTTTAAGATTTCTGTAATCACGCGAGAAGAATTTCCCCAAAAGTCGAAACACTCTCGAAACAGTTTTTATACACTGCAAAGATATGTAGAATTGATCAAAGTTTGACCAAGAGCAAAATGTCACCACGCACTCAATTCGGGAACCAGTGCTGCACGGTATACATATGCAGAGCATTGCCTTCCCACCATGATGTGGCAGGTGTTTGTGTTTATGGTACAGCCCGCTACCCTGACGTGCACGAGTGTTGTGTCAGCCCATACAATAGCAATATACACAGGAAAACAATCGCAGTTGCTTGTGCTTATTATTGATGATAACAATCCTGAACAAACAGACGCCTCCACTTGCTGTTGCTTTCGTTAAAGCAAGAACAGCAAAGCAGGAAAGAATTTGAAGCAATCAGGCTTGCTGCACGACAAACAGTATTGAATATGATTATCCAAGAGAGAAGCACATCCTTCACGTACAGTGTACAAAAGATTAGCATAAGAATTGGCACACCAGTTTGACAGATTAGTTGTGACAATGCATTAATCTCCCTTGTTTAGATATTCGCAGGGAAGGAATAATTTCTTAAACATGCGATCAACGTCCCCTTATTATACCAAGCAATACGAAAAGCTCACACGAGCTACGTTTTATGGGAAATTTTCATTAGTGAAATCATTCGCACGCAGATAATTCCAAAACTCGACTGCCAATATTTCAACAAACGAGCATTAAGCCTCCCAGAACTTATTTTCACAACTCACGTCTCACAAAAGACGTCCTTCATTGGATTTGATATAACGTTAAATTATTCCCTCATATCGAATTCTTGTTAGAATTTATTTTTAAACCTGTAAAGCAGTTCGATTTTCAAAGCTTCTGCAACACATTTAGCTGCATCTCAAATCAAAACAAAAATGCTCTCCGAAAATAAGTGCAACTTTTAAGAGCTTCTTGCTCGCTAGCCACAACCGAAAAGAACCGAGTATTCATTGCTACAGGTTTAAAGATCTACGGGACACATGCTTTGCAGTCGCAAAGACTACGTGCCTTGCAGCTAAACAATGCTTTGTTGAACAGCAGACATCGGAAAACTGTCTTACAGCTAAGACAATCAACGAGGTCTTATCTGAGCGTATTAATCTGATCGGGTTGGCGTAAGTCTGAGTACATGGCTCATTCTCTCCTACACCTCACAATCCCAAGCATGCTAATGTCATTAAAAGAACAAGAAGAAAAGAAGTTGTAGGAATCACAAGGTGCGCAAAATATTATTACTTACATTGTCATCATCGTTGTGTTCCTCACTTCAGTTACGATCAAGCCAGCGATATGTCGCACGACTGTGTATTTGGACTGACAACAGAGCAGTTCGCTACACTGTCTGTGGGCGCAAAAGAAAGACGTGAAAATCGATATAAGATACGCAAGTATTCAAAGAAAATCGCTTTAATTAAAACACACATGCAAACTCAGCATACACGCATATACAAATGAAGGTGTTTGTGGAGGAGAAGGGAAATAGAAGGATGGATTTGTTCAAGTCTAGATCAATAATTAATGACGGCAAAATGATTAGTCGGCCTGCCACTCTCTTATTCGCCGTGTTTGACAGGTGAAATCTCAAATAGTTCTCTTTATATACTGCTGCGCAAAGCAGATGTCCTTTGTGAAAAGATTGAAAAGCTATTTCAAGCCAAACACACACAGTCACAAACCATGATTAGCTGGGTTAAACGATAGCATACTACGACTTGCAAGCAACTTTCTCCTGGTTGTAGCAGCAGGCACAGAGCGAGCAGTACCACAGAATACAAATCAGCGTAGATACAGGAATAAATAGCAACGTTGGTTATCGCGTAGTAATAGGGCATGTTTACACAGTGACATGTTGTTTTGTTCATTTACGCTGTGATATGTTGTTTTGTGTAATCTGTTGCTCGGCCTCTTTCCTCGATAAACTTTGAAAACTGGCGACAAGGAATAGAAACAAACACAAAATACAGCACAAATGAGTGCAAGCAATATGTACCGAAGCATAATGCAAACATGAACTGTTATACACGTATGTATAACCGACGTATACTTCAGTATAACCTTTGAAAGCTTTGCTGGTACTTTCCAACTCCCGATAACTCAATCATTCGTAACTCGAACCCTCGGTTGCTTGGAGGTTCGAGTTATCGGGATAATACTGCAAACATACTTACAAAAATATCGTATTCAAAACCCAAGTATATCCCATTAGATGAACTAGAACATAAAAAGATTAATCAGATAATCAAAAATATAAATTGCCAAACAAATGTGCGACATTTTAGTACATTTCCTATGGGGCTTCAAGCCCTAGAAACCTACCACTAGCAATAATATTGTACCAGAGACAGCACTATGTACAGTTAAACGCACTGCAATTGAACAACATGTATGATTGTACAATACACCTACACTATATCCTCTATACATGATGGATGAGTACATGATTGACATCGGAAAGTTGGGTTAAAGGGATTCGAAAGCTACGCACCTTGTGTCAACGGTTGGAAGCACTATAAAATATGAGCTGAAACTCACAAAAACATCATTACAAATATAAATTTCATCAAAGTTCAATTTAAAGAAATCATTATAAATACTATTGCAACAATAATCAAGTCATATTCAAAACAACGAGGAAACTAATAAATGAAAGCAATAAGAAAAACAAAAGTCCTACGTCATGTTGTGAAAAAATAATTGTAATTGCGCAGGTATTTTTGAAATGTAAGTCAAAACACAACTGAAGTGGGCACATAGATCCTGTCGATTAGCTACTATGCCAAAGTAGCATGACTCTTAAAGCACGAACTAATGGCGACGCGATCAAAACACAGTGGTGCTTGTCATAGTGGAAATAACAAGCAGAAACATCATACCACATCACATTACATACAAACAAAGCATTATTCATTTTCACGATAAGAATTCTCAAATAACCAGCAACGTGTCTTACAGGGGCAAAGAAAAGAATAAAATAGGTAATATGTGTTCTTGTATACAACAGAGATATGTTTATGCTACCTTCTGAATCGTTTGAATAATGGATGCCTCTTGCCAGCATCTGACTTCGATCCACCGGCACGGTACTCCATGTACATCATGTCATCTCCACCCGACATTGAAGCCATCGAGCCCGATTTTCTCGACATAAAACCCTGCAAGTTGATGCAAACGTGACTGTCACAGAGGAGCTCTTTTCAAAAGATGTACATAAAATATTCTGGTAGTTGACCAGAATATTTTGATATTTTAAAGTATCTGTTTCTATACCTTTTTGGAGCTTGATGCCCCACCGGTTTCGCCAGCCACGTTCTCCTCCTCAGCGTCAGCATCGGTCGCAGCTAACACCTGCAAAGCAAAAAACCCCACAGTCAAAGATTGATATAAGCCCTGTCCACACTACACAAACTAACCCAGGTTTGACCCGGGTTAAATATAATCTAGAGCGAGCCCTGTTTTGTCCACATTTTATTTTTATGTTTTTTAACATGGACACAAAGTTGGGGCCAACCCAGGTTTGCTAATCCTAGGCATGCGTAGTTAAGTTCTATGTCGCGTGAACGGTCAATGGCAACGAGAAAAGATGACAACAAAGGAACGACAGAAATATTTTATCACACGATCAGCATGGAAGTCGCCCAAGTTGCAGTTTATTGTGGTGTTTTTTCTAAAATGTTATTCCTGGCAATGCAATTTATCAAAAGAAAAATAATATTCTATTCGCTTCTTCCTGCAAGTTTCCATGATATGATATTCTATTTGTATATTTAAACCTTGCCTGATGTAATTTGCTTGTATGTAATGTCTTTTTATTTTTTAGCGGGCAAAACTAGTGTTACAGATCGTCGGCTTATGGACATATCCTGCGCATCCGTGTGAAAATACTTTTCACGAACACTTGCAATCACAGTGCTATTGCTAAAAATAGGCGATTCAAACTGCAATAGCCACACACTTCGTTGCTATAACAGTAAATAGCTGATGTGCAATATGGTGGGTCTCATAACTCCACAAAAAACACAATCCAATTGAAAAGCAACATCTGAGGCCCTGTTCACACGACACCGTTTTCAATTTTCATAAATATACGCTTCACTTCGCTCCCTCCGCGATTCCCTCTGTCCACACATTGCTAAGGGCAGGGGGCATATTTTCAAAACTTAAGCCTGGTTTCCATATAGTCGTTGAAGTCGTCGGGTCGCCGAAAAATGAGTTCAGCGACCACAGCGACTCCAGCAACAGTCTGTCTCCATTTGATCGCTGAGGGTCGCTCGAGTCCAGAACAACGCGGTCCAGAGATCTGGGCCTAGCAATTAAAATTGCGCGAGCAATGCCCTGCAATTGGCGTGCACTCAACCGTGGGTCGCTGAGGGTCGCTGAGATAGAACTTCAGCGATCCCAGCGACTGGGTCGCCAGGGTCGTTGAGGGTCGCCAGCAAAACAAATTAGTTTGTTTCCATAAAGTCGCTGGGGTCGCTGAACCCGTTTTTGAGCGATCCTGGCGACTTCAGCGACCATATGGAAACCAGGCTTTAAGAAACTTTGGTAGAAAATTTTCTGTGACTCAAAAAAGTTAAAAAACCTTCTATGTTCTCTAGCGTGTTTGGTTTTGTTTCTTTTCAGAAAAATTAAGTTTTTGGCGTTAAGAAATTTGCTAAAAACGTTTCCCACGATAAATAAGGTGAAAGCTAAGGAACTCTGGTATGAGATTTTGCATAGCTTCTCATAAAAAATGTGTGTATACCTTTTGAAGCAGCTCTTGTTGATCCTTCCGAGAAGAATAGGATAAAGACTCCTGCAATAAAATAAAACAAGCTCCATCTTCATCATATTTTGATAATTTGAATATTATTGACATTGCTATGAATATCTTCTAAATCAATATGAATATTGCTGATAGCAATAATGAATTCATTGATTACACTTGATTTCTAACCTCATCCATTCCTGCTAACCGGGTAATTACCTGTAAAAATAAATCAAAACAAGCAGATTATATAACTAGCTTTGGACTGTGGAAGCCTAATATGTAATTAAGTAGGTTTACTGGGGCAATAAGCTTGATTGAGATAATAAAATGCAGAAGTTTCATGTTCAAACTGTTTAAACCTATGCTTTTCTACAAAGTTTAAAAACATTTTGGTCAGCATCCGGTAATCATAATCAAAACATGTGTTGAAAATTAAGAAAAACACGTTTACACAAGTTGTCATTAATTTCACAATTTATTTTTTCGCTGCAGTGCAAAATAATTTTAAACATAAAACTTTCAGATTTGATTTTCTTAATCAAAGCTAATATGCCACAGCATCGAAGTTACACACGTCTGAAATATCTTACACGTCTCAAAGGTTGCGAGTTTTACAAAATCAAAGCAATAATTTTAAAATCTGCAGCCTTACTTTATAACTATATCCTTGATTGATCAAGAACCGCTGTCTTTTGTTGCTAAAATACATCTCAGCAGTGTCCTTAAGTAGAAAAACTACGATTACCAGTTGTAATGATACATACTTCGTAAATAGACACGTAACTAGTGCAATTGAACCAACTGGTTCTTCACTTCAAGAAACTCCAATGCCATTGAATTGCAGTTGAATCCCGTTAAGACATACTCCAGATACCTCGGACTCAATTCCCACTTGAAATCCTTGCCAGGAGCAGGAACTTCGCTCAAATCGGACATTTGTTAAGACGGGTCGATTGCTCATCTCTCCAAGTTCCGATGCAACGGGATTCAACTGTGGCACGCATTACACATCATGCATTCACTTACATTTGAAACGAGAGAATAGAAGAATGCGTTATACTCTTCAGCATTCATATCTGAAAAAAATTAAGCAAAAATCAGAGTTACATTTCACAAATTTATGACCAACAGAGCAACAGAGCCAATCCAATCTCATTCTCATTACTCAACCCGAGGCATAATAAGAAACAACTTACATTAATAAACTCACCTTTTTTAGCTCGCAATATTCTCCCAAGTCTTTGAGCTTCCTATTCGATGCATTGAAAATAATTTCCGTGTGAAAATAATAAAACAAATCAAATTTTACAGACTCACAAATGTTCACAAATGTTGCCATTATTTAACAATGTCTTTCATGTTAAGAAAGCAAGACAAAAAGAAAGTGCGCAAACCTGTCTTCGAGAGCCCCCATGTGAAGAAATCTGGTAAAAAATCGAAATAAGATTCAATAACAGAGGCTTGAAGAAGCATTGAGAGGCTATTTAAAGAGAAAGGCATGCAAAACAATGCATTGTGATTAGTTTGTTACTAAATACATCAACACAAGCGTATGCCATGTATTTAGCCAAATCGCTCATCATCTAGATGGTCGTAAATTTGCTCCATTATTTATAATATTGACAAAATAAACCATAAACATCGCATATTTTCATTGCATATTTCCACGGACATACCTGATAACGATAGATGGATTATCAGATAGTTCACAGTAAAACTGTAATAAGCTTCATGCTGTAATATATCAATAACTTAACTTCTATCGTATTGACACGGTGTTGTGTTTTCTATTCATGATCCAAGCATACATGTATAATAATACGTTATACGAAGGAAAACAAGATATCTTATGTTTATTTATACCTGAATCAGGACGTTTGCTTCTGGCATATCAAACGAGGTATCACCAACCTGGGGAGAAAATATGTCAGAGCGTGATATACATTGCAAAGGTCTACTCTATTACCACTCACGTTATACATAGTCAATAGAGTGCTTATTTCTATTGACTATGCGGTAGCAAAGCAAGCAGAAGTTCACTTGCCTTCGATATGAATATTGTATTTACAAGAGGATTGTGGACAAAGTTCTGAATAATCTGTAATCTTTCTCCCTGTGTCGTTGGACCATAGATAAAGGGTCTACAAGTAAAACAAAAGGAGGCCATTTAATTTGTAGGCATGGTAAGCTACTGCGTTGAGCAGCATTGCGTGACAATTCACCAAAAATGCCAAGAAAAGAAATAATAACTTTATACAGTAAACACCCGCATATAAGAACCTGCAAATTTGTATGCGGCCTATTGTTAAAATACAATAGCCTATTGTCTATTCTATTGTTTTGAGCAGGGTTCTCAGCCTGGAAGGTTCTTAATTCACTTATTCTTATATGCGGGTGTTTACTTTATATCAAAATGAGGCAGGTAATGAATAAGTATCATTTATCTGAAGAATATTCAAATAATACGAATGTGGTTATGGCTTACTTGTTTAACTTTATGGCATAATGTTTCAGAGCAAAAACATTGTCTGAGAAGACAATGATCTTATCATTTCTCCTACAGGAAAAGTAATGCAATTAGAGACATCTTGTCAAGGAATTGATTACAATTTGTTTCTTGTCAATTATAGCATAAAAACGGAAATCTATGATGGAATTAACGTAATGCCACAGTTTCAAAGCTGCCTACCTTTCGTGAAAACGAATCAAAAACTGAAAAGAAAATAATCAGGTATTAGAATATCATAAACAAAATATTAAACATAAACATCAGAAAAAATTACTAATTTGTAAACAAAATAATCTTCATAAATATTTAATACCTTAAAAATGAAATAAGCAACGGGGCACTTGCTTAATTTTTGAGCCTCAAAGGGAGGCGTTTATTCAAGCAAAGCACTTATTCGAGCGGGACGTTTTTTTAATTTTTCTAGATGCCAAAGCAATTCAAGAAAAGACAAATGTTTTGACCGACTGCCTTCTAAAACCTATATCCCAAAAACTCGTTTTGGCTAAAATTTCGAATAAGCGCCTGTTTCATAAAGCGGAGGTAGTGGGCGCTTATTGTGGGTGGGCGCTTATTTAATGATTTTCCTGATGTAAATGAAATAGTCTCAATACAAACCTCGCAAGCACGAAATTTATTTGGATTCATGACAAAAAGAAGCTGTAAACGAAACCAAATTCAAATTTAAATACAAATAAACATCTAATTAATATTTTAAGCTACTAATCTTAATACAAAAGCAATTGACTTACGATCTGATATGCATGGTAACCAAATCAACGACTTATAATGCATAACAAGCATATGATAGGCATATGTAAGAAGCTTTATCACAGTATAAAATAAATTGCATCCTCACATTTCTCTTCCTGCTTTGAATACCAAGATACTCTCTGTAAAACTCTGGACTCATTGAGCACCAAACCTAAAAAATAATTACACGATGATTTGGAATCATATACTTCTTCATATGATAACATTAATCGGTCTTTCCCTTTGGATGTTTTTCAAAAGATAATAACGTTTGTCTCTCGTCTATTGTTTGCTGAATGTTTCAATTGAAGCATTGATTTTACCTCAGCACACTGAACCCTGGCAAGGTAGCCATGATTTTGCAGTTCCATCCAATTTGCTTCATAGAGCTTCGGGCCAATGAGAAAGTTCAAATCCTAGAACAACAGTACACATTACAAATCACAATTCCACAATTAATAAATTGTACTCCACAAGCTCTGCTCTATTATTTCTACCTGTATTTTGTCATCCTCTCGTACCAAAGTGGCTGTCAGACCAAGCTTTGTGTGGGCATTCACAACTAAAAAAAACAGCACAAAATCAACACTGTTAACTATGGGAATTCCACATATACTGTGACATTCTGTTGAATATAGAAGCATTAGGTTGTAAATTCTGCAACAACTTACTGGTTAATACTCGTCTGAATTGCTTTGCTGGTATCGTGTGTACTTCTAAAACAACAAGACATGGTCAGCACTCATCCTGACCAATATACAACATATTGTAATATACAGTAACACCCGCATATAAGAACCTGTAAGTTTTGCATCAATGCTATTGTTCAAACACAATAAGCTATTGTTCATTCTATTGTTTGGAGCAGATGTATCAACCTGGAAGTACTTAAGCCACTGGTTCTTACATGCGGGCTTTTACTGCATAACACGATATAATATGGTATAATGTAACAGAAAACAATGTAACACAAAAAAAGCGAATCCAACTTTACCATCTAACAGCATCATTCCCCATTCTGTTGTTCTTAAAAATTCCATTATCTAATTGGACAAAGGAGTCAGGATAAATAATAATGAATATCAAATCACAATAAAGCAGTAGTTATTCCATAGAATGATGATTAAATTTTACGATTCCTTATGACGATTTCCAATTCTAAGGTGAACAAACACAGCTTCTATATCAAGCAAATAATTGGTAGATAAAAGAGCACAATAATAACCTGCTCTGATTCATATGATCTCTTCGTGGTATGAGCAACCATAGAGTAGGTAGTTATAGCAACATGACAGTCTGCAAAATAACACAAGAAATGCTTTCATTACCTACTTCGGATCAAGCACGGAGGTTATTTGATTAAATGACATCGGTGCTTGAAGCGTTATAGCAGGGATCAATGAGCATGTCCACGCGTTTCAATGTGCTTAGTGATAGGTTTGGCCAACACGTAGCCTGCACACCCGGGATGGATGGAGTGCTGTAAGTGCAGTAGGATAGTTGACAACACTTACAACACAACAACACTTACCAATTGGCTTATCTTTGGCATCAGAAGTAAATCGGCAGATATTTCGATCTTCGATATTTGCCCAGAGCTTAAACTGCGACCTCCACTGCTCCACTGAAACACCTTAAAAGACAATAAAATAACTTCTGGAAAACAATCTATTTTATCGTGAGATGAGCTGTTAATGGTGTAAAGGTAAATTTATAATGTACAGCAAACACCCACGTATAAAAGCATCGAATTTCGCACCCAGCCTATTGTTTAAATACAACAGCCTATTGTTCTTCCTATTGTTTGGAGAAGAAATGAAATTCTTAAAGGTTCTTAATCCATTGGCTCTTTTATGCGGGCTTTTACTATAGCAGAGGATCATAGTTTACCAGACTTTACCTTCAGGGTTAAGAGTAAAGTCAAACTTTACTTTTTAACGTTAACCTTAATTTTAATAACAAATATGTACGCAATAACCATTGCAGGTTTATGTACAGTATCTTTATAAACAAATAGATAGTTTCGATATTTTCACGGGCAACTGGCTGCTGTAATGTTTCGATAGAAAGGCAGAAGCAGAGAGACTCCAACCTTACTTGAATAGCATACATAAGATAATGATAAAAAGACCTATTTACAGTGGATTACATTTGAAACATCTTATGACTATGGGGCTGGATCCGACCTAATAAGGAAGATCTTTACAACACTGACAACATGGAAGCTAAAGCTTACCTGAACAGATAAAACAAGAGAAAAGGTTTCTCTCAAGAACTAAGTGGTAATAATACTCACTGTTATATAAAGTAGACAGACGGTTTCACTCACCTGATGTGCAGAGAACAAGACATTTCTTGCGGACAGTGCAAGCTGCTGTTACACCAACAAGAGTTTTGCCAGCGCCTGGAAACAAATGACAACACTTTCAAAGCATTTTGATTTTCTTACTAACTTAACCCACTCAATGTCGCATATAATTAGGGAAAAACAAAGGCGTCGCCTTCAAACACACAGCCAGGAGAATAACAGCTATCACGGGCGGGTGGTTTGAATAGCAATGCCAAGTTGAATTGTCGTAAATTTCGTACCACAAGGCAAGACTATGACTCCTGATCTGGCTCTACCATTCCCAAACATTTTTCGTAGGCTTTTTTCCTTAAAAAATAAAAAAAAATAAGCAAACAATACTTTTTAAAGCATTGCAGATGATTACCACTTATGTAATGCTTAAAATAAAATAGATGCAAACCTGATACGGTCGAAGAAGAGTGGTTGGCTTTAAATCGATGCTGTAAAAAGACATATTAAAAATAGTCAAGTCTGCTATTTACCTACCTTTACCAAGCAGAAATGTAAGAAAGAAGCTGGGTCTGAGAATTGCACTTACTTGATGTCTGCGTTTACTAAGTCATTTTTGAAGTCATATTCGGCAAGCAGAGGGTAATCCAACTCAATGCATCTTATGCAAAAGAACATGGAGTTGAAATCGAGTTGAATTGAAATGTGCAAAAACATAGAGAGAAAAACAACAGAAAATGTTAGCCTTATTCAAGTTGATATTATAGTTCATGTCCTGACGTGTACCTCTTTTGTAACTCTTCAATTTTCTCCTGTGCAATCTCAAAAGACACTGTTTGTGTCTGCAACAAAACAGACGCAAATGATTAAAGCAAAGCACTTAGGGCCTGTTTATATGGAGTCGAGTTACTCGGCTTAACGAGTAACTCGGCTCCATATAAACAGGTCCTTAATGACAACCAATAGCAAAAACTGCAACAAATTTGATCTCTATCATCGCTGCTAACATCCAAACCTCCTCTTCGGCGTCATCATCATCATCATGAACAATCTTCTCAATGAAATCTGATATATCAGTTGGAATATGCTCTGTTGATTGTTCCTGTGATTTCAAGAAAAAAAGCCATCATTGCCTATTAAAACGACTACCGTAAAACCTCGAATAAGCCCCCACCTTCGAATAAGCCCTCCCATCGAATAAGCCCCCATCCTGATAATCATTTGCAAGCATATTAAGACCTAGTTTCCAGACATTGAAGTTGTTTAGTGAATGTGTTGCAAATAGCAGCAAGTTTAAACCAATAACTTCATTTATTGGCTGCATAGTATAGCTTTTATTTTGTTTAATATAAAACAATGATCAGGCTAAAATTTCGTTTTTGCTCGAGGATTTAAGGTAATCCACTACTACGCAGCATACAGTTGCATCCGCAATATGAATTCAAATAATATTACATTTATCATACGTACAGAGTCTTTCTTATCTTCTTGCTCGTCCTTCTTTTTCTCTCCCTCGTGACTTTTATTTGCAGCTTTATTCAGCTGCAATAATTAAATCGTTATCAGTTTTACAGCTTGCTTTCAACAACAACAAACAGGGCAAGCATTTTAAGAAACAACCAATGGTCTTTATCTACCTGAAGTGCTGATTTGCTGGTGAATTTTGAAGACACGAGCATTTCTGAATCATCAACATCAAAACGTTTTCTTGAAAAAAACAGGAAGATTAATTTTGATTTTTTAATCAAAGCCATGCGTACTAAAACATTAAAAGGCAGGTCGCTGCAAAAACCTACTCCAAAATGCAGTGCAAGCACTGAAGAAAAAGCTTTATACTTGCATTTACCTGCAACCTTGTATCACGGAGTCTTTTAATAGCTTTTGCAGCACATCCTAGAGAATAATGAAACAGAATGATAAAAATAAAAAAACCACTTCGCTAAGGAGTTTAAATTGCAGATTCTCGAGACAGGGTTTCCGAATAGCACAAACATCAACAAAAAGATAAAGTAAAGAGGTCTACAAATGTTTTCAGATTTGAAAAAATATGTGATTATAGTCTTACAGGGAATCCACTCTCAACATAGTAGCGATTGTGTTTTAAAAGTAACTTCACTTTTCCATAACTCAACGTACATAGCTACAAAAGAGGACATACATGTTATATGAAGCCTCATAACATCTTAACGGTGGATAAATAAATGATATAGTACAAATTATGAGAAAAATACCTTAATAAACTGCACGATTCCTTCTGGAACAGTGGTCTTGCTAAGTCGCTTTAAATATTCAATTATGTCTGTTGTCTAAAAGGAAATAACATCATTAAAAAAAGGAGCATGTAAATAAACGGATAAAAACAAGAAAATAACATCCGAGAGCTAAATTACCTGCAATCCTACAGATACTGCAGCATACAAAGAGTAAGCAGTCAACCTTGAACAAAGAAAGAAAGTAATCTACCATTTCATAATCCATCAACTCATTGCTGTTCTTGATCAGGATCTTGATCAAGGACTGGAAATCTAAGCAAATGCTTAGATCCTTGAACAATGTACATCATTGCATTTTTCAATTGATACATGCAGAGGCGGCACCAGCCCTCAAAAAATGGGGAGGATCGGGAAAATTTTTTAGGACCACGCCCATTTTTATGAAAGCCCCGCCCATTAGAAAAATTGGACTTTGCTGTATAGTATAGTATACCGTACTGTATAGGGTCGGTATATTCAAAAAGTCTTTTTCATTTCCGTGTTTATCTTATCTGTTGAAAATTTTTCACATGTGTCATCGTAACCCCCCCCCCCTAAATATTTCTCCTCGGATTTCGACGAATTGAAAAATCGGCCCTGGAAAATATTGGGGAGGACATGTCCTCCCCAGTCCTCCCCGTGGTGCCGCCTCTGGATACATGCAAGTGGGCTTTAATAGAGTGAGGGAACAAACACAGCATTGTTTTAGAGTCTCATCATCATAGTAAAACAATCCTCATTTCTCGGGGATGGATTACTTTATCAAAAGCATTGTGAGGTATGACATTCCACACAAGGACGGGGCTCTCATAATGCACACCACCAGTTATTACCTGTATTCATGAATGTGCTGTGGACGACAGACGGGCTAAAATCAAATCAAATTGAAAACATAATAAGAACCATTATCAAGAACATCAAGCTAAAGTTCATTCATCAATACCTCAAGATCAACTTAAAGAATCAAGTTGAAAGCTTGATTCTTTAAGTTGATCTTGAAGGAGTCCTAGCAATTTGAAATAGCTTGTTGAAGGGAAATAAAACTGTGCAGCATACCTCAGAAATTGCAATCAGAAAGTCATGTGCATGTTTGTATACTGGAGAAAATGATTCCAAAAATATGTGTCCATCTGGTGCCTTGATAAAGAATGGATTATAGTTATGATTAACATATTTATCAACATTCACCAAGAGTTTTCAAATGTTGTTAAATTACGTAATGGTGGTAAAAGGTATGAACGGATTGACTACTTATTAGTAAACTAGAAGTAATAAATCGTTAGCAAATGCGTGCACATCGTGCTAGAAAAATCCTTTACATTTGCGTTGCATAAAAAAACTTGTATTAGTTTGGTCTTGGCAACACTTTGTGGTCTTAGAATTCTGGAGTGCGTTGTTGGAAATGTGAAAATTTTAAACTCGATTTGTGGTGTTGAAGTTTGCTCAACTATATGTATTAATAGTATTGACAAAATAAATAATAAAACATCGCACATTGACTTGGACATACATGATAAAGATAAATGGATTATCAGATAGTTCACAGAAAAACTGTAGTGAGCTTCATGCTGCAACACTTCAATAATTTATATTAGCAAGAACAAAAAATAAACCCTGGCGAGTACATATTAGATGAAGTCTAACTCTCGAGCATCTTGGTGGAGCCCCTGAAATCCGTGAAAGTTATGGTTGCCTGAAAATTGGGCTCTCACCACCAACGCCAACATGCTGAGCTGCCACCACAGCATGCCGACCAGGCTATGCGGCCTTCGGCCTGCTATGCCGACGCCCTACCATTAGGCTATCCAAGTATAAAAATATAACGGCCGCTTCTCATCTCTCTGTGCAGAAGATCTTGGTCGAAATGAGGTGTGCACGTGTTTATGTGAATCTTTGATACACTTGAACAGTGGTAATGAGCGATATACAAAAAATATGCATGCACATCCAACAAAAACAACAAAACCAAAGTGCTCCCAATTAGTAAGCATGCTCCTCCGTTGCGTGCAAATACACAGAGACATTGACAGAAATATTGACTACTTACTGGTAAAACATATGAAAACATTGACTACTTACCACCCACAGTGGCCTTAAGTCGTGGTCTTGCTTCAATTGCAAAATATTTCTATAATCTTTTGCTCCATATTCATCCTGTGAATAACACATCATGCAATACAGTGACAAGTGGAAGGTTTGAATTACTCAACCAAAGTACAGTGAAGGAAATATTAAACAGAAAGGAGGTAAAGAAATGACTGTGAAGTGAAATGCAAAGAAAACTTACTGTATTTACTTTCTCTGCTTCATTTTCAACATTCTTACTTGCTGAAGAGGGCACAGCATTAGCTGGAAATGTTACAAATCCATGTCATGATTACAATCATCATCATCATCATCATTATCATCATCATTATCATCATCATCATCATCATCATAATCATCATTAGAAATTTGTTGAAGTATATTAATTTCTTTCTATTACCTGGCTGTGAATTGCTGTCATCTTCATACTCAGGTTCCCATGAATCTTCTTCCTACAAGAAGATATATAATTTTCATAGCATTACTTTTATTCATAACTGAAATAAATTCATTACAATGCATGCCAGTCAGCAAAGCATGACTACTTTGAAAAATCTCTAATGTGTAAGCCTGCTGAGAGAAGGGGGTGAGTGGCAAAGTGCCCAAGGTTATTGCCCCAAAAGTTATGAAGGTGTCAGAATGACACTTAATAACTATGGCTAAGAACCCTATTTTATTTGCCCCAAGCTCCACAAAGACTCTCGGCAAAGAGCTCTTTTAATTCTTCTCATCCATTATCCATTATCCTCTATCGTACTATTATTCCAGTACACAATTACCTTACTCTGCACATCAGTACCTAAGTACATTACAATATGCACCGCAAAATCAATAGAGGGCGAATCGGTTATCTCCAGGGGGAATCGACCAACTTGAATAGGGGCAAACTGGTTTGAGGGAGAAATGTACTGTTACCTGAGACTTCGATACTTACATCCCTTTTCCTTTTCCCTAGTTTTGACCCTGAAATGTAACAATAATAAACCATGTAGTTATCTTTTGGTTAAAGACGCATGAGATTATAGCAAGCAAAGACAGTACGTTGTTTGGTTTTTCAAAATAAAATATCAAGCATTCCACCTTCATTTGTGTTATTTCTTTTGGACTTGACCATAGCCTGCTCACCATCTATATGTCTAATAGAAATTCTCTAGTCAAACCATGGAGTCTTAGGTGGAAAGGAAAAGACTTTGGTTGGTTGAGTTGAGAGTGGGCTTACATGGTATTGCAACAAGACAACAACAACAGGCACATGTGCCATTACCATACCAATACCAGATATAGATTGAAAGTGAGGCTAGCTGAGTCATGATGTCATGATGGGCTGAGACCAAACTTTACAACACGTGCGCGTGTTTTGTAGTAAATCATAACTTTCAAAAAATCAACAAGACATACATCGAGAAAGTTACATTTTTTGCTGGATGTTTCATTAAGAATGGACCAATATCGAATGATGCTCTTGCTTGCAATTTCATGCTCAAGCATAAGCCCATTATTTGTCGAAAGTAACGAACAGTGCATCGCTGGTAAATATCACAAAAAGTCACCGGGCGCAGAGACACTTTCCTACCCAGAATGTGCGCCTTGGAAGGAGAAGACTTGTTGCACCTCGGAGTTTGTAAAGGAGCTCAAAGCGAATCAAACAAGAACGTTATACAACCATGATTGGCATCTGTGCAAGAAGTTATCCGCTGAGTGCGAGAGATTTTGGATTAACCAGGTTTGAGAATGCTCTTTGAAAAAGGGACATAGAATCATTGAAGTGTTGGTTGTATGCACTCTAACTATCCCAAGTTAGAGGCGAAGAAGCCTTGTAACTAATTTATTTTCTTTTATAGGAATGTTTCTACCAATGCTCTCCATATGTTTACAAGTGGAAGCAACCAAGTGCAAATCCCTCCTTTGACATTTTAAAAGGTGGGACGTAGTGTTGATTGTATTATGACAAGTTTCTCTTTATTTAATGCTGCTCATTGCTGAAGGTGCTTTCTGGTCAATTTGCCCCACTTTTAATCTTGACAATGGGGCAGCTTGACTTGAAAGTGATCCGACTTGACTATTGCATTTTGAGACAAGTTGGTGGTAGGGTGAGCTGACAAGATTTCCTCCAAGCACATATAATGGCATTCTTATCCTTTGTAATAGGTGTGCCGATTTGTGCCTCTGTTTGCGATCGCTGGTTTCAGGCTTGCAAGACTGATCAAATTTGCGTGGAGAATGTCCTTACCGACTACAACTTCACAGAACATGGCGGAAACAGCTGCCCAAAAAACAAGCCTTGTATGACATATGAAAACATGTATGGCAGTGGCAAAAAATTATGCGAGAAAATGTGGGGAACTTCTTTCATTTATACAAAAGAAAATGCAGACAGCTCAAACTGCATGGTAATGTGGTTTGCTGGACAAAACCCAAATAGCAGAGTTTCAAAGCTTAAAGTTCCGAAGCTTAAAGTTCCGAGTGGCTCAAGATCACACTATGACTTTGCCATGAAAATTGTCTTATACTTTCAAATAATATTCATGGTTTTTACAACTGCATATTTATTGTAGTGAAAAATCTATGTGTTGTAGTTACATGTGTAGCATCATTAAAATACTGTTGCTATCATTTTATTCATTATGGTTGATATTACATTGTTTTTAGTCATTGCTTGAAAATATAATATTAATAGTTGCAATTGTAGTAATCATTATTATTGCTATAGGAAAATAAACAATTTTAATTATTAGTGCTCAGTCTGACCAGTCATCATCATCAAAGTCATCATCATCATCATCGTCATCTGAAATTAAAATTACTCTGATTAATCACTGATTAAAAGTCTTCCAATAAGTAAGAAGGAAGCAACTTTTGCTAAAAAGCTTCCTTTAGCACCTTCCTTAACAATTACTGACTTCGAATCTATTCTTTATAACATGTTAAGTGATAACGTATCCAGAGAAACCAAAACACAAGTGCATACCTGAATCTTGGATGTGTTTTTCACGCTCTTTCAATGCACTCATCAATGCACCAGCCAATCCAGTGCTTGGTAATGGGCTCTCTGGAGGATGCTCTTCCTGAGATACCTGTCAGAAAAGAGCGGAAGGAATTCACAAGCAGCAATATACACGTTTTTTTTATAAGAAACCTAGATCTAGACGCCCTAAAATTTAAGAAACTTTTAGAACTACAAGGAACTATTTAAGAAACATTAGAAATTTCGGAAACAGGTTTTTCCCTCACGGATTTGACAAATGTCAACTACAGTAAGTGTGTTTTATGTGCAAAGCATAACATTGTCGGCTCCACATGGCGATTTTTCGCATTGACGATTTTTCTTTGTTATAATACTAATACTTTGCCACATCCCCTTTTTTTCTTCGTTTTCACTGCAACTTTTTTCGTTAAATTAAGAAACTTTTAAGAAACTTTTAGAACTAAAATGTGGCTAAAATTTAAGAAACTTTTACTACTAGGCCTTGAGCCAGGTTTCTTATAAAAAAAAAGCGTGTATGGGAAAAAGAATGTGTTGTCAAAGTCTACTAAGCCCTCAAAAATTGAATGATCCCCTTGATCATTCAATTTTTGATGTTCCAGAGGCATGGTTTATGGGAGAGGGGCTAAATAAAATTCAGAAAACTGTTAGTAATTTTGTCATCATTCAAAATTCCAAAAACAAGGGAAGGGGACTTCTCAAAAGGATGGGCTTCATAGAGTTTTTACAGTTTTCCATCATGTATTGTATATATGTGGGTATAGCATAGTAATTAGATGATGCAAACATAAATGATCTTACAGTCTTGAGATTTTTTCCTTTTCGAATAGCATCAAGTAAAGCATCTCTTCCATCCCCGGATGTTGATTTCCTCTGCTCGTCATCAACCTTCTTCAATTTTGCACCGTGATGAATCTGATCAAGCAGAGCACCCCGGGCCTGTCCACCACTTGGAGCACTTGGTGATGGTGTGGCTGACATTGCTGGAGGTGGTGGAGGTACAGGACCACCCACTGGTGGAGGTGGAGGAGGTGGTGGTGCACTTCCACCCACCTGCGGAGCTGGTGGAGGGGGTACACTCCTTCCAGGTGGTGGAGGAGGTCCACCAACACGTGATGGTGGCGGTGGGGGAGGTGCCCCACTTGACCGAGATGGTGGTGGAGGTGGTGGTGCTGTGCCTCTTGAAGGTGGCGGTGGTGGAGGTAGGGGGCCAGACCTTCCTGTTGGTGCTCTTGGTGCATTCCTTGATGGAGGTGGAGGAGGAGGGAGACCTATATATTTGAAGAAAATAATGTAATTTCCATGGAAATGAAAGCATAATGGGTTGTTAAAAAACAAGACAATTGGATGGCTAATGAATGGCAAGCATACCTGCATCATGGGGAGGTGAAGGTAAAGGAGCTGACGGTTTGTTGAATGATTCCAATGCCAAATCAATGCCACCATGAGACTCAACAAAGTCATAGATGAAGTTGGATGTTTCTTCATCCTGCAGTTCTTTTTCAGTAATTCCCGCATTATCAAACAGTTTTTTCCACTTTGGATCAATGTTGTTGACCTGATAAATAAAGCGAAGTCAAAGCAATGAACAAAGATATCAAAAAGATATCTGTAAGCATTTGGAGGAAAGATTCTTTGATTTTTCTTGAAAGTAGACATTAGTAAGTAACCATGAATATTTATACTGGATAGCAACTTCAGCTATGATAGCTGTTATCAATGTGGGTCCAGTTGGTAAATGTAAACCCACAAATGTAGAACATGATCACTTACGTCAAAGCCTCCTTTTGGATCCCAACCCACATGTCCAACATGTCTGAAATAAGAATGAAATGATAAGATACTTTTGTTCTAAAACAGATTCAAACCTTCAGCTGTTTACATGAAACACAGCGTATTGGTTTTACCTGAAATCAGATGGCAGTCCAATATCATGTTTAGTCAATTTGCCCTTCTTCTTGTTTTTCTCATTTTTCTTGCTTTCAACACTCTTTTTAGCATTGTTGTTTTGATTATTCACTGGCGGTGAAGGTGAAGAACTCCTTGGAGGGGGTCCACGGTTCTGATTTTCTGTGAAAAAAGTATGTGGAAAATTAGTAGGTGAAAAGAAATGACAAAAAGGAGAAACCATGCAAAGAAAAAATAGATATATTGAGAAGGCATAGTGAGGTATTTACCATTGCTTGGCCTCAATGTACTTGCACTTCTATCAGGAGCTGGTCCTTTTTTTGTCATTTGATTCTTTCTTTCTAAAATTGGAAAAAAATTACTATAACTCAAGCATTTTCATTTGACAAGAAAATAACTCAGTACTTGATAATAGATTATAAAAACAAGCAAGTTAAAAATAAAACAAAACATACCTATCTTTCTTTGTTCTTTTGCCCTTAGTTTCTCTTCTATCTTATATCTGAAAGTTTCGGCTTCTTGTTGACTGGCAAAATTCAAAGCAGCATTGCAACTCTTGGGGAAAAAATTGCAGAAAATCATGGAAATACCCTATAGTGTTATTGAACCATGAAATACCCTATAGTTTTATTAAAATGTCTCATTAGAATGGAGCAAAGAGAAAGAGAATCTTACATCTGCTTCAAATGTATGAAAATAAGGTTGCACAGCTGAATATACAAATTGGCTGTATAATTCTTGCTCCCAAACCATTTTTTTACTCTGAAAATAATCAAAACAAATGGTAAAAACCATCAGAGTGAAAACAGACACACATCTCCATTTGTTATTTGAGCCAATCAGAAGTATAAATTATTAATCAATAATTTCCATTTATAGACAACAGTAACATACCGCCAAATCGATTACTTTTATGAAGTAGGACTTCCTTAGATTGTCTTTTGTGACTGTAGCAACACCAACGTATCTTTTTGTCCATTTGTCCCTACTTGATGGCAGTGCCATGTACACTTGCACAACTGCAGTGGCAAGAGTCTTTGGAGAAAAAAATAAAAATTAGAGGATAAAATAAACATTGTTGTTGGGGAATAGAGCTCCTCCACTCGGTGTTACAAACCGAAGCGAACTTTGAGAATATTGAAAATCTATAATATTGGAATTTTGCTGAAGTTTGAGCCTTCCTTCCTGCTTTCTCAGTGGGACAAAAAGGTGATCTTACAGCTAAATTACATCAAGGAAAATAATATTTTTTTGTTTTCTACTTTGGCAATGTTTGTAATTCACACAGAAAAATAGAACAATATCTACAACAATAGCTACAAGTCATTATCAACAACAGCTTTGAAGGCGGTAGGGCAAAATCAACAAACAGAACTCACAACACATCGCTTGCCAATGAGTTCGTACACTTCCTTGTTTTCATGGTCCTTGAGAAGACTTGAAGGAACGTTGAATTCTGACTTTCCACCAACAGTTCCACGGCGAGACTGTTGCATTTGATGATCCGTCATATTAATTCAATGAATTAATCAAATAAAAATTCATAAGCAGCAATTTAATCTTGTCTGTTTGTTATTTCAAGAAATGCTGCGAAAATAGAGCAACATGAAATGAAATGAAACCTCTTCTTGCGCAAGTACTCCTCCGCATAGCTACGCTCCTGCGCAGTACCTCGAACTATGCCACTGCGCATATTTACAGTGCCTTTCTCCTCCGCATAACCTAACTTTAAACCTCTAAACACCGGCAACCCTAAAGTCCAATGCCTCAGCCATTAAGACACTATTACGTCATATACGCTCCTGCGCAGTACCAATATTTATGCAACTGCGCATGCTGACCACCTTTCTCCTCCGCATAGGCTTACCCTAACCCTAACCCCAACTCTAAGTCCAATGCCTCAGCCATTAAGACACCATTACGTCATATACGCTCCTGCGCAGTACCAATATTTATGCTACTGCGCATGCTGACCACCTTTCTCCTCCGCATAGGCTTACCCTAACCCTAACCCCAACTCTAAGTCCAATGCCTCAGCCATTAAGATACCATTACGTCATATACGCTCCTGCGCAGTACCAATATTTATGCTACTGCGCATGCTGACCACCTTTCTCCTCCGCATAGGCTTACCCTAACCCTAACCCCAACTCTAAGTCCAATGCCTCAGCCATTAAGACACCATTACGTCATATACGCTCCTGCGCAGGACCAATATTTATGCTACTGCGCATGCTGACCACCTTTCTCCTCCGCATAGGCTTACCCTAACCCTAACCCCAACTCTAAGCCCAATGCCTCAACCATTAAGACACCATTACGTCTATACGCTCATGCGCAGTACCAATATTTATGCTGCTGCGCATGCTGACCACCTTTCTCCTCCGCATAGGCTTACCCTAACCCTAACCCCAACTCTAAGTCCAATGACTCAATCATTAAGATACCATTACGTCATATACGCTTCTGCGCAGTACCAATGTTTATGCTACTGCGCATGCTGACCACCTTTCTCCTCCGCATAGGCTTACCCTAACCCTAACCCCAACTCTAAGTCCAATGCCTCAGCCATTAAGATACCATTACGTCATATACGCTCCTGCGCAGTACCAATATTTATGCAACTGCGCATGCTGACCACCTTTCTCCTCCGCATAGGCTTACCCTAACCCTAACCCCAACTCTAAGTCCAATGCCTCAGCCATTAAGACACCATTACGTCATATACGCTCCTGCGCAGGACCAATATTTATGCTACTGCGCATGCTGACCACCTTTCTCCTCCGCATAGGCTTACCCTAACCCTAACCCCAACTCTAAGCCCAATGCCTCAACCATTAAGACACCATTACGTCTATACGCTCATGCGCAGTACCAATATTTATGCTGCTGCGCATGCTGACCACCTTTCTCCTCCGCATAGGCTTACCCTAACCCTAACCCCAACTCTAAGTCCAATGACTCAATCATTAAGATACCATTACGTCATATACGCTCCTGCGCAGTACCAATGTTTATGCTACTGCGCATGCTGACCACCTTTCTCCTCCGCATAGGCTTACCCTAACCCTAACCCCAACTCTAAGTCCAATGCCTCAGCCATTAAGACACCATTACGTCATATACACTCCTGTGCAGTCCCAATATTTATGCTGCTGCGCATGCTGACCACCTTTCTCCTCCGCATAGGCTTACCCTAACCCTAACCCCAACTCTAAGTCCAATGCCTCAATCATGAAGACACCATTACGTCATATATGCTCCTGCGCAGTACCTATATACACGCTACTGCGCATCCTGGCTACCTTTTTCCTCCGCATAACCTAACTTTAGCCCTAAGTCCAATGCCTCAGCCATTAAGACACCATTACGTTATATACGTTCCTGCGCAGTACAGTTAATTACGTCACTCCTCCGCATGACGTAGCCCTAAACCTAACCCTTACTCTGACCCTAACGCTGAGGCCAATGCATCATGCAGTGTACGTCAACTACGCTCCTGCGCAGTACCTAAAAGTGCACCACTGCGCATTCTGACCAACTTTTTCCTCCGCATTACGTAACTAGACTCACTGCATTGCGTCCCTGTGCCGCACTCGTTTTTGTTCGCCAGGTTGTGGCAAATTTAGAAATTAATGTTTATTAAAATTTGTTAATTTACTGTTAAATACTACATTACATCCTTCAGCTGACAATGGATCTGAGATTTAATCTGTGAATGTAACAATAAAAATAATCACTTTTCAAAAATAACCCAAAGCGAATTGGTCGGATCATCAGTGCCAGGTTGGTAAGTTTCTTTTTTTGCGTACGCGCAGCTGCGAATGGCGTAAATGGCGAAGGTGCGAGTGAGAAACAAATAGGCAGCGAGTTACGAACCAAAGTCAGGCTTTTAGATAAAAAGTTTGGTGTTCAGTTATTCAGCATTTGCTGATTAAGTCGTTTATTATAAGTTAATAATTGAACTCTGGTGTGAGCGTGCTAAAAAAATTCTGCGCTAGGCGCGAAGTATTTTTTACGCTTATGAGACGGCCTACTTTTGGGTAGGAGTTCGATCCCAAAATCTCCGCGTTATTGCGAGCCAACTTTGCAACCTGGCCTCAAAGCCCTAGACATGCTTATGCCCCCTAACTCTATGTGTTTATCAAACATTAAAATCAAGTTAAACAATCGCTGGTAATTTGCAACATCGAACTAAATTGGATACTAAAAATGAAACTTACCTGCTTCTATACTTTCAAATAACCGTCGATATTCAACCGTTTACATTTTTCTTTTCAATGAAAATGAAAACTTGTTCAGAGGCGGCAGCAACAAAGCAAAATATTGACATTTTCGAGTCCTCCTCCCGGGCATTCTTGTAGCATTACATCAGAACGAGGCTCCAATTTTTTGGTAATTTTTGAATAGTAAGTCCATAGTCTCTTGTGTTGGGCTGGTTTCGAGCGAGGCACTGGGACGTGATGTAGTGAGTCTTGGCTGATGCCTTCGCCATTAAGAAGCAATCGTTTCTCAATTATCAGAATGGAGAAATCGTTTCTCAATATGGAGAATTACAAAAATACAACTTGTAAAAATAATTAAATAAGTAAAAACTAGAAAAAGATTGAAGCACAAGCAAACAGAACGGTTCCTGCTTCCCCCAGCAAAAGTCACCAGCTACATTACATTTTACATGTAAATCTAAAATGACAGCATATGAGTAGCAGCTTTGTAGCAGTATCAAATCTGCAATTACAGCATCAGTTGAAAATCTTTGCATCTGAGTACAAAAGAGGAAAAGGGTGTTCGGCAGTTGGTTGCAGCCTGTAAAAAACAAACAAGTTATAATTACAGATGTAATTGAATTAGCTTACAATAATTGCTCAAAGACACATTGCATATACAGTTGACATCAGCTATCTCGAACAAGTTTTAATTTCCATTGAGAGTTCGAGCTTACGAATGTAAAATGCATTGCATCGTCATATACAATGTAAAAGTTCAAACAAGGCCTGTAAACAGTCGTAAACAAATGTTAATAGCTACAGTTTGTTGGTACTTGTTCAATTGCAGCTCGGAGCTACAGACAGTCGTAAACAAATGTTAATAGCTACATTTTGTTGGTCTTTGTTCAACTGCAGCTCGGAGCTAGACGCTTATTCGAGGAAGTGCTATTATACAATAAATTGAAAGAAACCAAACCAGTTATCCTTGGTCCAGGTCGTGTCTTTACTATCATACACGTGAAATGCATAAATATGCCTTGATCTGTCCGATACGTTTTTCTCGCTTTTGTGGACGACTTTACCGTGGATCAAAATACCAGAACCTGTTTGAATTAAATAGTTCTGAAATGTTAAATGACGAAATGATATTAGAAAATATGATATATATAGTCCAGTGGAAGCATTCAAAAGGTGTCCAAATACAATACACCCATTTTTTTTATAAGAAACTATGCAAATTTTTCGTACCAGGGTTTCTTAGTTTCTTAGGGTTTCGTACCTAATTATGGTACGAAAAGTTTCTTAGCAAGTTTCTTAAAACTGTTGGGATTTGTTACAAATCTGTGGGAATGAAGTGCGCAAGTTGTTTTGAACATTCTTTCTCGTTAAAACAACATAAAAAGTTTCTTAACGTTTTTCAATCGCAAAAAATCTCCTACCAAAGTTTCTTAAGTTTTGAAAATACGGACCTATGGTTTCTTATAAAGGGTTTCTTATAAAAAAAATGGGTGTAATGTAATTGTGTTTGCAATAACTCCTCAATTTTGGCCAGTGGCTGGAGAGAAAGGCTCGGGACGGAAACTGCAAACTTCACATCCAGACCATTGTTCCATCAAATACACAACGGCGTTGTATCTCTCATTGACTGAGAAGAGCCATCAGGTTCCTAATCCAATGGTTCTTTCACGCGGGTTTTTACTGCATTTGAAGCATGTTACAAACAGTATTGCGTTTCGTAACGTTCACCTTTTTTGACGGGAGCGGCGACAAATTTTGATTCATCGTATTCGTCTGGGGGCGCGGTGAAAATGGTGGGGGGTGTCTCAGCATCAGGGTTGCGGATCATGTAGCGATTGACAGGACCTCGAAGCAAAATAACAACAGAATATAATAAACAACATCCAATGGGCACATCAAAATAAATCGAAAATAGATGCACAAATCTCGCTAAAAGCAAAGAAATCTCTCTTTCGCTTGTATGAGGCGAACACCATGTCAAAACGGACACTTGACCCAGGCCTCCAGGCCGGTGTCCGTCTGAGAGAGATTCGAGTGTGTTTTAAACGTCGCTTGGTTGGATGAACAAGCTACTACTTACCTTTGTGAGATCCAGGAATGAACCAAAGGCAGGAGTTCTCAATAGTCACATCTTCGAGGGCAATCCACATGCCAACAACTCTTGGTTGTGGTTCGGTCATGAGAAATGTGGCATCTTGATGCGGTACAACTAACAAATTTGGAAATTTGAAACTTTAAATGAAAGCATTGGTCAGTATCTTTGGTTCTTGTTGACAAAGATTTGATGTATTACAGGGAGTGTGAAATGGAATGGGATAACTATGGAATGGAATGTTGTGGAATACACAAACAGTTTTGAACTCTCTCAAAACGAGCTCCTGTTCTGAATTCTGTGTCATTTGCATGCAGATTCATTTCCGAGAGATACAAAATAAACAACTTCAGATGTTAATGTGATTTCCTCTTAATATTGATTACAAACACTCACCCATCAAAAGAGTAACTGATAAAAGATGGAGAGATGGGAGTGGTTAAGCAGAAGAGATGCTAAGTGGCACAATACATGTCTTTGTTGTTGTGAGTGTCTGGTGAGATGATATTGATAAAGATGGTGAGACATGAAAAAATAGGGTAGCAGAGAAGGATGTGATATACTTACCACAGCCACCAACATGCGGTTGCTGCAATAAAACAACAGAATTTAGTATTAACTTGCATCAAAATAGGATATTGATGGGGCATGCAAAGAGTAGAAAAAGGGGGTACAAGCAAATAATGCTTACCTTACAAATGTACATGCTTTGGGGAATTTTAGGTGCCTCAAACCCGATTGACTTGAAAACATTCTGAAAACAAACAATTTAGAGCTATGTTGAATCCATTGAGCTGTATGACTACTTCATGGAATAACAAATCAAGTTAAAAATACAGCTTTTCAGGGTACAATTGATAAGGTATAGATTGATTTGCTTAAAAAACCTGAATTCCTGTGCTGAATGTTACATCCCGAAATGAAGGGTCAAGAATATGCAAACCTACAATGAAAGTCATGTGTGAATAATTAGCTTGCAAGTTTCCAGGCTAGATTATTATTTTCATATTAGGTTATGTGTATGTATCATATTTTACCATGTGCAACTTTATTTATGGCAAGATGCTTTTCTCTGTCAAGATTTCCTAGAAATCAAAGCAGACCATAATTATACAATAGTGCAAAACTAAAAGTAAAATAATTTAAAACGAAGTCATAAATAGTGCTAAATTGCAACAAAAACAAGGAGTTAATTACTAAAAATTTTGTCAATAAAAATCCATTTTTGAATTCCATAGGTATAATACCTTTGTCATCAAAAACACCATCTTCAAAAAAAAATCTTATCTTATCACCACTTGTCATAAAATAATCATCATTTTTCTAAAACAAAACAAATAGTCTTTAAATAATACTATTCAACATAACACTTTAATTTCATTTGCAAAGAGTATTTGGTTGATAGTTTAGAATTACTGGGAGTACCTGGTTTGTTGTTGAAAATACTGATTTTGGATGTGAATTTAAATCAAAACTGTCAACATGTTCCCTGTATCTTTTTCGTAACGCACAACACTGTTCTTCAGTAAGTATATCTTCAATGACGAGATATCCGTCTTCGTAAAACTAAACATAAATAAAGAGATCCATCATAAGCACGGGCAAATGACGTTCCAGCCAAATAGACAAATTATAAACAATGTCACTTACTTTATCTACCAAATCTTTACTTAGTTTGTGTTGACTTTTTGCCATTTTCCTTGCTAACTATCTTATTCACTCAATACAATCGACTTGAGTAGAAGCAAAGCAGCACATGACCAGCAGGAACAATTTTTATCACTTCTTCGCTGAAGGTGTGTGGAGGGTGTGTACCTCCCACCCCTGCCAGCAAAAGGAACGTGCAGTGTGACAGTGTGAACAAATGAGTGTGAACAGAACAGCCATTGTGTAGTATAATATTATGCTTTTAGCATATAATTTTGACCAACAGTTACCATTTAGCATAAATCTAGCATAATCTGAAATCTGGCATAATTTCAGCGTTATTTTATCATTCTCAACTCTTTTTTATTTTATTTGATAACGAATCCTTCAAAAGTCTATTTGATCCCAGGATGAATCCGATGCTGAATGGCATCCAATTCGATTTCCAATTCATTTCAATTCAATTCAATTTCACATGAATTTCCATTGAATATATCATGCATTTATACAACATGTTTTTGTAACATATAAAGTTGTATGTGTAGATATGACTTCGATTATACGTTTTAATGCACTTTCTGGAGCGCAAGATGAATCACCATTGTGCTATTTACTTCAAGTTGACGAATTCAGATTCCTGCTTGACTGTGGGTGGAATGAAAGTTTGCAATTGGATGTTGTAGAGAACATCAAGAGGTCAGTTCGTTCAATCTTCTACATATCGTTTATTATATGAACTTATCTCTGGAAATCTAAAGCTGCAAACTTTCTAATATTTTCATTATACTGATTATTCAAACGTAATAGGGGATCTTGTTTCTTACTATTTAATTGTTTTTCAATTTTCTTTAAAGGTATGTTGGGCAAATTGATGCTGTTTTGATATCACAACCTGACTTGTATCATCTGGGTGCTTTGCCGTATGTTATCGGAAAGTGCGGCTTGAATTGCCCCGTGTATGCAACCATTCCAGTTTACAAGATGGGCCAAATGTTCATGTACGACTTCTTTCAGTCGCACCAAAATGAACAGGATTTCACAATGTTCTCTCTCGATGATGTTGATTCCGCATTTGAGAAGATTGTCCAGCTGAAGTATTCACAGCATGTCAGCCTTAAAGGTAAACAGCACCAATTGTTGTAAAGGGGTATTTCAGATTTGTCCTTTGTAACTATTTCTTGCATGTATGTGGTTTTGAAATTTGTTTATCTAGGCAAGGGTCATGGTCTCAGCATAACACCATATGCAGCTGGACACATGATTGGAGGAACAATGTGGAAGATCATGAAAGAAGGAGAAGAAGATATCATTTATGCTGTTGATTATAACCACAAGAAAGAAATGTGAGCATTATTCTGCTTCATAGCATTCAAGCTTGTACGATTTGCTACCGGGATGTTCAATTTAGTTTTGTTTAATTTTAGCCACTTGAATGGCGCTGTGCTGGAGACCTTAAGCAGGCCTTCATTGCTTATCACAGATGCTTTCACTGCCTTGAATGTCCAGGCAAGAAGGAAGGAAAGAGACATTCAACTTATGAGTAAACATCTTTCATAATTATCTGTAATACTCTTATCTCAACTTGTTATGAGACTGAAGCCTGTTTGAGAGCTGATAAAGTAGGCTTTTTAATGATATGACACTTCTTTGCTCCTAGATAACATACACTCTGCTGTACGTAGAGATGGTAATGTTCTGTTAGCTGTTGATACAGCTGGGAGAGTTCTTGAGCTGGCTCAGTTATTGGTATGTAGTAATTTAATTTAATCTTTTGTAGCATTCTATTGCATTCCAATCTCACTTATCATAGGTGAAACTTTCTTGGGGCACTTGTAAAGTCATGAAAAAACTACCTTTTTGGGACTTTGTTCAACCCCCCACTTCCCCTAAAGCAATGTTGCTTTCTCAAGCAGACCCCTTTGTTCATCATGCAAAAAGAATTTTGCTGATATTTTATAACAGGAAGGGGGTGCAGGATGTGTGCTAAACTTGCAAAATTGTAGGTGTCGTACAAATGAGCACGTCAAATAGCATATAGCATCACATGAAGCCTATTGTAGTGACCTACAGTTGGTCTCATGTGATACTGTATCCCATATACAGATAGCTTCAGCTTAATAATCACTTTAGTAAGTGATAAAAGGCATTGATATAACCAAAAGGGCTTCAATTTTGTTACAGGATCAGCTATGGAGAACACCAGAGTCTGGCCTTTGTGCCTATTCATTATGCTTGCTAAACAATGTCAGCTACAATGTTGTTGAATTTGCCAAGTCTCAGGTGAATCTCTATGTTGGCTCTACTAAAATATATCATGTATTCCAGTGCTTATCCTTCCTCAAACAAACGAATTATTGTGCAATAGCTTAGACAAAGGCAATTTTATTGTGCAATAGCTTGTCTTTCTGTGTGAGAAAATCATTATGGAATGTTGTTGTTGTTGTGATTTTAGGTTGAATGGATGAGTGATCGGATGATGAAGACGTTTGAGGGTGGGAGGAACAACCCATTTCAGTTCAAGTAAGCTTTTCTACACTGTAATTCAATACTTGTATTCTCATTCTATTTTCTGCCAACTCATTGTCGTTCAGTTTAATTTATTTGTTACGCTATTTTATTCCAGACATATCACTTTATGCCATAATCTTGCAGACGTCAATAAACTATCATCTCCAAAGGTTTGCATACAGTTTCTCACATGAAGCACGAGTTTCTTACATATACAGTGGAATCCCGCTATAACGAACCCCGTTTATAACGAACTTCCCGCTATTACGAACTAAAACTCCGGTCCCTTGGATTCTGGGAAGTAGTTCTTCATAAGAAAATGTCCCTTCTGTATAACGAACTCCCGCTATAGCGAACTATTTTCTCGGTCCCTACAGAGTTCGTTATAGCGGGATTCCACTGTATATGGGGTTGAGTTTGTATGGGTAATTCTACGCGTGTCTTTCAGGTCGTTCTCGCCAGTACCGCTGACCTGAACTGTGGCTTCGCAAGAGATTTGTTCATTGAATGGGCATCGTCGCCAAACAACAGTATCATCTTCACGACGATGACGTCACACGGGACGCTGGCAAGAAAGCTGATTGATAATCCGAAACTGGATTCGGTTGAGCTTGAGGTGAGTTTATTGACGTCTCTAATCTTGACAATGGTCGCTAGCTTCAGGGCATAGGTCTCTATAGCAGACTTATCTTAAAGCGATTTATTTTGAAGAGTATCTTACGTTAACTCCTGCGTTTGCTGTCCTGCATTGATCTCTTTATGTCGTAACTGTAAGGGGTCGATACCTGCCGTAAATCCTCAAATAAGCCCCCCTCCTTCAAATGAGCTCCCTGCCTTGAATATGCCCCATCCCGATAATCATTTGCAAGGGTAATGAGTCCAAGTATCAAGACATTTCGGTTGTGTAGTGACTGCATTGCAAAGCCAAGAATTCTAATAGTTAACCACATAATATTGCTTTCAGCTTAATATTGAATAAAAATACAGCCAAAATTTCGTTTTTACAAATAAACCCCCTGGGATTATTCTATGATTTAGGGTATTCCTATTTTTATTTTGTTTAGATTAAAAGACGTGCTAAACTAGAAGGAGACGAACTTGAAAGGTATCTTGAAGCCGAACGAGAGAGAATGAAGCAGGAAAAGTTGCACGAGAAGCTTCAAGCGGAAAAGTATTTCGTATCTTCTATCATTGCATATTTACCTTATTTCGCTTGTTCTGTGTATCAGCGAATGTTTGGAATTCTTGAACATTGGTCATTCTCCTAATAATCCGTGTTTTTTTTTAGACGTTTGAGTGCGTTTGAGGAGGAGAGTGAAAGCGAAAGTGATGAAGAAATCGAGTTTGGAGTCAACAGTACAGGATTGAAATCTAAACATGATTTGCTTGTTGCCGATGAAAAGGTCTCCTTTTATTTTCTTTAGTGTATTTAGTTATTCTTACATACTAGCACGTCCCTTATTCATTTATTCATCCATATACATTTATTTTATCAATTATTAATTTATACTTGTTTTTTATCTATTATCTATTCCTTTATCCTTCCATCTGGCAGTAACTCAGCTAGTTAATTACTTCGTAATTTGCAATTGCCACCATTTCCTTTCAGCTGCGAACAAAAGGAAATTTCTTCAAACAGGCAAAATCCTTTCCAATGTTCCCATTTAAAGACGAGAGATTAAAATGGGATGATTACGGAGAAATAATTAAGTATGCAAATAATCTTTCCAACAAGCCTGAAATTTTTATTCTAACTCTGCACCTTCACTTATACCACACCATATTTTAACGTTTTATTAAATCCAAGATAATCCAAAGTTTTGCTATATCATACACCACATATATAAGATCTTACCTATATCAGATTATCTATGTTGGGCTTGATCTATATGAGATGTTATTTATATGGGGCTTGATCTGTACTTACAGACCTGAAGATTACGTGTTACAAGAGTCAGTTGCCATGGAAGAAGAGACTACTATTCTGGTACATTATCACTCGACATTTCTTAGATTATCGACTCGACGTCTTATTCTATTCTGTTTTCTCATTGTTCGTTCCTTCTCAATTCTGTTTTCTCATTGTTTGATTTCGTTCTCAGGAAGAAGAGAAAATGGAAGAAGAATTAGAAGCAATACACGGTAAATTAAGATGATGCCATGTGTTTCTGTTAGTTCAGAAAACTTTAAATTTGTGATAATTTCTGATCAATCTCCCGGTATTTTTACAGATCTTACCAAGGTACCGACCAAGTGCGTTGTCACAAGAGAGAAAGTGGACATAAAGTAAATCTTTTTTATTTAGACTTGAAACATAAATGAATTGAGCTGCAATTAACTGTCAACGGAGTGAACTGCTGTTACATTAATTGTCCCTCCTCGTATTAGCTTGCATTGGTTGCTGGTAGACGGTTCGGGCTCTACAGGGGGAGTCTTCTTAGATTATGCAGCTACTATATGACAATGCAGCTAATAGTATTGTGCGTATTTTAGATGTCAAATCACGTACATCGACTTCGAAGGAAGGTCGGATGGAGAGTCGGTAAAACGAATACTATCACTAGTTAAACCGAGACAATTGGTAAGTAAAACACTAGTTTGTTATTATTTGATATCCTTATTTGAACCCTGGTATCGAGTCGAGTTCTGACGATACACTTCTCTAAATAATATAAAGCTGCTATTGTATTCTAGATAATTATCCACGGTACTGAAAAAGCCACCCAGAATCTGTTTGACCATTGCAAGAAGAACCTGAATATGAATGCAAATCGCATTTTTGCACCGAAAATCGGAGACACGATCGACGCCACTCGAGAGAGTCACATTTACCAGGTAACGTGGATCACCTTTGATTATTGTGCCACCCTGGAGTAATTGTGTTTCAATTGCACTATCACTGCAGTGAAGCGTGATTTTCCGGGGGAGCACAGGCTTCGTATATTTCGCGATTCAACCTCGTGTTTGTTCTGCAGGTGAAATTGAAGGATTCGCTGGTCAGCTCTTTGTCGTTTGCGCAAACACGTGATACTGAGCTCGCATGGGTTGATGGGCAATTGATCATAGAATCTTCGGGCGAGAGTTTCACAGAAGATGATGGAATGGAGACAGATGCAGAGTTCCGAAAAGAGGCTGTGCCAATTCTAGAGCAATTGCAACCCGAAGAGGTAATGTTTGTTTGTCAAGGCTGATAATGTATATACAGCATCGATATTATTTGCACTTAACTACTGCACCACATACATATATACAGAAGTTTCTATTTTCATAAGTACCTCATACAGTGCTCGATACGTGTACATGTTAAGCGTGGGCATTTGTCGTGTGCACGTACACGATACATGCTCAGGTTGGAAAACCTTGCTGAATTTTTTTTCCGACCTCAGCATAAATATAAAAAATACAAAGTATAGCCGATGAGAGGAGAACACTTATACATTGCTGCTAATTCTGAAGCTTGTTTTTTGTATTTGTATTGCATATTATTGTTTTGTGCAGATACCTGGTCACAGGAGTGTCTTCATTGATGAGCCAAGACTCTCAGACTTCAAGCAGATTCTTACCAAGGCCGGAATTCAAGTAAGACTGTCGTGATATTTGATTTATTTGCTTGTAGAAGTTCTGGGATTTACGTTGAGCAAAATTGTGCACTTGGTAGCTTTCCAAAATAGGGACATCGAAGAATCTTTATGTGTGCATTCTCATTCAAAAAGTTGACAATTTTACTGCGAATCTTAGTTGAGGAGATTTTATTACATATTTCAGGCTGAGTTTTCTGGTGGAGTGCTTGTCTGCAATAACATGGTCGCAGTACGAAGGGTAAGAGACCTATCACATCACCCTGTAGTGACCTTTCTTTCTCAGGCACTGTTTTAGCCGACTAGATCATCAATTAATATTCTCATTTTCTATTATCAATTATTAATTTTAATCAATATGTTGTTGCTATTATTATGTTATTTTTATTGCTTAATCATTTCTCTCACCAAGTTATCATTTTTGACGTGTTTTTCATGGTTCTAATAGTTTTGATTTTATCATTTCAGAGTGAAGCTGGTAAAATTGGCATTGCTGGTGCTCTTTGCGATGATTACTATGCCATAAGAGACCTACTTTATCAACAATACGCTATTGTATAGTATTATCTTAAGCGTAGGAGAATGGAGATATCTATTCAAAAGCAAGTTGTTAACCTACGACTGCCTGCCAATTTTAACATAACAGGCGGCTTTGATATCTGGCTTGAAAACTGTAAATAGTTGAAATAAATAAATAACGACCAGAGTCAGAGTAAGCCTTGTATAAGAATCATTTTTATGTATACTTGAAGCAGGAGGAGACAAAAGGCATCATAACATGTTGATTCAGTTTTAATGTTTTTACAACCAATGTGTTGTTGTTTTCCTGAAACTCTATTGCTGTCTCTAACTGACAATTATGAAACTTGAAAAAGAACTCAGTTTTTTGCATTAATTTACTGGAAATTGACATGATCAATTGTGTTATAGCGTTTGTTTTTTGCTGCATCTTTTTGTTTTCTTCAGAAATGGTCTTCAAAGTTGGTTAGGTTTGTGAAAAGTTCAATTCTGACCTGAAAATCAAGTAAATATTTTTTGATCGCAGAATCGTAAACAATGTTGTACTTTTATACCTCTTGGGGGTACATTGCATTGTAGTAATCAAGAAAATAATTTAAGTAGTTCTCTTCCCAAGTGGCACAAGTCGTGTATGATTGACACGGGACATCTCATTCATCTATAAGCGTGCATTTTCATTTAGCGCTTGTCCAATCAATGATCAGAATTATAATGACGTAAATACAGCTCTCTAATCTGATTGGTCAATGTTAGTAGCACAAGTACCACGTTTATCAACACCCCAAGGTTTCTTTTGACAAACCAAAACTTTTTGTTTGTCGGGAGTTGTCAAATGAACACTTTATTTCTCTTGGAATAAAACCTGAATTTATTAGTTTCAAAATATGTTTTTCAAGCAAGTAGTCGCTGCATATTCTTTGCAACGTTCGTCACGGTGAGTTTGAGTTTATTTTCGAAGTATTTTTTCGTTTACTTTACTTTATTTCGTAAGAAAGGTAAAATAAAGAAACTGGTCCAATTTACGACAATAATTGCCAGGCTATAAATAATATATAGGTTTCAAAGCATAGACATTAGTCGTGATCTATAGACATTTAATAAGTGATCATCTTTAAAAGCTAAAACCATATTATGTGCTGTCTTTTGTGTTATATACTAGGTACAGTTATATTAATTAAGCTATACCAAAACAACGGTGGTCGTAAGGAATAAAATCAGTGCTTATACATATATGTTTACCCATTTCTACTTTAAATTTTAATAAATAGGAGAAGCAAACTCCAGTTCTGTAGAACAGATTCTTCTTAGATGAAGCTTTATTTTTCTGGTGCAGATAATTGATACCTAAAAAAAACATTTCGATTTGTGTTTGCTCCAGTAATACAGTTTTAGAACATTTAGTAGGTACATCAAACTGAATTATTTTAAAAACATTCTTTACTCTCAACTATAATATTAAATACTATCATAAGTAAACGTAGAACATTTACCATTTCTTTTCGCCTTCAGTAAGATTGATATTGTTCAATGCAATCAAGACCTTGATAAAAAGAAAGAGAACATTTGATTATATCTAATCATAAATTTCTTCAAAATACTGATTGATACCATCTTTAGACATGCCGGGATAGCTCAGTTGGGAGAGCGTCAGACTGAAGATCTGAAGGTCCCTGGTTCAATCCCGGGTCACGGCATACTTTTTGACATTTTTTGGAGTTACATTCAATTTCGCTTGATTTTTAATGGAATGAAGTATTACACTCACTTCACCAATGGATTTGTCCTCAGGTTCTTGTTTGTTCATCACACCCACTTTAAGTGTTCGTTTGAGCAACTCTTCGTAACCAATGAAGTAATCAAATCTAGAAAAATATTACGTCAGTTGAAACAGTGCAAAAGCAAAATATCTCCCGTGCGGGGAATCGAACCCCGGCCGCGGCGGTGAGAGCGCCGAATCCTAACCACTAGACCACACGGGATAACAATATATACTGGTGGACTTCTCCAGGAAAACAATTTTGATGCTACCATAATTTGACTTCGCATCTTTAACTTACTCTTGTTCAAACTTCGGATCCTTTTCTTTGACAAGTTGAGTTTGTCTCATCCCGGATTCACTTTCATCAGGCAAAAGGGTCAGCACAACAAATGTATTCAGTGCATCACTTGCATTTTCAGGCATCAGGTCTCTGCGCAACAAATAAAAGAAATTTTAGTACAAATTAATCAACCAAAATGCATAATGTGATTGCTAATGTGCTCAAGTCTATTTCACTTCTTCTACCTTGCTTTGTGCACGATTATAAAAACTTTGTTTTTCCCCTCATTCCACTTCAAAGTCAGTTCGATTTCGCCTTTCAAAAACCTATTTGAGAAGGAATAAACTCCAAATAGAGACAAGCAAACAAACAAGAAGACGTAAGCTGTCCATGCTTACAAATTTGAGTAGAGTGATATATTGAAAAAAGATTTCTAATCGAGATTTACTTATTTCTTCTTCTCACTGTGGACGCCCTAGAGAGAATGGAAACAAATTGCATATTTATTACACTTTTACGATGAACATAACAATTTTCAGTTACAAACAATATTTCTTTCTCCTTACTCTGTATCATCTTTAGTATCGGCATTATTCTTGCCAGTATCACAAACCAAGGCCTGGAAATTTAAGTATATTGCATAAATCATACTTCTTTCATCAATATTTTACTTGCTAGAAAACGCAAAACAACTAAATGGTTGTGCTAGATTAATCACCTTCAGCTCAACAATCATCGACAATGAACTTTCATCAGTTGCTCCCTTCAAATTAAAAGGCTGTTTGAATCTCATGTTGCGCTGCTTGAGCAGGCGATCGATAGGAAAGTCAAGTCTGCCAAGATTGAAATCGTCTTTCTTGTCAAGAGCCTGAGCAAGAGAAAACACACCAGTTATTCACATACAAATACCCGAGTAGTTACATCACTGCATACCAAATTAGAGCATCTATTAACGATGCAGGTATATTCACCTGGGGTGTAGCAAGGTATTTAAGGGAGCAAATAACATTTAAATAAATGCGATCAATAAATTGAATTTGCCACAAAGGAGAAGCCATGTCTCCCTGACTTGCCACTACCTCCCCTTTTTCTAGCTACAACTCTAATACCCACTGACCTGTACGTTAAGTTCTTGAAATTTTGGATCTCGAACCATAAACTGGAACATTTCCTCCCACACTGGCTTAGATGTGTCTTCGAGTTTCTATAAGGGAGAAAATTTTTTTGAATTAAACAATTTTTAAAATCTTCGTCTCCAGTTCATGGAGCATTTGAAAAATTGCAACAAACACTGGGGACATGGCAGTGAATTTCCTTGCAGTAACGCTGGCAATATACCTTTGACATTTCGATTTGATTTCCAACTGTAATTGTGCAAAATGGATTGCTGGTATCGTCATCTTTGTTGGTAACCTGAAAGTAATTTTTGCTTAAAATTATATAAGGTAGCCACTTGAAAATCATGATGTAATATGTAACAATGAAAATGTAACATGCTATCAAGAGAGTTCTCTTGTGTTACCTTGATCTCATCTAGTACATACTAGGTAAGATGAAGATAGCACAAGAAATCCTACAGTATGTTGGTAAATATAGTTTTGCTTTATACTCGTACTGGTAGGTTAGAGGCAGAGTCGAGTTTCACGAATAAAGCTGCAGTTGGAGATTGATCTTCCTTGTCGGTCTACAAAACAATTATAAGACACTTACTTTAAAATTTAATAAAATTGAATAAAGACTCACGTAAACATTGACCCAAGAGTATTGATGCGAAAAAACGTTAATGTTATTTGCATTACATTACTATCTAAGCGATGATCTATTACCTTTGCAAGATCAGATGCTTTGCTGCTAAACTTAAACCACTGGCATCTCAAATGAATTTTTCCTTTCTTTACACCTTCCAATGGAAGCCACTATAAAAGAAATAATAATAATTAGAGTACACAATTTCTAGGCTTGCAATGGAAAAGGTAATTATAGCAGTGTAGTAATACTCTTACCAGATCAGTGATACCTTTTTGTACAATCTTACTGATGCTAATTTCTGTCCTATCAATAGAAGCATTTTAATTATATTAGGACATTTTTAATTTACACTGATGAGCAAAATAGATGCACCCTGATTTTTCAAAGTGTTGTTCCGTTACCAACCTTCCTAGACTTTCATCACTTGTTCCACGATCCTTGTCAAAAACTTCGACCTTAATTTTGCGTCCTTGACTATTGTCAATAAATAGCTGGAAAGTATAAACACTTAACATAAATGCAATAAAATTAATCGCAAACGACACTATATATCCAATTTTAGTTTGGTCTTGGACACACCTTTTGGTCTTATAATTCTAAAGCATGGTCCTTGAAGTTTGACAATTTGAAATTTGGTTTGTAGTCTTGATATTTGCTTAATTATTGAATAATATTGACAAAATAACTGTAAAACATTTCACATCTTTATTGCAAAATGATTTGAGCATAAATCATTGAAACAGATGGATCATGAGAAATTTCCTCTGCTATCTCTGTCATTGCTAATATAAATTATAGACGTGTAGCAAGCAAGAAGCTCACTACAGTTCTTCAGTGAATGCTATGTTGTGGTTGCAATTAGCATGCTCCTCTTTAGCACGCAATAATTGTTTAGCCATCTATAAAAATTGCTTTCTACGTGCAATATTGCTTAAAGCCAATTGTTTTGAATTCCAGATTGAGTTTCTTAATTAAATATTGAAAATAGTAAACTTACCTCGTAAGCCTCGTTCCAAACTGGGCTCAGTGTTTCAGTCATCTCCTTTGTCTTAAAGCTACGCTGACCAACTTAGTAGACAATCCAAAGTAGGAAAGCCATTATTGATTGTCGTAATGAAACAAAGCAGCATTTGAGATGTGATGCTCTTAGATGCATAAGATGCAATTCTCTATCTCGTATGCATCTATACGGTTCTTTGCATTAAAACTTCAGCTTTATTGTTAAGTAAGTATGTTGGGAACTAGTTTGCATACGATCATAGTAGAATACTGCATATATGCATGTATGCGACAAGCCAAAGTAACTTACCGTGCAGTACGACGTAAGGATCTGAAGTGTTTTTACTGAATACGTTTATATCTCTTGCCATCAGATCTTCTGCTTCAATCACTTCGATCTTCAAGACGCCCTAAAATACGAAGAACTTCATTCAGTGCTGGTTGATCATACTGAATAACAAAGCAAAAGATGATTACAAGTGGAGCCCAGAAGGGTAGGCACATTAACCAATCCTACTGCATAATTGCGTTCGAAAACACTCAAAACGACGTTTTCTAGGGGTTCAAAGCAGTTCCATATTCTGTGCTTTTAGAACAAATGTATCTTTTGAACCAGTTGTCCTAGAAAGCTGCAAATTGTTGCAACGTGATGAGCATGAACGAAATAATATGGTTCAACTATTTGCAACTTAGATTTCATTGCAAACTATCACCAGCGTATAATGCATGATAAAAGCATGTATGATATAAATTATTGTAACGAGGTTAGGAGGTTACGTGGGTGCTCTTTTGATTTTTACGAGTTGTTTGTTTTACTTACATCCGGCATTGGGTACATTAATGATTCCAAATCGGCATTTTTGGCAATCGGTATTTTGATTCGGTTAGGCAGGGCAACAAAGCTCGATAGAACATCCTTTATAACACAGTGTAGTATGTCGCTGAAATTGCAAGTAGATAAGATGTATATGTTTCCAATTAGAGACAAGCATTCAAGATGGCTACATCACTTGCTTAGTCAAAGGATTAGCAAGAATTACCGACAATTGTATACTAAATTCTAAACAGCTTGTAAGAATTTTCAGTTACCTCAAACCAGGCATATCAAGAATGCTTAGCAGATTTGTCAAATCAAAATCGATGTCCTACAAGGCACAGATAAATGTTGCAATATTCGTAATGCAAATAAGTTGCAAGCAATAGGGTCACATGGATTAGGCAGAACACGGTGCAGATGTTACAACGTTTTTGTACTGAAACAAGGTAAACTTACAGGGCATTCCAGAAAGTATATTGACATTCCACCAATCAATGGTGGAGATGTTATCAATGGATTGATCTCCACACGAATCTTCCCGCGAACCTAAAAGCAAACAAGCAAGAAGTAAAATGAAATGGTTAATTAATTCACGCATTAACTGGTGTAGTGCACGAGATGCCTCGGAGCATTTTGGGTTCATACGTTGTTTACTCACCTGTATATCCGTAATTCCAGCTGACATTCCCTTTAGATTAACCTTCACGCTAGCATCACCAGTGTAACTGTAATGTAAACAGCACAAATAAGCTCTACATAAACATATTCAGCTTCAACAAACCAAGAAAGGTTAAATGTGAGAGTGGCGCTCGATTCAAAGACAGCATCATACAAATAGATTTACATGAAATCAACATCTGCAATTATTTCAGATCTCTCGACATTCTTCGTGTAAACCTTTATTCCACCCAATTGTGGTGCCTGAAACCGATAATAAACATATATTTAGTGAATAACTTGTGCGTGTACTTGTATTCATTAGGACCCTGTGCAAAAATCGATAAATAGAAAGATGATAGCCAAAAAATATATATTTAGCAGATGGGCGTGACCAGTGTAACGTTAAGCTTCAAGACAATGCAAGGCATACTTGGTTCCCAAGGCTGACTTCTTCAAAATAGAGTGACTTAATAATGCCAGGTAGTTTTTCTTGCATCTTTGGCTCCACTGTCTCTTTCATTATCTTATGAACCATTTTTCCAACGTAAGGCCACATTTGAAGAATTATCTACAAGAAATAACTAGCTTTATTGCAAACAATATTGCAAGATGTGCACCCAGCAAAGCTTACGATGTAGCTAACTTGCGATACAGTAGCTAAATAGACTCATTACATTACGTCCCAGTGCCTCGCTCGCAGCTCGCTCAACACAAGGTCAATAGCAAAAGCGAGCAAAACGAGTGAGGCACCGGGACGCAATGTAGTGAGTCTAGTACCTAAATATCGCGAAGGAAGAAAAAAATTTGCGTTCCACCATTCCTTAGTCAGTGTTTTATTCAAGCTCACCTCGTTCAGCCATTCTGCTCTTTGTACGTCAGGAAAGAACACCTACCAAAGTAAATTGAAAAACATAGACTGGTCCATGTGCTGGTATCAATGTGAAGAACATTGTTACTAATGTACATTGTTGGAGAAGTTCTTTTGAAGGAGATTGGGAAGAATTGGTCACCAGTTAGTCAGCAAGTCAATTTGTGACAAAGTAACACGTGCTCGTAACTGTGCATTTTGAAAATCTTTTGTCTTATGACCAGAACACATCATAAAATAAGCAATTGCAAGATATCCTGCTAAAACGCGCAAGAAAAGCCAAAGCAGATTGAAATACTTTAACCAACACCAGATGAAGGCAAGAGTCTCTCGACGACTGTTTACTCGTCGAATAAAAACAATAAACAAAATTAAAAACAGCTGCGATTAAATCCAACAAGCAGCTAATGAAATGAACATCTTTAAATGAAATGCAAGACAATAAACAGGTCCTTTATTGACTTTTGGTTTTCATTAGCTAACTCAAATTCATTTTGCAGAATTTGCGACCGCAAACCTGACAGCTGTATTGTTTCTCAAATTCGCCTATTTTGATCCGAAAAAAAAAACAAGCATGGCTTGCTTGAGATGCTTCACAACACGCAACAGGTGGAATAGCCAAATGATGCATATCGCTTATCAACAATTTTGCCTAAGTCGCTAAACGTCTCTACAGCATAGATATAGGCGTGTCTCGTCTCTGTCTGATTAACATTATAGACATCCATTGCAAGGCATACAATGCCAAAGTTTCATTTCCTAGTAGCAAGATAATATAAGAGAACCTCTATTATGTTATCTTGCCGGTAGTGGTTATACTGTGTAACTATACTCGGATTATAATCCGAGTATTCGGATTGTTTGAATCAAAATGGCGTATTCAACGTCACAGTAACAGCGAATAACAATGCCGTATCAACTTTATTGGGATCTTATATTCAAAATAGTTGATTCTCTTTTATGATTGTTTGGAGAAGACAATGTACATGTTCTAGTTCGTTTACACTGTATGCGAATGTAGAGTCTGTTTGAGTGTGCAGACAGAAATATAATGCGAGGGAAAAGCTTACCCATGATGGCAAGTTCTTGACCTGAGAAAGCACCTTTCGTTCGTTGGTTGTGACTTCACGAAGAGACCTCATTCTTTTTTCTTTCTCTTTCTGGTTGAGTCTCCAGATTGCGAATATCAGCATACCCATCAAAACCCAAACATAGTGCAATCCAGCCCAACCAACAGTCCAAATTGCCATTGCTGCAAGCACGATCTTGGCATGATGTATAACAATATTCTTTATCTTATCGGCATCGAATCCTCCAGCAGCCTGTTGCTGCTTGTCTGGAGAACTTGTGCCTCCATTTTCTTGAGCTTGAGCACTGCCTTCTTTTCCAACGTCTTCTTCTGGCATGTTTTCAGATACAGATATGTCGACAAAGCAAAGCAGAATATGCTTTGTTTATTTCACGATATCCTTGGCAAACCACGATCCAGAAACAGTTACGATTATAGCTCGGACTGTTATTTACAGATCAAGCTATTTGCGCGCAGCAACTTCTATTTATCCTGTTCTTAACGCTCTCGCAAGAACAAGTTAATGGTAGTTTATGATCGAATATTCAATCAGAGGAATACCAAACAGCTGCAACCGGTCACCAGTTGTTTTCACGTGTTTTTTTACAATGATTTGTATTCATCGAGAGTCCCGCCGATTGTAAGAGACAATATAAATCAGCATAACAATGGAGCATTGCAACCACAAATGAATCAGAAGGATTTGTTGCTTTGCTAATCTTGAGTACAGAGCAAACATTCGAGCTTTTGAAGATTGTTGCAAGGCCTGCAATATAATTAATAGGAATTGAATATTTGATTAATGTCATTCTCATTCTATGAATTGAAGCATGAAGCAAGAAAGAAATTGTCATTCAGAAAATCTATCTCCCTGAAAAATTTCTCAGTTGGGGACTTGGCTGGGGAGCTCGAAAAGGGAATCTTCTAGAAGAAGGGGAGAAATCTAAAGCCAGTAACGCGGATCAATGTCATTGGTTAATGAAAGCGATTTGGTCTTTCGCGATTGGCTGCTCTGCTGAATGTCTCAAAGTGAGACAAAAGAGGTTCAATGGAAACCTCGTGTACAAAGACTTTGGTTCCTCTTTGGCCTAATTGCTGGAGAAGCGAGTTGAGAAATATGGCAGTTCTAAAGGTTTTCGTTGTATTATTGCTACTATCTTATTGTATATGTGAAGAAGGTGCAGATGATGCTACAAAGGAAGAGACAACTGAAGCTGAAGAAACAGTGCCTAGTGGTGAAGAAGAATCAAATGTCCCCAAGGAAGAAAATGGTGTTTTGGTTCTGACTACCAAGAATTTCGACTCATTTGTCAATGAAAAGGATGTTGTTCTCGTGGAATTTTATGCACCTTGGTGAGAACATTAAAATTTTATGAAACCTAACCTTTTATTACCCTATATAGGCTCACTAAATTAACGATAGTGTTGATATATATCTTACCTTACTGACGTTCTTATGTATACAATACATTACAACATTACATTGATGTGTCTTTTTGTTGTTTTTTGTGCTTATACAGATCACTCATAGGGTATCCTTTCGTGTAATTCAGAGTATTATCTCTTTATGCTACAGGTGTGGTCATTGTAAAACACTTGCTCCAGAATATGAAAAGGCTGCCAAAGTAATGGCTCAAGCAACACCACCTGTACCTTTTGCCAAAGTTGATGCAACTGTGGAGTCCGATTTGGGTACTCGTTTTGAAGTTCAAGGTTTCCCAACACTGAAAATCTTCAGAAAAGGAAAGCCATACGATTATGATGGTCCAAGAGAAGAGAAAGGTTAGTATTTAATTTCATGTTATTTATACTTTTGCCATACAAGCTTTTACGTATGAAAAACGTTTCTAGAGTCTTGCTTGTCACAGCTTCTTAATTCTGGAGCATTTTTGGCCACATTTTGCCAGTAAAAGTTTCTTAAATGTTTGACCTTTTACTAATAGGTTTCTGATAAAGCAGCTTCATATTAAAATGTGTGTACCGTGTTATGCATCAATGCTAATTATGTTTTGTATAAAATGCATTGTAACTAAGATATCTTTGATTGCTATTGAAATGCTTTTTGTATTGCTTTGAAGGGATTATCAATCATATGAAGGAACAATCAGATCCAAACTGGAAACCACCACCAGAAGAAGTCATAACATTGACAAAAGAAAATTTCCATGAGCTTACTCAGAAAGAGGACCTTATGCTTGTTGAGTTCTATGCGCCATGGTAAGTGAAATATTTCATGCACAAAGGCTTGTTTTTTAGGCTAGTTGTCTGAAGTGATAGATGTCAAGTTCCAAGCTTTAAAGGAGACAAATTCACAAGTTTAATGCACGCTACTTTTTCATATGTAGAATTCCTGGAGTTTATTCCAGGAAAAGTTAAATTTCAATCCATTTCGAAAATGTTGACAAAAAGATTAAAATAGCTTTCTGGTGAATAAAAGTTCCTTCAAAATTTCAAGCATAAAATTTACAATAGTTTATTTCAGCAGAAGTTTTTTCTTTTGAATAGTGCTTCCAACAGTTGAAGAATTTATATTTAGATCAGAAATTGAGCTCTGCTGTTATTTGTTTCAGGTGTGGCCATTGCAAAAGGCTTGCTCCAGAGTATGAAAAGGCTGCAAAGGCCTTAAAGAATAGAGAAGTGCCAATTCTGCTTGGTAAAGTTGATGCAACTAAAGAAGCTGAAATTGCTAAGGAATTTAATGTCACCGGCTATCCCACTTTGAAGGTATTTAGAAAGGGAAAGCATTCAGAATACAAGGGAGGAAGAGATCAAATGGGTAAGGAATCAAGGAGCTTAACAAATTTATTCTTGTACCATGCATTGCTTTTTTAATATACACGACATCAATTGCCTTTTTGTTTGAAAAGTTAAGTTGAAGGAGCATGTAGGTTGTGCTGCTGTTTGGGGTCTCCTGATAACATTTACATTACTTTTTATTCTTTAGGAATTGTCTCTTACATGGAAGGCCAAGTTGGACCAAGCTCGAAGCTAAGACCAAGCTTGAAAGAAGTGAAAGAGTTTGTCAAGCAAGCCAAGGATGATTTTGTTGTTCTTGGGTTGTTCAAAGATGAAGATGATCCATTGTTTCTCACTTATTTAGAAGCAAATAATGATCTTCGAGATGAATATACATTTGGACACACTTTTGACGGCAAGGCCAAAGATATGATTGGTGTTAAAGAAAGCAGTATTGTCATTATTCATCCATCTCATTTGATATCCAGCCATGAGCCAAAATATTGTGTTTTCAAGGTGGGTTGTTAATAGTCATGCAACAATTGTTGAGTATTCTTTCCTTTTGCTGAAAGATTTTTTTATTTAAAATGAGTAATATACTGATGTGACTTCATTGTTTTTTTTTCAGAACCCATCTCCAAATATGGCAGATATTGTCGCATTCTATCAACAGTATTCTGCACCCATGGTTGGACACATTCAAGCACACACAGAAAAGAGGTTCTCAAAACGACCATTGGTTATTGTTTACTATGATGTCAACTTCAGCCATGAATATGCATCAAGTAAGCATCAATTCAAAGCCAATATACAACAAGAACTCTATTCTGCCCCATGGGGGCTCATTTAGTTTTTGAGTTTGATAAAAATGTCTTAAAATTGTTAAAGAAAAAATGAAAATAGCTTGGAGGTTTTATGGTTTAATCAATTGCAATTTCATTATTGTTCACAATTTCAAAAAGCAAGGCAGGGTTAATTCAAATTCTCATGTTGTAAGGGCGGCTTATTAGAAAGGGGCTTAACAGAGAGGAGATTTAATAGGGAGGGGGCTTATTAGATAGGGGGCTTATTGGAGAGGGGGCTTAATAGAGCTTTTTCTGTATGGCTGCATTTCAATCAAATTGTTGTTAGAGTTAGTCTTACTGCAGTAATGATATTTTACATTTGTATTCCATTTTTTAGTGACCCAGTATTGGAGAAAGAAGGTTGTGGATGTTGCAAAGGAATATCCTGATATTCAATTTGCCATTGCTGATGAAGAGTCTTATGCAGATAAACTAAAAGAGCTTGAATTGTCTGAATCTGGTGAAGATGTCAATGTTGCATTTTTTGATGCCAGAGGTCGTAAGTATTCCATGCAAGAAGAATTCAGCGAAGATAGTCTGACGGAATTCATCGACTCTTGCCTCAAAGGTAATGAATAATTCATGCAGTCTTAGACTTCAATTACGTTTCATTTGTGAAGATGCTTCAGACACGTTTGGGCTGCAAGCAACTTTGATGCACCTTATGGAGATATTTTAACTATCTAAGGTTTCAGTTACGTTGTAACTACTGCAAATATTTCAGGCATCCACAGACTACTTTTACACGTTAAAATTTGCACGTTTTATTTAGTAATAAAGACAAAAACTACAATTTATATCTTAATACTGGGTCACGATACTTGTTGAATTGAGAGTTTTCACTCGTGAGAGCAGACAACAATATGAATGAAAACAAAACAGTAACTTACACTATAAAGAAATGTGTATACATTTAGAAAAGGAGAAAATGCTTGATCGATATATTTTTTGCTGATCGTTACTATCTTCATTTTTTCAGGTGAAGTCAAGCCAATTTTGAAGTCTGCCCCTGCCCCCAAGAAAAACACAGGACCAGTCAAGATCGTTGTTGGAAATACATTTGATGATATAGTAATGGACGAGTCTAAAGACGTCTTAATTGAGTTCTATGCACCATGGTGCGGACACTGCAAGTCCTTGGAACCAATCTACAAACAGCTAGGACAGAAGTATAAGAATGAAAAGAATCTTGTCATTGCGAAGATGGATGCTACAGCCAATGATTATCCAACTGAGTATTCTGTCGAAGGTTTCCCAACTATTTACTTTGCTCCACCTGGTAAAAAGTCTACTCCATTAAAGTTTGAAGGTGATCGTACGCTGGAGGGTTTCAGTAAATACCTTGAACAACATGCAACAGTATCGGTAAAGAAAAGCAAGGATGAGCTGTAATCAACAATTAACAATTGGGTGTAATGAAATGGCATTTGAGAATTGTGAAACGACTGCTTCAACTGATGGAAGTCTGTTTACTCTCTTGAGCAAAATACCTACAGAACTATTATTGTTAATGTCGAGATATTTTAGTTTTTTGTGAAATATATTTTACCACTTCCACTGTCGTTTTATCAAAACAGAATGAAATTATATTTAGATGAAATCAAATGGAAGTCCTTGGAAGTTTGCTGCTTTTTTTCATTAAGAGAATTTCTTCTTTCTCTTTGGTTTAGTTTTGACTTTCAGTTAATCAAATGCTCGGCCATTCTACCATCATTCTGCCACTCGGCCATTCTTTGCAGTTCGGTAGGGTGTTAGCAATCTGAATCACACCCTATTGATGAACGGAACCACGATATACACTACTTTTGAAAGAACAGACTTAAATGACCATTATACAACTTCAAGTTCTTCATGAAGGAATGTTTTTCTTCGTCGAAGAATGCTGTTCTTCATCGAAGAATGCTGTCTTTCGCATTCAACGTTCACTATTCAGCATTCTTTTGTTCGACTGTACTCTCGCTTATCTGCTAACTTGTAAAATTATAATAATTGTAATATTTTATCCGTTCTTCCTTCAGGTGCTTTGATGTCCATCTTCTGAGATGACATGGTTGTTTGCCTTTACTTATCACCGGCATACTGCAACTGCATTAGCGCAAACTGCTGCCAAATATACCTCAAGAATGTAGCAAAGAGAAGCAACACACATCGGTAATATGAACTTATATTTATGGAGATAACTTGTAATTAATAAGTTGGCTGAAGCTCGACCCTTAATTACCAACTAATTATTAAATATCTATTGTACAGCTATTTACATGGATATTTGTCGTAAATTATTAGCGAACTGAATTATGGAAGATGATACTTCCTAGCTGTTGCAGGAAATTTGATGTATGCTCACAACAGATGCCTGTTACAGTAAACACCCGCGTATAAGAACCTGTGAATTCTGCATCCAACCTATTGTTCAAACACAATAGCCTATTGTCTTTCTATTGTTTTGAGCAGGGATTTCAGTCTGTAAGGTTCTTAATTCACTGGTCTTATATGCTGGTGTTTACTGTATGCAACCCAGGTGTAAGTCATATAACAGTGTTATTTATTGAGCATTTTTTGTTTTTAGTTGATCATTGCATGTTTGGCGGTGGATCTATTCAAAAGGTTTAATGCAACAAAGTTTCCTGTAAGTCGAAGCGATTTGTGATTTTCTCCAGTTTAGTCGTTCATAGCCCTCGTGTAGCTTTATTACATCCATGCAACATGATTACTATATTATAATTAAGCCAGTTGTCGACTTTAACCTGGTTTAACTCGTTTTCCATGCATTAGCTACCAAATATTCTTAATTCGAGTCGCCTTACCAGATGAAAAACTGGATAATTCCAATGATAATTAATATTTTTATACATTTGATGGCATTGTTTGAAGGCTACTGTGAGTTTCACCTCGAGTTCAAGCTATTTCAATGCGCTTCAAACAGCATGTGTTCTTGTGTTTCATCTTGCAATCTTATTTGAGTTTGTGAAGCAGCCTCAATTTGAGTTTAGATGCAAGCCAAGGCATTCAAGCCGACTGCCTGTGAAATTAACGAGCAACTCGACTCTTGAAATAAATAATTTGTGTTGCAAGCAAAGCTACCACCGCCTCGATTGATTTTACATAGCCACAACTTGGCGTAGGCTCGATTTCGATGAATCTCTGTTATGAAGATGCTGTTGGCTTTGATAAGGTTGAATCTGAGTCTCTTGGTCTTCGTATCCACTTGCGTGCCAGCTCGAAAAACGTTGGTCTTCTGTAATTTGTGCGATAGCCTGGTCTCGTTATCGTGCAGCCAGGTTTATCACCAAATACTCCATGTATGGCTCTTTGTCGTCCGTTGGCCGGTGAGAGCTCTCTTGTTGAAAATTTGGACGGTAGATGATTCTTCACTTCCTGCAAAATTGAAGGAAAATGTTTTTAATAAAACCTACCCTTCTCGTGAGATTTGACACCATGTCTTTGGGTTTCTATTTGCATGCGGAGGGACAAGTGCCTTGTGGCCGTGAGCCCTACTTTAAAAGTCATGGGAGTTGCGGAAATTTCAGTGTTTTGTTGGAACTTGTTATTGTTAAAAGAGTCTAAACTTTGGATGTTAATGTCTTCAGCTGAATTTTACATTTTACTTCAGCTTAATGAGCAAGTAGGTTGTGCTAATCTTGGAAGTCTGCAAACGCAAAATACTGCAATATTTTTGACTGTGGTGCGTTTCATTGACCTTTTCTACATCAAATATAATCATGACTGCATTTCATACCTTGTATACTTCTCGCATCTTTCTGGCAACTCCAGTTTGGTTTTTTACCAACCAGATATTGTCACGTTGAATCCAGCGCGTTGTGAAATCTCGATTCCATGTGTAGCTTCGTTTTGTTGATGATGCGTACACTGAGATTTTCGTGAAGGCGTTTCCATTCCTCGCTCGTAAATTTCTGATTCTGTCCAGCAGATGGCCCGCATAATTCTGGTCTGCTATTATTGTTATCCATGATGCATTGCAGTGCCTGAGCGTCTCGAGTAGTTGCCTCACTTTCAAAATCTCTGTCCCATCTGCTATGCCGTCTTGGTTTCTGTCCCACAGTAGCATATTGCCATTCATCATCGTGGGTCCATTCAAGTAGATGACAAATGTGTCGATGCAACTGCTTGATATCTTGCAAATGTCACTTATGTAACTGAGAATGCCACCAGCCTCGGTTGCAGGCACTGTGTCTTTAGTTCTTTTGTTCTTGTCAACTGAAAAAGAGGCATAATCTCTCTTGAATGCTCTACATATTTTATTTGTCATGTAACCATCCGTTAGGTTATTTACTGATTGTTAAAACCCTTTTTGGAACGCTTACAAGTGCCAATTGGTATTTACGGAACTTGGAAAATATTTATGGTCCATTTTTGGTTTCACTTTTCACTCTTTCTTTCATGCAGTCACGAAGATATGTTTAATTGCCTTTAGATTTTGTAAGACGAGAAATCAAATAGCAATTAGTTGTAACAAAGTGCTTTGAAAATGGATCACATAAGTGTGCAAGTAATTTCACCTCACCGACAATTGACTGTTAAGAGAAAAATTAGTTATTAAAAGGAAACAGTAAATAGAAAATGCCTTTTCTATGATGAAAAGGCATTCACAAATTGAATACTGTATAAATTGAATACGGAGGTTAAGCTATGATAATAGCCTGATAAGTGCTTGATAATTTTACATGACACCGAATGCAAATGCGAAACGCGTGCTAAATGGAGTAATACAATCCTGGAAGCTGGACTACGCTAAATTGATAGGTAGTTACAAAGAATAATTAGTTAAAAGAAAACAGTGGAAGTGCTTTTTTTATGATTGTTAAAGGGAGAATAGTTTCTAAATTGGATGATAAAATTAAGCTTAATTGATCATGTGCAACTGTACACGTTTTTTTACATAAGGAACCTAAAACTAGGATTTCTGGTAAACTACAATAGGTTCTTTTGTTCCATTGTTTCCTTTAACAATTGAAAACAATGGAAAATTTAAGGAGCTCTTAGTACCAGAGCTCGAGGTAAGTTCCTCATGAAATACAAAGCGTGTATTGAGAAATGTCTATACGACACTAAGTATTGGGGTGGATTTTTTGTGTGTCCAAACGTTAGGAGACAAATCCTGGGATTTGAGTCAAGCTGGATTAGCGACCTTTGGGTTGAGATGATGGGCGTTTGGCTTCGAACATCTCAAATTCATGTCTTTTACTGCCTGTGCTCAGTCAGGGCTTTGTATTACTTTTTTTGAGGTTCAAGACCTTACTTTAAAGTTGATTTCACGGAATTTGAATCTGACAGATGATTTTTCCTGAGAAATATTTGCCAAAACGGGTTATAACAAACATTATTTTTTGGCTCGTTTCACGATTTCTGGCGCATGTTTGAGCTATGCTCCGACAATTTTGATGAAGTGTACCTAGCTTTCTAAGCTCTCAGCTCACAGGCCTGGCTCATTCGCACTATGTGTAATGCTAAAGCCAATCGATAAGAATCGCATTGATAGTGAATCATCGTTCTGAATCTGCAACTCGATTGTGCTGTGTTATGATGAGTCGAGTGGATGACGAGGAGCTATTGGCCGATGGCCGATCAACCCTTCGGATACCTTTTGACGTGATTAGGCAGGAGTTGAATAGACGCGCCTCCTTGCGTGTGGTTTTTCAGATCTCAGCGAACGTGATTGGAAATAATAACGTGCACACGATGTTTTTTAAGAACGAACTGAGCTGACATGCATTCCGCTTTGATGCGGTACACACATCTGACTACTACTAATTAAACAGATCCCAATTCGTAAAATTTAATATTGTTAGAGCCCATAGAGATGGCAACAAGTTCCTTAAATCTCATTTTCACAAACCGATGCACAAAGGAGATTCTCCTTTGAGTTGATCTTCTGTTTAGCTCCTTCTGCGTGATCAAAGGTTCGGCTTTTTCATCTGTTAGCTATTGATTATCGTGTTGAATACACTTCAGAAGGGGCAGCTGTTTAGATACAATGTGACCCTTCTTGGTGTCTCCTTTTGGCAGAAAAATGACACGGTGTCTCAATTTCATTTAAGAGTCAGGACCTGCTGATAATACAATACTCAATGCAAGGGACAGCTCTCGTAAAAGAAAAAGAATTTACATAGAAATTACTACTGCTTTTTTTAACTGAGCTTGAGTTGTGTCATTGTGTTTGCGGACAGGGGAGCATGACTGAGTGCTATCATTTTGGTAAAGAGCACTGTTCTTAGGGTTGAAAGTTTCCTTTCAAATTTTAACAGCTTGAATGGACAAACTGCGACTCAATTGGTCCTGTTGCCAACTATGTAAATAGCAGATGCCTGCGACGTGTAGTCATACGCTGACTAAGCAAGCATGTCCCCAAAGCACTTCGCAATCTCTTTTACGTTTCTTTGAGGCCTTTGAATGCAGTATTTGATGGCAAAGAACCTCGAGATGTCTCACGTTTATAATGACATCAAACGGACGGCTTTGTGAATTGTTACCAACCACACCACCACTGCTGGCCTTGTTGACGCACTTGGTCGTTGTTCCTTGTTAAGCAGGTTACGGATATCTCTGTAAACAATTCGAAAGGGCGGGAGGGTAATTAGTTTTCTACCGAATTCTTTTCACGCGTATAAAAGAGAGGAAGCGATGGCCTGAAAATCTTAGATCAATTCCATTTTGCCAGTATCCTGTTCTGGTTTAAACTTGATACACTGATGGATTGTGTGTGACATATGATTACATATATATAAAGAGAAGCTATTTCTTTATTAGTTTTGCCCCAAAACAATCCATGAGTTTACGTTCGTAATATTCTATTCAGCTGAAACCATGGAACGCGTGAGCTATTCCAGGACAATGCTTTTCGACTATTTCTGTGCATGTGAACAGGATTTGCGAGACCTGTCCTTGCCGCTATGTTTCACATGTGCAAGAGCTTGTTTAAAATTCTTTATATATAATATAGGAGTGTCTTTGTTCAGATTCTATTACGAAACGAGCTGTGTGTACCGATGATGACTGGAAGCAAAGCAGTCCTGAAAGCACTGCGTTCCACTCACAGGTTCGAAGTCAAAAGCATGGTTGTGATGAGTTTAATGACATTTCAACGATGTTTTGAAGAAGTGGATAAGTTGTCTTTCGTGTGAGATTGAATTGTCAGAATGTTTACATCTTTGACATCATTGCATTTGAAGGCGAATGGCCGCATAGAATTCGGAATCTCTACAAACCAAGCATGTACGCCTAGAATAGGTGAGCGGGATGATAAAAAGCCTGCTTACTAGCTTTTACATTATTCCTATCGCCTTTATTTCTTTTCGCGAAACATACGTAAATGGAATCTTAATCCTTTCATATCAGAACTTGATTAGCGGTGAAATTTCACTCGAATCCTTTTCAAGCGTATATTTAATTGAACAAGAACAGGGATCAGAGATCTCTCCTCAAATGCTCTAGGATTCAAAATAATATGCAAGATATTTTCATAGACTCTCAAGGGATCTCGATGTTTACTAATCAATTTTATCTGGCCAGAAGGTATGTCTTGTTTACTGTTATACTTCAAAAAGCTTGCTTAGCCTTTACTGTCGGTCGCTTTTAAAACGTGAATATAGGACAAGTTGTTATTAAAACAAACAGTTAAACGTAGTTTCTTTGCGATGAGCACGTGAAATGGACAGATCAAACCTTCTATTAACTTCATGCGTACGCATAGTCATTTCTTATTCCCCCGTCGGTTTACGTCATCATCGTAATTTATGCAGTTGTGTTGATGCGCACTGCGAGGAAATCTCGTTGCTGCAAGGGGGGCAACTTTTATATTGAATTGAAATAGTTTTGTCAGTGTGCAATCGATGTTGGAAAAGCATATAAGCAAGTTATTTACTTATTGTATATATGCATCCATGCTCAGCTTATAACAGTGGGCATGAAAACTACATATTTTCACCACACCCTACGAACCTGTTTCGTGATAAAATTACTCTTCAGATGAAACATATATAGAAATGAAACATACATATATATATATATATGTATACAGTATACGTGTATATACGTATACAGTTGACATTTCCCCTCGTTTTGGTACAGCATAGCTGGGACATTCGTTATTTCGAACATTCGCCATCTCTAACCATCTTAAATTCTTCTCGAGGAGAGTTCGAAACCGCGGACCCCAACTGCACGTAGAATGTTTCCTGATATTTTCTACCAGTCCATGGGCACATAACGTGTCCTGGTGTATTTTGACAAGAATGACGGTTTTGATGGGCCCGAAAGCGGGTCGTTTGATCCCTGACTAACATTGTGTGGCCACTGAGTAATTTCTTTTCACAGAGCCGTGCATGTTGAACAGCTCTGCGCATTACGCACAACGACAGTCGGATTGAGCCTGCTCAATACAACAGTCCAACAGAGTGCATTTGTGTGGCGGAGATGTTCTAGCAACACCGCTTGCTTATGAAACCCACGCGAGACAAGTGGGAAATCACCAACGGTATTTTAAGAGGGCGAATGTCCCTAACGAGTTCGCGATAGGAGGTGCACACAGATATCATGTCCGACAATTGGTGCGCTGCTGTTCGACATAAAGCACGCATAACTGAACAAATCAGATGGGTTTCATTCGTAAACAAGTACGAAGCGGATTTTCTCTACGACAAAGACTGCACCCCTCGACGCGAAGGAAAGAGCTTGCATGCAGAAAGGAAATTACTCGTGTAGAAACTGCTACAGACGATTATGTGCAACGTGTATAATCATAAGCTGCACGGGGATCTAATTAGGCAGGATGAGGCTGCTACAAAGTAAACTTATCATCGTTAAATCGGCTCCCTCTAACGACAATTTAAGTAGGTTGATCTCCTTTGCCTTGAATGCCTCGCCTGAATCTGATTCTGAATGTGCTCTAAGTACAACTGAATGTGCGTATTGTTGTGAGTTAGATCTGCTTTTAAAGGAAGCGAAGCAAGCATTCCGGTATACAGTCATCGTAAGACAAATCCCCTTCCGAGCGTGTCTTTGTGTGAATTAAATTTCTTGAATAGTACGATTAGATCTTCTGTGTTGATTTCAAGTTGAACGATTTAACCTAACGGTTTGCCTCTACAATGCAAGCTATATATAAATGAGCGCTGGACCTTACACTTTTCTAATCTCCACGTAGCACAACGTGACAATTGCCTTGTAATTTCTTCGCTTTCACAACAAGTCAATATTTCCCTGTTCCTCTTATTACAAGCTAAATCTCCCGTTTCAGATCACCGTGATTCTTATTAAAGCATTTTCCAATCTAAACTTGACGGTTTTTCCATCTCATGGGCGTGTCTTCTCAAGACAATCTCATTGATTTGAATCTGAATTCAATTTTCCAGACCACACTCCTCTCAAAACATGCATCTCAAAACGTCTAGCCGAGTTTATCACGAAGATAACATTCAACAAAAACCAGCATGCTGTAATACTTGAATTTAAAACCGAGCTTTAAAAGTTATCATCCCAAAAAACAATTCTTGAAGTGCACGTTTCAAATCAGAAATAATTTTGTCAAAATTGAAGCACCCCGAAACCTTCTCCCCAACCTCGAGCTTTGAAGACACAGTTACAATTTAATTGAGCCCAAGGTTGTTGATGGTATATTATATTTCAGTCTTAATTTTTCAACGGTGTATTCAAGAGTTGTGTTTTCAGTACTTTTTTTTACTGAAATTAGGAGTCCTTAAAGAAAGGAGCGGGCTTACTCGGATTTTTAACGTAGTCTCAAGTATTAGGTTATTTGGATCTCTATCAAGAAAAGTTGACTATCTTTATTGGTCAGCATTTTTGCCGAAATTCTCGTATTAAGCGGTGTCATATTGGAATCATATCAGTGCAATGTGGCGTCACATTAATACCTTAACAAGGATGTGCTGCAATAAGACTATAGTTCTTACTGCATGGCTCAGGGACAACTTGAATTGCAACCATATAGGGACTTGAGAAATGAAAGCAAAGTAAACACTATACTTACGATCAATGGAGCGGTTATTGGCGTAGAAGACTTTCATATTATGTTCCAGGAAGCCTTTGCTTTTCAAATAGCTACGCATGTCTTTGAGATTAGCGAGGTGGCGCTTCTGGTTCATGAGCACGTTCCAACCGCCGGACACGAGAACTGCGTAGTCGCATCTTTCACACACGGACAGGAATCTCATCAATGGATTTCTGAATTTCCGTCTGCTTTGGCTACTGCATCGGCCCGAGTTTGTGCATTTGTCGTGTCCTCTCGTCAGCGATCTTCCCGATAATTCCGGACAGGTTGCGAAGCCCTGGTAGCCAGAGCGACATCGCAGTAGTTGTGTTTTGTTTATGTCTCCATCAGCGTGCACCAGAGGGATGAAATTGATTTCACATTTTCGACGTCCCTTTCTTCCGTGGCCTATTCGATTCCTGCACGTTTTTGTTTGTGCAATACTGATGCATTCAGCTTTACCAGCACCTGAAACCACATGGAGAATCAAATCATTCCATCAGCTTTAATTACCTTCTCGACTATTTTCGTTGCAGCTATTTTTAATCTTTACTAATTAGTCATTTGGGTTCGAGTGGGATTACAATTACCTGCGTGGACAATTAAAGTGACAATAATGCCACTCGACATTGCTACAATAAAATGACTTAAACGTCACCATTAGAGCAGATAGTAACGAACGAAACTGTTTCTAATATCAGCTGTCAAAATCCCTCGGGTTGAGTAATCATGCTCGACCGTAAGGTTTGTGGATGGCTTTCTCTCTGAGACTATCGTGGCTTCGAATATGAATATATGCTAATCCGAATAGCATTAACTCTTGTTCAAGTCACAAATTCACATATATGCTTTAGAGGTAAATAGGGAATTCTCTGGCAAATATTAGCAAACACTATAGTCGGAGGCTGGAAAATCGTGTTTGAAGAAAAATCAATGGCTGCAAGTTGTCCGATAATCAACCAAAACGATTTATCTGCCAACATACACAATGCTACATGGTTATAATTTGAGAGTTTCGCGCTAAAATTCCCTGTGAAGCGAAAATGTTCTAATATACTTTCTGACTCCACGTTGCGGAATGATCGGTAACTTATTTCAAAGAGTTTTAATTAGAAATGATATTGATAGGATTTTGCGCGAGCTTCTAAACAGATTTTGTGGATAGATAGAAAGACGATTCGACGATATTGCGTTACACGTTACATTATGCATTACATGACTGTGGAGATGGGTGGGGGGAGGGCGAGGACTTGCTATGAAATTTATTCGTCATTTTGAATGACGTGAGCACAACAATTCTCTCCGTGTGTTTGTATTTTAACTTTTTGGTATTCATTATACGTTATAATAAGCCAGTCAATGGAATAATAAACGGGTCGGAGCGGAACGAGAAGAGTGATTACGATTTCATTGTTTCTCTTATGAATTGTTTGAGTTGTGAAAACGTTTCGCAAGCAGGCCTCCAAAATAGAATAAAACAACCGACAACCGACTATATAAAACGCACAAATGAATAGTAATGTTATTAAATAGATTAATACAGGAAGCCGTGCTCTCTCCGTTAAGACATGAAAATCTCCATTATTGCATGCATTAGGTGGGCAGGTTTATGTACGAAATACAGAGCATATACACAAGAATGTGCATATGTAGATATACTTATGTACGCAGAGGTGGAGTTAACACTTACCTGTCTTGTAGAATTTGCCTTTGCAGGCCGTTTCGGTCGTATCGAAGTGGAGTAAGAAAATAATGATCGTATGACCAAAGTGGGCGTCAGGATACGGATCCATAACTAACACCGCGTCACTATCAATGAATTTCCCTTTCACCCTTTCAACGAGTACGGTAACAAGCTTCCTGATTGTTTTTGCGTCATCATCGTTGTTGTTCTGTTTATCAGTCGTGTAGACGTTGATTTGATTTCGTGCCCTTCTCTTCAGTTCCGTGCAGTTCTCTCCGTACTGTAGCCGGCTACACGGCGAGGTTTGCAACATCTCCCATGCCTTACTGGCTCGCATCTTCCACACATCATCAACAACTTCCTCAGTCTTCGACCTCGGTGTTGAGTTACCGGTTGACGATGTCTGCTTCAGACCTCTGCCACTGGATGCTATCGTTTTTCCAGATACGACAGTGCTGAATTGCAGTAGAAGGACGCAGAGAAACGATGTGAAAAGCAATATCACACTGCCTGCCATGACCATCTTAGTTGCTACTATCCAAGCACGTTTTTGTGTAGATGATATCACCGCACAATCACCTGCTATTTTTGTAATAGTAGTGGTAGTAATTGTAGTATGTAACTTCGCTTTGCCTGTGCTGATCTGCGTATGTTTGTTGTTGTGCAAGACTGTGGACGATTTGTTCTGACTTCTGCTTTATATAGACATTTGTTGTTGCGGTGTTCCTCTATGTTACGATGATAATGATAATAATGATAATAGTAATAATGGCGATGATGCAACCGGCGTTGACAATAACAGTGATAATGCTGCTGCTATAATTGTTAAGAGGAATATACTTAAAGCAGATTTCGCCTTGTGAAGTTCGGCTGGCTTTTCATTGAAGAAGGAAGCGTAGCGATGTAAGGCTCACCGTGAGCGTTCAAAAGTGAATGGTTATTATATAGCCAGAGCACAATAAGAACGGTTGGGTTTATCTTCTGGTGTGCTGCGCATGAACAATAAGGTTGATTATCGCTGATTGGCTGGCGGCCTCGTCTCTTTGCCAATTCATGTCACATTAATTATGTCTTTGTGCTGATAACACATATTCGAGAAAAGAACAACACTGTAAAACAAGCTCTCTCCACAATGAAGCGGTTTCTATTTCTATTGATCTGTTTTCACAGGAAATTATTCACAATGAGCGTGCATGAGTCCTTCAGGACCAGTTACTATGCGAGTACACTGGCCATGTATTTCCGCGAGTTTTCAAACGAAAACTTATATCTAGACACACACAAATCGCTATTACCCACGTAATAATGATATTACCAATCTAGCTGGAAATTTCTCATTTGTAACCGTGTTATAATACACCGTAACTAAACTCGTAAAAATTTATGCTGTAAAATTATACACTCGTATTGTGGACTGCTCTTGCACGATACAAACACACTGTGTGGTATTGCAGATAGCTTATCTTTATCTGTTGTGCTCTATTGCAAGCTCCTCCCTTGATGCCGGGCTCTTTTAGGTTTAGATGCTCCGTTGACGGCTACGATTACAGAAGAAAATGGACTTGATCAGCTGTATGCGGTGGCCTTTTAACGCCGACTTAATCTAGCATTTCTAAAGATCGGTGCCCAGGTCTTTGTCCGACTTCAGTGCGTTGCCTACAAAGGAGCGCATGACATGGTGCGTTGGTTCTACGGGAACCGGTTGAAAGAACTGACCGAATTAGCTCGGCCGCGCCAGAACGAGGCGGTCGGCGCCAAGCTGTAAACACAAAACAACACAAGAAAAAACGCATTAGATTAGAAATCAAACAGTCCGAAGTTCAGATAAGCAGAGATAAGAAACGGCTTGACGTGTGCAATGGCAGTATGCTATGTATGCTTCTTTGCTACCACTTACGACCGGGTTCATATCAGTACACACAGTACAATGGTATACGCCGCTGAAAACATCGTAAATAATGAATGGAGAGACGTCTTCATTCGATAACAGCTTCTTCGGTTTGCGTCTCTTTGTCGCTCTTTTATTAATTCTGGCTAATAATTCAACTTTCCTCTCACAATTCTTACTTGCTACCAGACTCAAGATCATGGCAATCTGTATTTTGCTGTGTTTCAAGCGACTTTTGTCCCTTGAGCCATGCTATTTTAAGCTAACTTGTCTGGGGGAGGGAAATCATTGACACGAGTGTAATCAGGCCATTTATTTAGACATAATAATTTGCATGAGAACTGCATTGTCGAAGTTGACGTTCAAATTGTTATGCACGTTCTGCCTAAAATACAAAATCAAAAGTCTATGCCTCAGAGAATGTTTCAATGATCCCCTTGAAATAATTTTTAATGTAGCAGTCATTGATAATAAAAATGTTAAATTATGAGTTAAGTGCTGTTAGACCGGGTGAAGTATTTAACGAAACAAAGCCATTTCCTTAGTTTTTTCTCGTTTTCATTAGATGGGGGCATTTTCGTCGCAAGCAAATGCTAACCTGGTTAAATGACCAATTAGCATTTTTATTGATTTTTTAGACTTTTCAGTTGCCTGTCAGAAGCATGGTTTGCATAGAAAAAACAGGCCACTGTCTTGTATCATCTTGTATAGCTTATGGCTATTCTTGAATGTTTGATCCACCCAGTGACGATTGAAGACATTTCCAAAGCAGAGCTCGGTCGTTGATCAATGAATGAGACTTGTGCAATTTCCTCTTGCGTAGGATGATGTTACGTGAAAAGATTTATCTTAAACTCTGCTTGCCATCTCTGATTTGTGATGACATTCCTTCGCTTCAATTAATTGTAATGGCAAATATTCAATTGATTCCGAACGTGTCCCACAGACATGAGAACTATTCTATCTTTATAGTCAGTGTATTTATAGTTTATTTTATCGCGTCTTTGTCTTTCAGACGAAAAGCATATTTCTCTATTCAAAGCATTCAATTGAGGTGGACTGGGGTTTACTTTCTCTGACCTGGGAGTTCAAGTCTGCATATATTTTCATGCGAATATGTTTCTACAAATGAAGAATATGTTTCCACAAATGAATGGCCTTAATGTTACTGCGGCTTTATTTTTGGGAACGTTGCTTGGTTTCGAAGAGGACAGTTGCTCCGAGTTTCGTTAGAGCCTCGTTCTCATGTACTATCCTTTGATGACTTTTAAATTCATTTGAAAAGTCGTTGCTTTAACTGAGAATGCAATTTTAATTACTGGCAGTACACTGCTTGCTACAATGACCTGACAATACGATAACCTGCAAAGCTGAGGCAGCCAGCTTGAACTTTTGCGCAAGATTTTCGGCTCGATTGACCGGGAATCTTCATACAGCATGCATCTACGTGTAATTTATTGAAAAGCACTTCGATCTTCAAAACATCGGTTCGCCTTTTCTGTCAGTAACCGACCGTCTAATTTCGCGCGCAAACTCCATGTCACACGGAATGCTTAATTTGGCATCCATATTATTCCGCGCTGTGTTTACGCGAAATTCAAGTCGATTGCCGAATAGTGTGTCAAGTGCGCATATACGAATACCGTAAATCCTCTAATTAGCCCCCTGGGGGCTTATTTATTTTTGAAATTTTCAGAGGGGGGCTTATTCGAGGGGGGGGCTTATTCGAGGGGGGGCTTATAAAATTATCTGAAATAAGGCACAAAAATTGACGCTGTTACTGGGAAAATAAACGGGAAATTGGTTTAGTTGTTCCAGCAAAGTATTTTGCATACACAGATAAACAGAAGAATGCCCAGATATTGGTGAAAAAACGGTCAGAAAAACAAAATTTTCTCGAACTCGCTGTACGCAAGCATCAGCATGTTTGGGGTGGGGGCTTATTCGAGGGGGGGGGCTTATTAACAATTTGTTGTTCTAGGGTGGGGGCTTATTCGAGGGGGGGGCCAATTCGAGGATTTACGGTATACGGGCTTTGCAAGCAAGCAAGCCATCAAAACTACATTAGCAATGAAGTGCATTTTCAACACTTTGCTTTCTGCTGAAAATCACTCTCTTACCCATAGTGCATAGTGCAACCTAGCTGCTCTCTGCTTATCAACTTTATCAATATGCAGACCTTTCACGTTAGGGTTATTGCAGCAACCACTGTTATTAAAGATCATTGTCTTGAATGATCTTTAATAACATTCGCGACTGTTTTATATCATTGCTCGTTTGTTTGTGCTCTCGATGGATTGCTTTTGGTTAGATTCTTGGGCTTGTTAAGATCTCTATCGGAGCTTCTATCTTGTCTATTCCTGCGTCGGATATTACGCCAATAAGGCATTGTTGAAAAGCTTTGGACCACCCCGTAAGGTTTAGGGACTCTCTTGTAAAGCTTGGAACAGCAGGAGTAGTCATATGCAATGCATAAATCGCACCCCTGCTTGTCGAAACTACATTGATTAGAGGGTGGTCTGCAAGCAGAAAACATAAACAACTGTCATGCTATAGGCATTAGATTAGCAGAGAACGTATCATAAATCATTACTACAACCATGTGGGAGTATGATAGCATATTTTGCAATCACATCGTATAGCTGGATCTTATGCAAGCGTATTGGAATTGAGAATTTAATCCTTGCACGTGATAACGATAAGCCCTTACTTTAATGCAAAATATGCTGAGATATTCAGAGTTTATTCTGCCTAAAGACGTTGAAGCTTTGGCTCAATCCGCCGCATTGACTGGTTCATATTTCTTCTGTCGCTTGCATGGGAGCGTGGTCTTCGGTGAATACTAATACAAACAAGCGGTGCTTAGTTTGTTGTTTTATTACGTCACTCACTCCCAATCTTAAATTCCAACCTGGATTTGCGCGGATTCAGTGCCACGCATTTCACATTCTTTCGGCCTTCGAGTCTTGAATTGTAAAGTCTTGTATGGCTACTTGGCAACAAGCAATTCATAGCTGTGTACCTTCAGATTTGTAGTGAATAAATTCACTCGTGATAATGATAATGATTGTGATAATACCCCCAGGCTTCTTGCCACACATGAAAAAGTAGGTCCATCTGTTAATACTCTTGAAAAGATATTCGTCTTCATTTCTTCCTGTATCGTTTTTTTCTCTTTTTTATTGTAGTTTTGTTTTGTTCTTTTGTAGCCAAACTTGTAAAAGTAGTGCACTATGGCATATTATTATTATTATAATTAATTGGAGATCTCAGGGTGGGGGAGAGGGGGTTAAGCGCGGAATGACTACATTTGAATTTTGTTGAGCTTTTCACCTTGCACTTAGTTTCAGTAGCATTTACACAGTTAAATGTCCCCTCTGTTGGTGTACCGTGCAGAGAATTGGATCTATATACGATTGGAGTCACGGTTGCACAAGAGACGTTCGGCATTCATTTGAAGGTGATTTAACTTGGAGCTTTGAGACAGTATTAAGAGCTTGTAGCAGCCCGGCTTAAAAAGCCACCAAACAGACCATTATGTGACACGAGGGTCAAGCTGCTGTGTTTCATAATACCGAGAAAGACTAAAAGAGATAAGAGAGAAAGAGATAAGAGAGAGAGAGGGAGAGAGAGAAAAGGAACCCGGGAAAACATATACCGCCAGTTTTAGAAATCGCCAGGTCACATTTTGAGATTAGTCACAACAGTACAAATCAACAACGTATACAAAAAATAATCTATTTGTAGAAAATAAGAAACGAATGCATTATGATGTAACCAGGCTCCTTTTTGGGTGCTGGATCTTTCCCATTGAAATAGCCATGATATGAAATCGTGTTTACTTTCCCTCCCGACATATCCACCTGGTCTGTAATGTCCTCGAGCCAAGGATCGACTTCCTGTCCATCGCACCATCCGTTACGACCGTACAGCCACGTGCCATGCTCGTTGGGTATTACCCCCGTCTTCACCCTGTCTGCACAGCCGGTGGGCGTGCCTGCGTTACTGAAAACACGGGTGTTCTTGAACTTTTTATTCACGACGAAATCGTGCGAGGTGACGCAGAATTCTGCGCAATTGTTGTCGTCACTGCCGTGTCCTGTTATGACGGCGTAGAATTTGACTTTCTTTGCATTCGATGGCACTGTAAACGCCTTGGGTGAGTACCTACTATTGTAGTCCTTGTCAAACGTACCGCCCCTGAACAGGCGCTTTATCTTGTACGGATTCAACGTGTTTTCAAACTCAACTGCAGACGAGATAAGAGAAGATACAACAACATATACCATAATTGCATGACATGTATTGCTACGCAGTATTATAAAAAACATGAGGCAAGGACATGCAATTGTGCTATATTTACGCGTCGTATTACTGCAGTTAAGGATGGATTTGATAGTAATTTCTAAAAAATGGTGGATTTGATAGCTAGTAAAAAAAAGATAAATATTCAGCAAGCAAATAGGGTCTTTACGTACCCTGTGAGACACGTCCTGACAGCTGGATTCTCAGCGAAGGCTTCCAAGCCATTGCCCATGGGACAGTTTTCATCGTAAAAGTACAGCTCGTTGACGTGAATAGCGGAATGAGAGGTTTCACTGCAGTCAGCCATCTTCCTATTCTCCTGTTAAAGAAAAACAACGTCCATGCATTAAATACTGGCATTGAATCGCTTCATATAATACAACTCTATTTTGTTTCGGTTCACAATGCTGAATACTTGGCACATCTGGTCACCTTCGAAATGGAGTTATCCATCGTCCCAGCTCTTCACCGGCAAATTCACTTGAACCACAATCCAGAAAGAGTTGAACAGTGTGGTCCCAATGAGGGCATGCATAGTCTGTGTCTCCAGGACAGCCCAATGACATATCCAAGTATACATTTTCATATTTCTGCAGCTCTGCGTGTAACGGAAAGATCGCAACAACGATTATAAGTCTATCGTGAATCGAAAGAAAATCTACTCAATCTGGATTGATGGATTTAAGGAATCGTCTTGGATCGGTGTGAAACTTTGAATTGACTGACTGGTATAGTCAAGCTACTTTTTACCTTCTAAGGTTGGGATGGTCACAGTTTTGACAACCCCTGTTTTACCATGCATTATGGAAGAGTTGAAGATGTTAATGGTTTCTTTCATTCCGTCAATCTTGTCCAGCAAACTGGTCTTGTAGTTCAGCCTGAAATCACAAAAGTTCATGCAGATGGAATCTAAACTTGGCATAGAAAAGGATCATATCTCAAAACGAGGCAGCTCAAAGTGCATTCAGCTACACGGTCAAGAAACTGTTCAAGCAAGTCAGAGTGTAGGTAGCCACTGGCAAACTGACAGTTGCTGTTACAGTCAACTCTGTCTAATTCGAACACCCTGGGGAAGTGTGAAAATGTTCGAATTACAAAAAGTTCGAATTATGGAGGCTTGTTTGATAAGGATTGGTTCATTAATGATCCTTAAGGGGACAGAGAATTTCGTTCGAATTAGATAGAGCTCGAATTACACGAGCTCGAACTATGCAGATTTGACTGTATTATTATCCAGTGGAAAGTAAAAGAGACAATGTGACACAAAGCTTACCATTCGGCTTGGTACGTTAAGAAACGCATGGAAGGAAACAATAACCAACCGACTTCTTGCAATTTACCCTGCTCGTCAAGGGCTAAGAAGAAATTCCTTGTCGGTGTGTGTTGGAACCTGGCATAAACATCGTTTTCCTTCAATAACTTTAGAAGCTTTTGTCCTGCTTCGTATGTGATCATTGTTCCTGGAATGGTTGATTCCGTGGCGCATTCCTCTCCACTGCACGTCATGTCAGTGAGTGCCTCATTCTCCTTGCAATACACAATCACTGCCAATGCATGTGCCTTCATTCCAATTTGGATCTGCAACAAGAAATTTACATGCATGATAATATAGAGTGTCTAACCTCTTGTAACGCTCAATTGATAATTGGATAAACAACATAATGTAAGATATTTATCCGGTTAATATTAGCTACCGTATTTCCTCTATTAAGCGTCCGGGCGCTTATTAAATATTTTGCAAAATTGGTTGGGCGCTTATTAGAGGGGGGCGGTTAAAAGAGGGTGGGCGCTAAATAGAGGAAATACGGTACTTAAAATGTTTATGGCACACGCAGCCATAGAAACATGTTATTCTTGGCTCCATCATAACGTTTCATGGAAAGCTCCTAAACGAAATGTCTGACTACAGTTTACCCCCTCTGGTTACAGTTAACAATTGAGCAGTAAAGGAATAGCACTATTTTCATGTAAAGAAAACATTCAACATATCCGCCTAAAAACCTGTCTGCCCCCAAAGTGTATTAAATTTGCCCACCCCAGCTCATAGCTACAGCTACGTGTGTGAAAGTTTGTATACCTTTTCAAAGAATGAACAACTGCCTTCCCGGCTGACCAACAAAATCCGTGATCGCCCCTCAACGTCCGATTTTAATTTGCAACCATCTCCATAGTTGACGACTCTCGTCTTTGGGTGACGGGCTTTGAGTGTGTACGGAGAAGGCAACCAATCATAGCGCGCATCGAGTCTTTTGGAAATGAATTTGATGTCTCCAGCTGGGAAATAAAGGACACGAGAGCGTTCAACAATTCAATTTAATAGTACAAAATTCAATGCAATTCAATGCGATTCAATTCAATAGAATATTTGTTAATCTCATAGCTGTGGCTTGAGCACTTCGATTAATTAATACCTGTTACCTCATTATACAATTTCATACATAACAAGCACTCACTCTGGTCACTTTCAAACGCAATTTGATCAAACCCACAGCCGTGGCCAGAACAAAACCAACGTGACGTAACCAGTGGGATCCAGTTCCCAAATTGGAAAATCGGAATGGTGACAAAATGCAATCTTTTCATCCACGAATCTATGAATTTTTCTTTTTCAGATTCTGTGTCGTCAGAACTTTCTCCTTGCGAATCACTTGAACGAAATTCCGAGTCCATTGGATATACTTTATCAGCAGTCACTTTCTTTCGCATGAAGATGACTACGTCACTTCTTGCCACTCGAATCTTGGCGGAATTCACTTCATCACCACTGAGTTTGTGTTCTTGGCCTTCCTGGCTGTCTTCAGATATGAATGCTTCTTTGTAGATACCCCTGAAGGGCTTTGGAAACGACTGGTCCTTCCTATAAAAACATCTGCACTATTAAATAGACCACATTCACAGTTATTAAATAGACCACATGAACAGGCTCATGTTGTTTCTGCCCACCAACACTCACGTTTGCTACAAGATAAATCAAGGGCGAAAATGTGTTTACGTGCTTTAGAAATCTTTTTTGGCCAATATCATCTTCTACAGGTTGTCTGAAAAGAAATATAAAAGCATAATCTCTTAATCGATGAATAATTTAATGCAATCTCGTTGTTTCCTTGTTAGTTTAGTTCAGCATAGGAAATTAATTAGTCAACTTTATTCAAGCTTTGCGATTTTACTATTACAGTCAACTCTGTCTGATTCGAACACCCTGGGGAAGCGTGAAAATGTTCGAATTACAAAAAGTTCGAATTAAAGAGGTTTGTTTTATAAGAATTGGTTCATTCGTGATCCTTGAAGGGACAGAGAATTTCGTTCGAGTTAGATAAAGTTCGAATTATGCGAGCTCGAACTATGCAAATTTGACTGTATTACCTTTTATCACTCTTGTTAATTTCTGTGTAATACTTTTCTAGAACTTCTCTGAATCTCCCTTTCATCCATTCGGCGACTTCGAGAGCATCGGTTGTCGACGAGAAGAACACGTACTGAGTATTGCTTGGCGAAAAGCGCAGCAGTTGGACAATGGAAGCATCGCTGTGCCACAGTGCATCGAGAAACCCGGAATGGCTGGAATACTCGTGAAATATTATGGGTGGCTTGATGTTCGTATTATTCAATGATTTGTATACAATAGGACCATCGATTGCTGGCAACGTAAATGCCGGTGCTTTATCTCCAGGATTGTTCTCAGCAACAACCATATTACTTGCAAATAATAAACAACTGATAAGAACAAATATGAAGTTAGACGCGAGGCTATATTCGCAAGACGACGCCATATTTGAACGTGTACTGCGGCGTTTGTTGTTTTGCCCAAAGTTATTCGACTTTCCTACGCTCCTCGAGAAACCAAATGTGAATATTAAATTATCCAACTGTTTCAAACCAGAACATGCTCGGGCCTATCCTTTGCAAATTTCCGGTGCACAAGTTGTTGCAGCCTAAAAGCCACTTGCACTATAAATACTTCATCGCATTGAAATTAATTAATCTATAGATGAAATAAAACTGCTTTGTATTTCAGAAAAACGACAACCATATGAACCAAGGCTCTATCACTTATAAGCTCTCTGCATTCAAAGCTCCTTGAATATTTTCTCAATGGTATGCATATACCCATGTAACATGCATGGATACTTAGCTTGCCGTATGTTTTGACATTTTCACTTGGTTCTTGTATTGAAGGGGTCACCAGAATGAATAGGGTTTGAACAATAGTTGAATGCGCGACACCTGCCCATGCCTCCCTTCACTCATCCAGGATTTGATCTTCACAGATCTCCACTTGTGTTCGAGATTATATCTTCGAAAAATATAACTGTTTAATGGATTTAGAATTAATTTTTGTGAAAAAGTTATCGAATTTGAGGCTGCCATTATCACATCGAGAATGACCTCAAAACGAGTAACAGAAAATTCTTCTCGCGCAAGCAACGAGACTTTTTAAAACTTGTGATTATATAGATTATACATTTGTGATTATACATTTTTTTAAACTTGTGATTATGTAGACGGATAAAATTGTGTAGAATTGATCCGAATTTTCTAATTAGTAGGAATATACCGGACACATTGGGAGTGGCATTTTGCTCAATGTTGTGCATCTATCTTTGGTGGCTACAAGTGTTATTTCGTTGCATGCGTCATTTTAAGCTACCCACACAGACAACAGACTATACCAACGTTTGAAATACTTATTGCAGACGTTGGAAAACGGTCTTGAACTGGTCAGAAGTTTTAGGGATTGACCACTTTTGGGTGACATAGTATTGTATTTAGTTGAGGTATTTTTGCACAATACTTTGGGATTTTGCTGCATGACTCTGGGATGCGACTAGACTATTTTAGGTGACTGGGCTTAGCATCTCAAATTGAACTGATATCTATGGTGGGATTATGAATATAAGTTCTGTTCTGGTATCTTTATGGTGCTGGCCCAAATTCCAGGAGTATTTGCAGGCGAACTGTTCCACTTGATAAAAGTGGAACATTTCTCCAAGAAATGACTCATTCCCAGGCCCCGCGTTTTTCAGCACAGCACACCAAGCGCTAGCGCAAAGAAAAATGTCAGCAGTTCATAAGACTTTAATGCAATTGCCACGCCAATAATGCCACACAAGCAGAGTGTAAAGAAAATTATTGAATGCTGAGATGGCTTCAAAGGATTTCTAACTAGTTTATGGGCTGCCAAACAAGCTCTTCGTTATCGAGGTTAGTTTATAGACCCATCTTAGACATGTTTAAAGAATGTCATGGGCCTATATCTCACGATAAAGCACGTTTTATAGATGATCTTTCATTGTGGAACCAGGAAACAGTTGAATTTCATTTTCCTTTAGTTGAATACACATTGGAATAGAAGATTGCATTGGCCACACTATCAAGCGTTTATAGATTTTTCTCAGCGATTTGTCATGAGAAGTGGATGAATGTAAAGAGTTTGGTGACAAATATTGAAGTGGAGTTGATTTCATATAAACAATACCACAACAGTTATGGCTGGCCAAAACTCCAGAGGAAAGACTACAAGCTTGGATCAAATATGGGATGATTTAAAAGAAGGCATACAACAAATATATCTTAAACAAGATATGGAAAAAGCAAAGTACATCCAATTGTACACGTATCTTTTCAAAGTACGATAAGACTTTAGGTATAACCTGAGTGGCATTGGATTCCTATGTGAAAATGAATCTGCAATGTTAGATATAAGCTAAGCTACTGAAAAGTATGGAAAGGTTTTCTGGAATGCAAGTTCAGTTTTATCATGTTCTACACAACATGGTTACATGTTTACATATGCATATTATCTTGCATCTGGAATGTGTATGGCATTTTTCACGAGATCTCGGGTGTGCACAAGAACAATTTTTGGTGTGTGGTGTGCGCACCAGGAAAATGTCATCAAATTGCTGTTTAATTTGCTGAATAATGCGTTGCCAAACTCTGTTCTTTTGAAAATTTCTTTTTTAGAGTCTGTCATGTCCACAATTTACCACACCCTTTTCTTGGTGTGCAGTCAATTTTTGGAAAAAATTATCGGTTGTGCAAGTTACATATTTTTCACACTGCCATATTATCACATGCACATATATCAAACTTTGTGACGTATAACAAATGACATAATATAATGAAGAGAGATTAAAAACGAAGAACGAAAACACTATCTTTAAAACTGCAGTTTTTCATTTTCTTAATAAAACCTCAGACATGTATATAATTATTGTACCAGTGTCCAAAATCAAGGACAAACTGGACGAGTTCATAAGAAAAAGAGTGGACCAACAGGTAAGCTGTACCAAACTACACTGTTGAAATTATATGATATTGTACCAAAAACAGAAAAGGATTGACCAAGCTTGTTATTGATTTTTAGGAGCTCAATTTGTTGGTATGGAGTTATATAAGCGTTTGAAGGATTTTATGAAAAACTACTTAGCAAACTTGTTAAAGGTATGCATAATTCCAAAGTGAATTTGTCTTGAACTGGCATAGTAAACGTAACTATTTTAATGCGGTAGACTCTTTCCTTTTCAAACTTTCCTATTTCTAATTTCTCCATTTCTTATGGATTGTAAGGTAATGATTTTCTCTTTATTTTGAACCAAGCTCTATTTATTCGAAGAAATTGCTTTGTCTCTTGCAAATCAGAGGTGCTCATTGATGGAGACCATTATCCTTTCTGTTTTAGCAAGGACAAGATTTGATGGATGAATCTGTGCTTACATTTTACACACAGCAGTGGGAAGGCTATGAATTTTCCAGCAAAGTCCTCAATGGCATATGCTCGTATCTGAACAGGCACTGGGTACGAAGAGAATGTGATGAGGGAAGAAAGGGTGTCTACGAAATATATTCTGTGAGTATTCAGTGTAAATTATTACTTGACCTTCTCGGAGGATATGTTTTTTCATGTAATTCATCAACCTTTGGATAAAAAATTGATACTAGATCCTCATGTTCTTGTTATTAATTCCAGCTGGCCCTTGTCACGTGGAGAGAGGTACTTTTTAAAGTCCTACACACCAAGGTTACTGATACGTTGTATTTTATGTTTGATTTATTTTTCTCTTCTTGTCAATAGTTGAATAAATGTCGGCTGCAATAGACGGCAAAGGTTATGGGGCGCTTATGGCTTTCACAAGTTATTCTTCATATCCCTCCTCCCTTGAAAATATTGTCTCTAGAGATTCTTTTTGCATGGTGACCACAGGGGCCTTATCGAGAGAACAGCATTGTTTTAGAAGAAGTGGGGGGGGGGGGGCAGATTGATAGCCCTTTTTGAGCTTTTACAAATGTCCCAAGGACTTTTCTCCACTACTGGACAGTTATGGCACAATGTTTTTGACAATAATATGCTGTTCTTTAGCAGTAAATTTAATTTCTATTTACAATAGGTAACAAATGCAGTTTTGAATTTGATCGAAAGAGAACGAAATGGAGATACAATCAATACCCGACTGATTTCTGGAGTCATTGATAGCTTTGGTGAGTTACATAGTTCATTGAATCAAATACTACCTGTAACGTCCTCTGTATCATGCCTAGAATTAATAGAAGTTACGAAAAGACCATTAAATGTTTAAATGAACGATATATCCTGATTGCGAGATGCAGATGACTATTAGCAATAGCTACAAAGTGAAAACAGCTTTTTGTTTTGATTGCAGTTCATCTTGGAGTGAACGAAGATGAGCCTGGTTTAGTTGGTGGCAATCCATCCCTATCTGTATATAGATATTCATTTGAAAATGCCTTCATACAAAATACTGAGGAGTATTACAGCAAAGAAAGCACACTCTTCCTTGCCGAAAATCCTGTCACTGAATACATGAAAAAGGTAATGGCAGCATCTTCCTTGTTCTCTTGTTAAAAGGTAATTTGTTACTTGCATGCTGTGAGCTGAATGCTTTAGTTCATCTCATAACGTGCTGATTTATTGTGAGCTGAAATGTGAGTGGTTGTTGTGCATAGCTGTACAGCAGTGTAAAGATAGGGAATGTCTTTCCAGATGGTTTTAAAATAAGATAAATGAATTTGTTGAATTTGAAGATATGTGAGTAAATACTTGTTTTGGTGTTTACTCACGTAGCTCCACTCTTGGTATTTGGATACAAAACACTGTTGGTATTCGGATACCAAGTCATTCATGTTGGATTCTGCTTTTGTGATCTTAAAAGACCTAATCTATCTTCAGTTTCAAATCAAGCATGAATGATTTTACAAGGCCACACACGCTAGAAAAATTGTTCTGTTGTTTCTTCATTCTTCTGTGTTTCTGATAATACAAGCATAAATTTTTTAGGCTGAAACAAGACTGAAGGAAGAACAGAATAGAGTGCAGCTGTATTTACACGAAAGTACTGAAACAGAGGTATATACAGAGCTTATTTATTTACTCGCATTTTCACACTGTTTTTAGCGTGTCCAACACTTCAGTTTGTACTGTATTGTCGCCTTTATGGTGCTCGTCTTTGTCTTGTAGTTGGCGAAACGTTGTGAGCAAGTTTTGATTCAAAAACATTTGGAGACGTTTTATACGGAGTTTCAAAACCTGCTGCAAGACGACAAAGATGAAGGTGGGAGGACGTAAGCTTAACAGTATGAAGTTGTGTGCGTAAGCTGTTTCGCTATCTTATTTGTATTTTTCATTGCTTTCAGATCTCGGTAGGATGTATAATTTAGTATACAGAATTCCGCATGGACTAGACAATCTTAAAGAGCTGTTGGAAGAGCATATTCATTCACAGGGGCTCAAGGCGCTCGACATGTGCGGAGATTCAGCAATAAGTGTAAGTACGATCAGGTGTAGCTATTGCGATGGCGGAATCAGTAAGATGGTCTGTATACTTGGTGTATTTCGATGAAGGGTTGTAGTATGAATACTTACTGTAATCACCATTGAGCTATATAGCACTACAATGATAACTTTATTAGTGTCTGGAATTTCAAGAGCATAGCTTAAATCTGGCATCTATACGTTGTTAAGTTTGATTGTGCAATCAATGCAGTTGCTTCGTAACTACCACCAGGTTTGAAACCTTTCGAGCACGTAAAACATGCAAAAACAGGCTACTTGGTCGAACAATGGAGTTATCACCCCAATTTTTATATATCATTCAATGAAAATCACCACGTCAGGGTATTTTTACTTGAGGCAGATCATTCAATGAAAATCACCACGTCAGGGTATTTTTACTTGAGGCAGATCTTTACGGGGTGTTTTTATCGCCACGTCAAGTATTTCTGAGTGTTTCAAAAAGTATTTTTAAATTGGCTTGAATTTCTTTTGTAGGATCCTAAGCTTTATGTGACAACTGTTTTGAACGTGCAGAAGAAGTACCACTCATTGGTGCAAACAGCATTTAAGAATGACTCTGGTTTTGTTGCTGCGTTGGACAAGGTAAGAATGATTATTCAATTCTGATTTGCTATGCATTGCAACTTTTGTGTAACGGGTAAATAAGGGAGTAATGCTAGTGCTCAAATTGAGGAGTGGTTGACCATAATTGAATGGGATGAAATTTAATTTCCCTTTGTTTGGAACCTTATGTCACGATGAGCAATCTATTATCTTTGTCATCTCTTGTGCAAATTTTGCAACTCGTGTAACTCTTGCAACTCTTGCAGCTCTTGTAACTCTTGCAACATTTGCAACTCTATTTACTCGTACCTTTGTTCTATTAGTTGTCTAAGCACCGAGTACTTTAACATGTAATGTCTGTTCCGTTTCAAACGCTGCTTTGAAATTTCGGATTGATTTTATTTCTATTTGTTTACAATAGGCTTGTAGGAGATCAATCAACAACAATTCGGTGACTAAACAGGCTGGTTCATCGTCCAAATCACCCGAATTGTTGGCAAGATATTGTGATTCAGTCCTTAAGAAAAGGTAATGCCTGTCTCTGATTACCCACGTATCTCGTTTGTTCACAACGTCAATTCACGTCAAAGACTCTAGATTGCGTAACACAATGGAATATACAGCTGTTCCGTTGTGTCCTTCACTCTCGTAGTTTAACAAACTCAGGACATCGCGAAGTATTTTTGGCTTTCTTCAAGGTTTTTTAAATTAGGGATTTTATGACGGGTTTGTTTACTTTTAGCGCCAAGAACCCCGAGGAAACTGAACTAGAAGATATATTGAATTCTGTTGTAAGTCCACGCCCATCCAATACATTGTCTAATCTGGAAGTTAATGCCTTATTAAATCATCATTATTTTTACGACCAGCTTGTCTTTTTTGCAGATGGTAGTTTTTAAATACATAGAAGATAAAGACGTATTTCAGAAATTCTATTCAAAGCTGCTTGCCAAGCGACTTGTCTACCAAAACTCAGCATCGGATGATGCTGAGGCAAGCATGATCTCCAAACTTAAGGTAGCAGAAAGTTTCCATCTATTTACCCTGTAAAAGTAAAATATCCAAGTTGCGTGTGTAACTGTATATATGTTTATAAAAAATTGAACGAATATAGACCAGTCACTTTGAAGATAGGTACAACGTTTCGGGCTTGACCCGTTATCAAGTAATTAACAGCCTATTAAAAGTAGGCTGTTAAACTACTCCCAATGGTTGCTTTTCCTCTCTGACAAAGTCTGCTTGTCTGATGAATAGAACGATTACTCGTTTTGCAATGTTTGTTGCTGGTATTTCATTTACGAGATTTTGCTGAAGTTTCTATCTTCCCTTGCAGCAATTGTGTGGCTTTGAGTATACCAGCAAACTGCAGAGAATGTTTCAAGATATGAATGTCAGTCGCGATCTGAATGATCATTTTAAGAAATATTTAATATCTACAGAGCCTTTAGATAGTAAGTGATTTTATTTTCCATTCCACACTGTTATTTTGCCCTTTTCTATTCTTTTCTATTCTTCTAATCTTTTCTGCTTTGTTTGTGTTTCTATCCATTCTTACTCGTCTTCGTATTCTATTTTATTTTGGTCCATTCGAATTGTACACAGCTATCTAATGCATCATAAAAAATTTTTTCACGCTGTCTTTAATGCATCTTCAAATTACTTCTATTCGAATTATTGCTAGCTGTAATATTTCCATATTGCTTTTATAGTTGACTTCAGTGTTCAAGTTCTCAGTTCCAGCTCTTGGCCTTTTCAACAGGGAGCAGTATTCAATCTACCCATCGAGGTGGGAAACAGAAAATTTATTTGTTTACTTCGTAGTTATTTAGCTCTACTCCATAGTCGCTTTAACTGACATGTGTGTGCCATAGTCTACTTTCGTCCAGGTTTTTGTCTAATATCGATTGTTAACATATTTGATTTTCTTGCATAGCTGGAGAAAAGCTACCAGCGTTTTACGTCATTCTATGGAGGAAAGTACAGTGGAAGGAAACTGCAATGGTTATACTTACAATCAAAAGTAGGTTTTCCTAATAATTGCTCGCTCTTAAATTGTGGAAGAAATACTTAAATGTTAACGATAATAAGAAGCAGATGATCATTCATAAAGTGATTACCATGAGAATGTAAACAATTATTGTTTTATCTTGCAGGGGGAATTAGTGTCGAATTGCTTCAAGAATAGATATACTCTTCAGGTTACATTCTACTTTGAATTCAACTAAATCATTTCTTTGTCTTTGTTCTTTAATCGATTCATGTGCTTACTCAACCCTCTAATGAACTGTCACTTTCTGTCATCCTTCAATGAATCATGCAGAATTTCAGGAGGTCATGTAGTTTTCTTTTCTATTGAGCAGGCATCAACATATCAAGTGACTGTGTTGTTGATGTACAACCATGCAGATAGCTACACTGTTGAACAGATTCAAGATGAAACACAAATGAAAATGGTATGGATAAAGCCCTGTGCGTATAGAATGACATGGTCTTGTTAACTGAAAAACAACTTTACACCACCAGATCGTAGACCCAAGCAATGTAGAACTTTCGACGTAGCTTTCATTTTTATTTAATTTTTAGGAGACACTTACCCAAGTCCTGACAATATTGTTGAAAGTTAAGCTACTGGTAAGTTACGTTGTAATTTTTTCCCCTTTATTCAACCTATATTTTATTGTGTCATACTACGTTATCGGTAAAAAAAGTCTGTTTTAATCATATTTCATCGATTTCATTTTGGAAAGTATATCAGTTGTGAAAAATTTGATTTTATTAACAGATATGCGAACACACCGAGGGAAGCGCAGACAACAATTCTCTCCAGCCTTCTTCAGTAATCAGCCTTTTTAAAGAATACAAAAAGTTAGTAAAACTCTGACATGTTTCATATATTCTACATGTACATAATAGTGCTGGCTGTTGAGTTATTATTTTGCATCTTTTTTTCTGCTTCAAAGACATGTGTTGAGTCATTTGCTCGATGCAGTGTTTTGATTGTAAAGCTCTTTTTTCTTGCAGTAAAAAATTACGTGTCAACATAAATGTTCCCATGAAATCTGAACAAAAACAAGAGGAAGAACAAACTCATAAGAATATTGAAGAGGACAGAAAATTATTAATTCAAGTGAGAAATCAATTCACATGTATTATTTGTTATGTTTTACTCATAAAGCTGTTTTTGAAAGAAAGAGCATTTGACCACTGGGTGGAACTACTGGGTGGACTGGAGGACCTGTCCTGGGGGGACGTGTTCTGGGGGATGTCTGGGGGACGTGTTTTCACTAATAATTTCCAGAGTCGATTTGCTAATCATTCTAATATATGTTATAAGGCGTTGTACAAGGGCCTGGTCACAAAGCTTTTGTAGCCTTTTTATAGCCCAATTTTTTTGGCTGGTGCCGGTACTGCATTTTATTTCTTTATATCTAGTCTTTATCATGTGGCATTAATAATTGTTTCCAAAAGACTAAAGACTTATTTGATGCCAGAGTCTTTCGCTTGCTTATGCTTAAAGATTTCGTTGTAGGCTTGCATCGTTCGTATCATGAAGATGCGCAAGGTCATGAAGCACCAGAATTTGCTGACTGAAGTCTTGAATCAGCTGTCTGCAAGGTTCAAGCCGCGAATTAATGTTATAAAGGTAGGTTGGTGATCATCATAACTAAGCATCTTCAATTAAAAAGGGCTATTACTAAAATATGTAGCATTTCGGTTTATCCGTTAAATCATGTCACATTCTGGATACTGATCGTAGGGGATTTAACACCGTGAAGTCTCAACATAATGAGCCCTTCATGTAGCGAATTTCCTATCAACTAAAGATATATATAGCAACTGCTTTACTTGGTTTTGATGTTACGAATTCTGTCCCAATGTAATACATATAACCAAGTGTTCTTGGTCCCACTCAATTATTAAGGCTCGTTATATTTGTATATTAATGTTCATAGTTTTGATCTTTGGTTGAATTTGTTACTTTCTGTTGTAGAAATGCATCGATATACTAATTGAAAAAGAATATTTGGATCGTGTTGAAGGAGAAAAAGACACTTATCAGTATTTGGCCTGATTCAGTTTTCAACAAAATAACAAACCTCATTTGCTTGGGCAGCAATGCACTATCCATTTTGTGGCATTTCTTCAACAAGAAAACTTTCTTGCCGCCAGCCAGGGATTCATCAAGTATTTATTTACTCAATTTTTCTGATTTCAAGTCTTTGTTTACGTTTTACGATGTTTAATTTTTGGAATCACGCGCAATGGAAGCTTCGTCTTCTCGATGGCCGATTTTAGCCAACAAGGCGATCACATTGCAAGCTGAAATGTTTTAACACGGCGAGTTTTGTTCCTACAATGCCCAATATAATTAAGCATTGGTCCATTTGATTAGTAGGGACATATTTGCAAGAAATTTTACGGTGCACAGCGCAACTTTATATGGCAAAGAAAAGGACTTTTTTGTTTCATGATGTTATAATTAGCAGATCTAAAATTCAATCCATTGCATGGGAATGATATTTTGTAAAGCCAAGCACGAAGAGCTTCATTTGACTATGGTTGTGCTGCACACTTGAGATTAGAAAGACAAGCATCTTGTAAGTCATTTTCCGATGAAATTCATCGTATTCATCATATAATGTCTTTCGTCAATTGTGGCGAGAAAAACAAATTTTTACTTCTGACTTGGCTGTCTCAGAAGAACTTCACAGCACCATTGCTGCGTTTAGTATTATTCAAGGAAAGACAAATATTTTACTAGCAGCATTGAAGCATGCCCGCTTGTTATTGCTCTCTTGTTTTTGGTTATATTATTCATTCATAAGAGAGCTCATTCCATCGATAATGTCGTTTGGGGTTAAGTGAAAGGGGGCCGGGTCCAGGTTTCTTTGCTTCACCTCATTTAAAGTCCTTTGAGGGTGTAAAACGTTGTAAAACGTTGTCCATCAGCCATGTAAAACGTTGTCCGACTGTCATTTCAAAGTATACAATACAGTTGAAACAACTATATATAAGTTTAGTTACGTTGAATTTTATAAACCTCATCTTATAGCTATAATGTTTGACGCTAAAATATTCTAGATTGTTAAGAATATTTTCAAAGTAACAGATTGTCTGTGCTTTGTATTATTGCTCTTGATTTATGCCATTGATTTTGTATATGCTACACACAAAGAAGGTACAAGAGACAGGAGTGGAGTTTCACGAGGTGCGGTGAGTTGTTTTCAATTGATTATAAGGGCGCTGTTTCAGTTGTCGTTTCGTTGTTTCATCCATGGAGGTGGTTAGTTTAGCCCGGGGCGAACTCGGTTTACTTACTAGTTACGTTCACGCTGGCAAAAGTCTATCTAAATTAAACCCAGTAGATCTAACTCGGGGAGGACCCAGGTTTGTTTTGTTCGTGTGGTGTTAAAAGAACTTAGAGAGAGCCTTTGGGGAAAAGGCTCTTGTCCCTTGGGCGATAAGGCAAATATTTAGCACTTTGGCAATGAGACGTGGTTGTTATTACGTCAATCAAACTATGGGCCATTGGTGTTATTTTGCAAAGTGAACAAATGATGAGAGAATTTACGTGGTTCTTGCAGCGTGTGAATGTAGCTGTGTCGTTTTGGTTTCTGCGTGTAAAATACGGAGCAATGAGCTGGAATGGACTGAAGTTTGTTGTGCGGAATGATGTTTGCACTTGGAAATCCTTTCTTTCTGTCTTTTTTGAGTTCCATTTTTGTCCTTCAAGGTGGGAGATCTGCGCCGAAAGCGCAACGAGCGCAGCGTGGGGGGAAGGGGAATGGAACGAGTGTTACTGCTGGAACGACTTACTTACCGTTATTGTAATGGTCAAGGGAGCGGTAAGCTTATCGGCGGCTATATGTACCAACCAGTTCAGGTGGGATTTTATCCTCACCTGTTAAATTTTTTCCGTCCAAGGATTTAAATAGAGTCCAGGCCTCATGATGCTGATGCTGTGGTATGTAGACCAGGCGAGGAAGGGGGTCTATCGTCACCCGACGAGGGTATTTACGAGACCAACTTCATTTGGTCAATTTCAATACGCTGATTCCGAAAATCGATGTTATACGGGCGAAATCGGTACCACCGAGCCTCTATTTCATGTTTCAGCCTCGTTTTCGATGGAAAATTAACATTCAAGAAAAATTGGTGAGTTCATGGATTCCAATCAATGTTTGGCTGCTGATTTCGAAAATTGAGGTTATAAAGTAAAATTCGGCACCTTTGTGCCTCGTTTCGATAATGAAACCTCGTTTTCAAGTGAAAAGCTTGTTTTCGCCTGAAACTTATAAGTCAGCGATTCTTATCGATTTCAGGTCACTGATGTCGAAAATCGATGCCATACATCAAAATTCAGCATCACTGAGCCCCTATTTCATGTCAAATCCTGGTTTTTATGTTTGAACTCCGTTTTCAGCAAAAAAACATCGAAGAACGCACCTGTTAAACGTATTCAAAACGGACACTGTCCATATTCTAAAATTTGGAACATGGTCAATGTCCATTTTTGATCAATCTCAAGTTGCTAATTTCAAAAGTCGGTATTATTGTGCTCGGCCCCACTGAACTTCTATTTCAATACAACTAGTAAAATATATTTACAAAAGATTATGCAATTGCTTATCTGCGTTCGAGAGGTCATTTTGTTCGTCGTATTCTTAGAATTCATCATCAGAAGACTCATCCGTAAATTCATCCTCCAAGGCATCATCATTCGATCCATCGTAATCACCTTCATCTTCTTCGTTCGCATGCAGAAGCAGCTCTTCGACATTTTCAGGGAAGGCCTCGGGACTCCATGGAGCGTTACCCCTTGCATCCCAGCCATGTTCCACCGGACTCTCAAGATCTAATTCCAACCGGTCAGCATTTCTGTTTATGTTTGCTACATAAGCTGATCTTGCGATGTGCAGATGTAGATTGGCAGCACATGGTGGCATTAAACTCAAGTCAACCACAATTCCTTTTCTTTCGAATACTTTCCAAAAGCACTTTGAGCGGGCTTCGTTGACTTTCGTGACAGATGGAAAACCATAAAGAAAACATGTGAACCTCTCAAGGAGCTCGATATCATCTGCATCGGGGTTGACGTCTGTTCCAAGCCTTGCAAAGGCATTGACAAATTCTTGTCGCTTTAACATCGCTTTCCAAGGTGACTTCTTTCCTTTTCGAAAAAAAGCAGACACGTAATCGTTGCCGGAGAATGCATGCAGTCCAACAACCGCTCGTCTTTTAATTGGAGAAAGTGTCGATGATGTCACATCAATTAGTTTTCGGTTCTTCCCAACACCACTGTCCAACAAAACTTTAACGCCCATGAAATCGTGCGCAAGAAACAGTGTAATTATATCGATGTGCGCTGAAGGGGATCGTACTGCCGCGGTTTCTCCAGGTAAAATAGGTGCAGCCTTTACAAGTGCTAGCAGTTTAGTATCGACTTCTTCGTGATTGCTATGCAGCTCTGGAAATGGTCTTGCTTCATCTTTGCTTATTTTCGTACATTGCGTTGCATTTGAAAAATATATGACGCGGTCATTCAAATTATGTCGGTCGTCTTCGATCGACTGTTGAATCAAGTTAAAAAGCATTTTCTTGTTATCCCCATTCTTCTAACTCTGATTTTCGAAATCAGCGACCGGAAGACGATAAGAATCGCTGACTTAAGTTGACTTAAATGAAATTTCAGGCGAAAACAAGGTTTTCACATGAAAACGAGGTTTCATTATCGAAACGAGGAACAAAGGTGCCGAATTTTACTTTATGACCTCAATTTTCGAAATCAGCAGCCAAACATTGATTGGAATCCATGAACTCGCCTATTTTTCTTGAATGTTAATTTTCCATCGAAAGCGACGTTGAAACATGAAATAGAGGCTCGGTGGTACCGATTTCGCCCGTATAACATCGATTTTCGGAATCAGCGTATTGAAATTGACCAAATGAAGTTGGTCTCGTAAATTCCCTCGTCGGGTGACGATAGACCCCCGTCCTCGCCTGGTCTAATGGTATGTATGAGAAGATTCAAAAACAAAAATGCGTCGTTGGGAGAATACTGTGTTGTACAACCACCTGACTTTGTGGCTAAAGAAGGTCTATCACCACTCTTTGTAGATACCGTAGTCGGGTTTTTAATCATGGTTTGCAGGTTGTGTGTCATCGTGCTATGTGACAATGTAGTATTCGTCGCAAACATGCCCACCATATGTACGGTCGAAACTGTACCAATGCCGTAAGTTATACAGTATTTGTTTTGAGATAGTATACAACCAAATGGGAATGCACGCAGCCATACCACAAACATAGCACTTCGAAAATGTAGTACTAACCCCCCGACCAGCGGATGACTCATTGACTCGCGACGCGCATATGCGTATATCTTGGTGAGTGGCCAATGGGGAAAGTGTTGTCTCTGTTTTTTACCTTTCTCATGCCGCACCACAGAATGGGCTGTATACACCATTGTTCCACATTCCATGTTTTACAGATACAGTGTGACAACAGTCATTGTCCAGTTTAGCCGGAGAATCAACTGTGAAAAGCCTGTCATCCATGGATTATTTCTGTGTCATTTGTGGGCGATGGATAAAGGCCTGTTTTCCGATTATCACACATTGAATCGAGATATTTGTGAAGAAACTTGAGAGCTGACCATGAATATTTGTTGTTCATATGAGATAATAATCTCCGAAAACATTTGAAATTTCGAACGGAACGGAAGTGGTTCGAAGTAGTTGATTCTTGTGATCTGCAAGGCTGCATCGACTAAGTTTTTCTATTTCTCCGTGTGCCATATTTTAAGTTGAATTGAAGAAGAGAAAGTCAGCACCATCATGAATTTGATTGCGTCTGTGATTGTCGCCGTTTTTCTTTTCATTTGCCAAGGTAAGTTATTCAACATTTTTCACCCCTCTGATTTGCGGGCTTATTTTGACGCAGACAATAATGTAACGCGATAAACTGCACTATACCAGAGCAGGGTTAGAATTCGACCAGCCGAATTAAAATAAACTAAATTTTTCCTGAATTTGAAATGCCTTGGTTTTAACATTGCTTGTTGATTGAGCTCCGAATGGGCGTTTCCTTGGTCATTAACGTTTAAAACTCCCTTTCCTATAAAACTGGAGATGCCAATGGAATTGGAGGCAGGGAGGTAAGATCTTTTGCCCCTTTAGTGAATAAAAAATTACCCGCAAATACATTTCTGTGTAAAACAGTTTGTAGTTGTTCTGTTTATCTTTCAGGAAGAGGAGCAAAGGTTGATAGAAGACCACTAGATTTTTTCACCCCTGGTACGTTCGATTTTCATGTCGCTATATATTTCCTTGCAATAGCTACCATGTACTTTCTGCCCGGTTCCCGTTTGCGTTGGCCCACCCCCTTGCTTTGCTGAGCTCGAATCCCAAGCCAGGTAGGGCAGGGTTGCCAGATGTCAGTTAGCCCGCTAAGCCAAATGGGTCATAAAGTAAAGCCAAATTAAGCCAAATTTGAAAATGAGGTTGAAAAACAATAGAATCTGAAAACGAGGCTGTGATGATGTCATCAAAACACAAAGGAACAAAAGAAGTATCACATGATTGTTCAGAATTCAAAGAATGCGCACAATTTCACCCATAAATCGAGCGTTCTGTGTGCAATTTTTCTGCATTGAACAACCTGAACATCCTTTCCAATACTGAAAATCCTTACAACAGCGGCCTTGAACATTCAAATTAGCTTAATTAAGGCAACTTTCTGGAAAAAGCCAAATTAAGCCAAATTTCAGCTCTAAGCCAAATCAATTTTTCTAAGCCAAGCACTTTTCAAAAAAGCCAAATTTCTGGAATTTGGCTTAGAAAAAGCCAATATGGCAACCCTGAGGTAGGGTATGCATACCAGTCTTGCGTATCAAGAAAGATGCTGTGTCCAAAGGCTGCGAAAAGACAAGACATCCTGGACGAGTGGAAAATTGACGCACCACTAAGCAGAGCAAGGAACCGCCCACCACGTGATCATTCTTGACACATCTATGACGTCATTTCACCTTTATTGAACGAGACAATGTCCGTGTGATGTTGTTCGCCTGCATGCAAATATTTGAATGAATGAATGGTATCATTGCTTCCTTCCGTGTACAGGAGCAGATAAGCTTCCTGGAGTGAAGATAGCACTGGGCATTGGTGACAAGCGAGCCTACCGCTATGCGGTGAGGCCTGGAACCCACCTCAACACTCATCGATGTCATTCTATCACTGCTGTGCCTCGTAGACTCACTTTCATAACGAGGTAAGTTGATTTTCGTTCTTTTTCTGCCGCTTCTACCCATAACTGCCATAGGATCATCGTCTTCTTTTATATTTTTCACCAGCAATTTGATATGGTTTCGCATTTCATCTGCAGATACAACTTCTACAGAAAGTACACGCATGCGTACAATATTCCCATTGTGAGCTCTAGTTATGTGAGTGATGCTGCCTTGAAACGCGCTTGTTATGTGCTGAGGTTTCTGCTCGCAGATCGAGAGGTGCTGAGGAAATACCTGCACAGGTATTACGGTCGCATCGCCATCATGGGAGTCAGAGAATGTATGACGTCATTTCTTAATAGATCATGAAGCCCAATGACGCCCTGCAAGTAATACACGACTTGCAGGAAACTTTCTGACTCGTGCTTTAATAGGGCTCAATCCGAAAGACCTGCTTGTTAACTGCGGGGCGTCACTGTACTATACAAACTACTACCCTTATTAAATGCCTGGACACCTGGCTGTTTAATGTCAAAACATTTGTATCGTATTTTTTATTGAACACAGATACGACAAGCATTCCAGAACACAGGCATTTGGGTGCTTCGTGGAATCAGAGAGCACGTGGGCTTGGTGGCACACTGCACATTCCTGTATCTACCGGTGCGGAGGAGAATCTTCTGTGTCATTCTAACGATCGCTACAGAGTCGAAGACATTTTTTTGCATGAATTTTCTCACGGAATACAGGTTCGTATCTTTTAACATTGTCGGCTTTTCGATGTCAACTGTTTGCCATGTTATATGGAAGTGTTATTTCTATGTTTTACTCCATGCTATCGTGACAATGGAACTGAGGAGTTTTGCGTTGTGACTGTCTCAGGTTCGAGTCCCTCTCCCAGTTTATGTGAGTTAAGGAAGTATTATATCATCATTTCTCTCAAGGTCCGTTTTCTCTGTCTTCCCCCACCCATATAACAAGCTTCGTTTTAATTTGATCAATGAATGAATGACTTTACTTATGATTATATTTAGTCACCATTGCAACAATGGCTACAAATCCAAAGCTATTGCTAGTTTCATGTGTTTATCGTGCACCGAACACCAATAATATAATACATCCCCTGTCTTTCTGTTTGCGTGTAGGAAATTGCAATCACAGGCGGTGGAATTCCCGGCTACATGACGCGGCTCAGGTCTGCCTATTACGCTGCAAGACGTGCTGGCCTTTGGAGATCGACGTATGCTATGAACACAATACAAGAGTATTTTGCAGAGGGTGTGCAGAGCTTTTTTGATGTCAATGCGTACTCGAGAACACCGAATGGAATACACAACCACGTGAACACAAGAGCCAAACTTCGTGGCTATGATCCCAGGCTGTTTCGGCTTTTAAAAGAAGTATTCCCATGCATGAATTCATACCACAAGAGATGCAACAAAGGTATGCATCTCATAACAGATGCACTATGATGTATTCTCATAGGTTATCCGTCCACTACAAACTGTGATTCTTCCCTTAATGTTTTGAGTAAGCGCCTCTCGCTTTTTTAGACGCCCCATCGCTAGACCCTCTTTTAATATCTTTATTAGACGCCCCTCGAATAAACCCTCACCTCGTATAGTTGATATATGCTCGATCGTTTATTTGAGACGTTACAGTGTTTTCGTTTTATTCTATTGTTGCCTCTTCTCTTGTGGCATTCCTACTGTGAGCCATGCTAATTATTTCTTCAATGTTTCAGCTTCTAGTCCAGGCGCTTTTAGAATGGACTGCGACCGCAGACGACCACCAAGGACCAGCAAGCCAGTGCAGCCAGTGACCAGGAGACCAGTACGGCCAGTGACCAGGAGACCAGTGCGGCCAGTGACCAGAGCGCCGAAAACAACTGAGGAAACATTCACGATCATGCCGCCTGTTGAAGAAACAACAACTCCGAAACCTGTCGTCAAGACGACTCCAAAGCCTCTTGGTAAGCGAAAACGAGACACTGTCCCAGATAAAAGCTCTGAGAAATTTTCACCTATCTAGAATGTTACAATAGACTACAAACTAAGATATGCAGGTTACATTGGTTATTACATAGGTTAAGAGGTTACAAACTAATATGCTTTCGATTTACCATGCAACTATACCAGAGTTCAGGGACGATATCACATGGAGACAATGGCTTCCAAGAGTAGTAATCACTCTAAGCTCTGAGAATTCCAAATTATGGTACCCTTAGTTAATACCTAATTGGTATTTTTTGTTCTCAATTGCTATTTGTTAATTGTTTCAGAGTGCAGAGACCGAAACAGAAACTGTTGGCGATGGGGAAGGCTGAATTATTGTCTGAATAAACAGTATCAAGCATATATGCGGACAACTTGTACTAAAACATGTTGCTGTTCTGTTTCTGATTCTAATTCATCTTGCGGCAGATGGGCAAAAGCTGGTTACTGTGCTGCCAATCCTGGCTACATGAATCGGTTTTGCAAAAAGAGTTGCGCTTTCTGTCCTCCAACCATAGGATGATGATATCACTGACAAGGCTCAGACACATTGCATTCTTATCTATATTTGCATTACTCTATTTTCATTATTTCATTATTTTTGTGTAGCCTGCTGGCCAGTGTATCATTGTATTCTTTTTCTTGCACTGTATTCAATTCGTCATTTTTCGAAACTTGTCACACAGTAAAATGTATTTTATAGTTTATAACTTTGATTCTTTTATATACTCTAACTAGATAATGCAGAGGAAGTTTTGTTCTGACCGTATTGAAATTATATGCTCCTCCACTGCCACATGCCAATGCTGCAGCGCAGCAATGCAGTGAATCTGCAGTGCTCTAGCCAATGGCTCTAGCTTCTCGTGCGAGTTTGACGAACAACAACAACGACATATCGCAAATAAATTTTTAATTTATTTATCCGAACCCCTCGGGTGGGGATTGGACTAAATATGGTTTCGAATCGAGACCAGATGAAGGAGTCGAATCGAGATCAGATGAAGTTTTTTCAACGTGAATTTGTAAGCTCGCTGTACCACTGCCTGCCCATTGCCCCTGTTTGGAATCGAACTTCGTACCTGTGCACATGTTGACCATGTTCTAGGTTCAAGCCACGTGTTTGCCCTGCCCTTTTGTCACACAGTCACACACTTCAACGCGCAGCACAACAACGCAAGTTTCTTTCTCGCTCCCTGTTGTTCTTGCTTCCTGTCTTTGTCGTGTGTCCTTCACAAACTGTTGAAATGCAAATATTTTATCATCGGGCTCTATTTTAATTTTAATAGCCACAAAAGGCGACGTTTGTTGAAACATCTAGCAAAGATATAACAACTACATTATCGGTAAGTTAAGTTAATTTTTCATTTGTTGGTGCTCGTTCTTATACAAGAATTACAATTGTAATCGTCACATTTTCCGTCTTTCAAAACGCACGTGGCCTTAAAACCCGGGCCTAGAAGAAAAGTAGACCGAAACTTGAGGTGCGAAGTTTTTTCTTTGTTCATAGAATTCGTATAGAAACAGTGGTTTTATAAGGTCAAAGATGTCAAATATAGACGGTGCTTTGCAAAATGGTTTTTTCAGCCAGATTTGCGAAGATCCTAGATATATGGACAGAATTACGATTGTTAAAACCAGGGCATCTGACTATTTGCTGACGAAACTGAGAAACAAGGACACAACAGCCAAAGATTTCATGATATATGGAGATCGATTAATGAGGATACTCGCCGAAGAAGCCCTTGCAAGCTTGCCCAATATTGATTATGGAGAGGTAGACACACCATGCGGAAAAGCAGTTGGGCTCGTGAAGAAAGGAAAAGAAAAAGTTTGTGTTGTGTCAATTCCGAGGTCTGGTGACATTCTTCAAGAAGCAGTAAGGCAGATCAAGCCAGGTGTGAGGATTGGCAAGATTTTGATTCAGAGAGATGAAAGCACAAAGGATAAAAGACCAATTTTGTATTACAAGAAGTTGCCAAAAGATATATCAGAGTGTTTTGTTATCCTTGTTGATCCCATGCTTGCAACTGCTGGTAGTGCAAAAAGGGCCATTTCAGTTCTCATTGAAGCTGGTGTCCAGGAAGATAGGATCATGTTTTTGAATCTTGTCTGTTGTCCAGAAGGAATAAAGAACTTAGTCAATGAGTTTCCAAAAATTTCAATCATTACTGGAGCAATTGACAAATGCCTGAATGAAGAGAGGTTCATCGTACCAGGTCTTGGAGATTACGGAGATCGATATTATGGAACTGTTTAAAGTGCCCCTACGGCTTTTTTTTTTATTAGCTAAAAGTATAGAATCGAATGCGCTGATTCTGATACCGTTTATATTTTTTTGATCTGATGAGTAATTGTTGAGTTACGAGAGATTGCGTTCACACTTTCGTGTCTCACTTTTAGGACTGGGTCGATCCCACTATGACATCATAGTGGGAACCCTGTAGTCAGTGGCGGCGGGCGTAGGCCTACATTGAGTATAATAGATAATGTTGTTTGCGCTTTGTCTTGTCTCGTTATGTGTATTCTGTATTCGTGGGTATTTGTGCAATTTTGGTGATCAGAATTGAATAGAAGTTTCCATAAATTAAACATTCTTAGTCGGATAGTAGTTCATGACAGTAGGGATTGCAGTGCCGAGGAATGCGAAGATGGCGAAGGGATAGGATAGATTGTGTAGACCGATGATAGTGATACCGATGAAGGAGAACCTGATGCATTTGACCCTATTTGGCTGAGAACTCTTTCGCTGAAAGCTATGAAAGAAATGTGAGCGAGAAAAGAAATGCTGACAGAGAACTTTCTGGGCAATTAACTGGATCTGAACTATCATGTTTCTGTTGTGTATCTGATGAAGTAAAAGTGTATCAAAATTCTATACGTAATATGATTTAGGCCATGGCCATATCCATCCGTGTCGGTCAACCTTTGTGGTTGAAGAAACTTGAAACGATTCGATTTTCATTAGATACAGCAAGTGTAGAAAATGTGCAACACAATTCCTTATTACTAAACATGAATTTCGTTACTGCACCAAAATTGATGGTTGCATGTTAGCATTTTCTAACTGCGAAGTTTAGAATTTCGTCCGTCGTTGCGAATTGATGAAATCTATCCATTTCCTTCTCGTTATAGCTTCAGGGCGATCGGCCTGATAAAGCTGAATCCTGTGAAGCTCTACAAATCTTGATTTATCCAGTGTATTTAAGCACATCGATATGGCATATTTACCCAGTCAGTTTCTCATATAAATCTAACAATTTTCAGGTCCTGTCAATTATCTGTGATCATGTTTTTGATCCTATTGATTGAATTTTTGAAATGAAATCCCGTACTGTTTTAACATTGCACGGCCTACGCCCGCCGCCACTGAGCACACTGAGCAGCCACTACATGGGAATTTTAGAATTCCTCCCCACAGCTGCAAACTCATCGCAAGCCTTTCAAACTCAAATGCCATAATGCGCCGACCTGTTTCTAATCATCAAAGTCAAAAAAACAAAAATCGAGTCCATAGTATGAGAGAAAAGCGACGTCATATTTGTTGCTTCAGTACGGAAAGAAATGGGGCTCCCACTATGATGTCATAGTGGGATCGACCCAGTCCTAAAAGTGAGACAAGGAAAATGGCGAAAATGACGAAACATCGACACTTCCACGCGTTATAACTCGTGAACTACGCGTCTGATTTAAAAATTATTTTCAGATCTGAAGTCAGCGTACCGAGTTTTATTGAATTCACAAATAAAAAAAAAAGCCGTAGGGGCACTTTAAGGATCTTTTGGCTTTTTCAAGGAAACTGTTGCTTTATCGTACAAATTATGTAGCGTTTGTGAACAATTATTTGTATATTTTGGGTTCTCATTGTTTTCCATTGGAAAATAAAATTATGTGGCACATGAATTATAATGATGATTTCTCAATATATTATGTCAATGTTTACCAAGCTCAAATTCAAAATGCAATATGATATATTTACACAATTCCATTTACATGGTTTTTCATTGTGCCACAAAGAAAAAAAAATACACATTTATTTCATAAAGAGCTCCTTCATAAGGAATCTACATGTAGAGGATCCAAACATTTGAAGAACTTATACTTCTGAAGGCCAAATTCCGAAGGAATTTTTCAAATTTGAGTAATTTCACCACAGCAAACAAGTGAGAATAATACATGTGCCAACCATTTGCATTCAAATTTCACATTGTATTTTTTAGTTTCAAGCTTTTGACCGTAGTTTTCAGCCACAATTTTAAGCAAAGTTCGGATTTCAAACCTTTTTTACGTCCAGCTGCTGAAATAAATAAGGAACTTTAAGAACTACCTTAGCCGTTAGGAAGATTCTTTATGAAAAAAGCATGCAACAAGTTATTCAACATAACACTGATTTATAATATATCAACATATCATAGATCACAGGCAGCTTCAGGTTCATTTAATTGCTGTGAAATTGTTTGAATTTGTGCTTGAATATCGTACACTGGTTTCATTTTACGATTTAGTTCTTCACATTTAGCCATCAAGCCATACATGACATGAATGTTGCTCTCGACACTGGATGCAGTCCTATCAACTGCTTCTCCGTATAAACCAATAGTTTGCGAACTTATTTTCGACATTTCATACAGCTGTTTCGATAGGAAATCCGTCATTTCGGCCAAACTGTTTGCGGCCAATTTTGCCTGTTCTTCGATTTCTATAATAGCTGTTGGATCAATTTTTGGTATTTGAATTGCTTGCTTTTGACGGGGTTTATCGATTAGTGTCCTTTTAATAACATGATATGAATCCAATGGCAATAATGCAGCTTCGTCTTCAGATGAACTCGAAGTAGCACTGATGACACTAACTGGAGTTGTGCACTCTTCTCTTGACTCAATTGTTTGTTGCTGAAGACTAGGCCTGTCTTGCTCATCGATTGTCGCTGCCATAAGAAATATATCGATATCCAGAGCAAATATGCGCAAACAGAACTCAATGGATATTAGTTTTTGCTTTATAGTAATTTTTATTGGTATATCAGTCTTCTTATCTTATTAAATACTGGAATAAACAATTTATGTACGAGATGAACGCAGTAGAGACAAACAATTCAATTTATCTGATGGTGACGATTCAAGCGCTGAACGTCGTCGGTTAAGTGGAGTTGGAAAAAATTTCGCCAGCCCCGACCCGAAACAACTACGTCATCAGAGAACAATTGAAATTCTCAGAATTCAAAATTTCAAAAGGAATTTCCTTCTCTGGAAGAAACAGGGTCGCGAAAGTGAGCTTTTTTGTTTCCGAGCAATTTAATCCTGACTGTGGAATCAAATTTCCCATAAAGATTTTGATCACTGCAAGCAAGGTTGTCTTCTTAAAGGTATTTGCTCGCTGAATGAAAATATAGTTGGCTTGATTTGAAGAAGTCTTTTGCTATCTGCTTCGGAACATTTTATTAGGCCCAGGTTGGTTCGTGGCTCACCGTCTGTTGTCCTCGTCGGCCAAGAAACTTAAATCACGAACCAGTTGCTGATCGATACTTGCAGCGTTGCCTGCAAAACTACCTAGGTCAAGATGAAGAAACATATGCAACATGCGTTGAAGGACATAAAGCCAGACATTGTTCACTCATCCGGATTCAGAAGTATGCTGATACAATTAGAAAAGTTTTTTTGCCCTGAAGACAAACAACTGATTGAGTCGGAGTCAAAAAACAAAGGCGAAATCTGTGCTTGGGACAAGCTTATGGACACTTTGATACGCGCTGGCGATGATGCTTTTCATAAATTCCGAGAAGTACTTCACAGTGAAAAGTGTTTCGAAGAAGCTCATCAAAAGTTTGAGGATATTTGCTTGGATCATAACATTGAACCTTATGATAACCTGCGTGAGTATATTTTAGAAGTCGATATATTTGCTTTTAATTTGAGCTGTTTAATGAATTGTCTTTCAGCAAATGGAGGCTACTTACATTTCGTTTTCATTGACACAGTAAATTGAAAAGATGGGTATTATTTCATGATATTATAATCATAGAAGAAACATTTCTTTCACTATTGTGTTCTGTTCTTGTTTGAAGGGAAGCCAAGTTCAGACCCAGAATTTTCATCCCAAGCCAATGGCAGCAGATTGCAGGATTCTACACGTTCAAATCAACATCATGGAAGCACAACCTCATGGAGCAGTTTTGAAAGTGAAGATAATACACCAATTAGTGACTTTAATGCAAGGGAAAAGAGGGAAAGATTTGGATCTTCTAGCAGTAGAAGTGGTTCTCTTGGAAGTAGAGACAGCTTTCAAAGTAAACAGAATAGTTATGAAACAGTTTATTACCCATAAAAAGCTATAACATATTTTCATATATGAGTTACCATCCATGTTTCTTGTCATCCAAGGACATTATTCCTGGTGTAAAAGCAAGCAGTTATGCTGAATCTCTTTAAATTTGTATTTTTCAGATGTAACAGTTGATGACGAGGTAAAATTGTTGCATATTCAAGCTCGTCAACGCATATGTGAGCTAATGAATGTGACAAATGTGCTTAACAAGGATTGGCGTGCTGTTGGGGAATCCATAGACATTAATAGTGCTCAGTTTCGACGCCTTGGAAATATTGATAACCCTATGGGCCAAATCTTTCAAGATATGGAACACAACAGAATGACCATCAAAGAACTGGTAAAGATCTTTCAAGAGATTGGCTCAAAGGAGTGTATCAAAATTTTGGTACAAGACGGTCACGTGCAGGGAATTTCACAAGGCATGTTTCTTTTGGCTTCTTTACTTCTTGGTAGAATTATTATTCATGTTTGAGCTTGTAATATACTACAATATTGACAAAGTTGAAATGATATTTTTTACCAAAGTTTTTGCTGGATTCAACTCTTTTCTTGAGCTCTTTTTGCATTTAGTTTTATTTCATTACTTGATTGCTATATTAATTATTTTTAGAGCTCTATGAAATTCATCTTGAACCTGTTAGAGAATCTGTCACAGAACGTGGAAATCACCAAGAAGGAATCAAGCCAGTGCAGGAAGTTGAAGAAAAAAAGAAACACGTTGGGCCAATTCAAGAAACAGAAGATAAGTATAAAAGTAACAGCAAGTCTGTCCAAGAAGTGGAAGACAACCAGAAGGAGCTTAAGAGTGACAAAAAGCCTATCCAAGAAGTGGAAGACAACCAAAAAGGATTTAAAAGTGACAAAAAGCCTATCCAAGAAGTGGAAGACAACCAGAAAGGATTTAAAAGTGACAAAAAGCCTATTCAAGAAGTGGAAGACAACCAAAAAGGGTTTAAAAGTGACAAAAAGCCTATCCAAGAAGTGGAAGACAACCAAAAAGGATTTAAAAGTGACAAAAAGCCTATCCAAGAAGTGGAAGACAACCAGAAAGGATTTAAAAGTGACAAAAAGCCTATCCAAGAAGTGGAAGACAACCAAAAAGAATGTAAATGTGACAAAAAGCCTATTCAAGAAGTGGAAGACAGCCAAAAAGGATTTAAAAGTGAAAACAAGCCTGTCCAAGAAATGGAAAGCAACCAGAGAGAATTTAATAATGACAAGCCTGGTTTTGTTCTCCCCATTGCAACATATGATATTATCAACAAAAAAGTGAATACCAAGACCGACAAGGATACTGTCATGGAAGATGCTGTACAGTGCAACAAAAGTGGATGCTGTCAGGAAATATTTCAAGACAGCACTGTGTCTTTAAAAATAAGTACATCTGAAGAATTAGGAGAGTTGTGCCTGGAACAATGTAAGCCCAAGCTTGGTGAGTTGCCTTCTGATTTTTTCAAGACTCCTGTCAATAGAGTTGGCCATCAACAAACAAATTACAGCTTGGAAGCAGCAGAAAGATCTCAACAGGGTAAAGAGTGTGATAAAAATGTGCGTGAATATCTTAGCAAAGGCTCTTTAACGCAAGAATCATCTGTTGAAAACTTAGCAATATACCCAAAGGCATGTGAATTCGAGCTGGATAGTGAAATAGAAAGACAAAGTGCTTCTAAATGTGACAAATTTGACGAGAGAGAGAAGTTGACTAACAGAACTACACCCTCTTGGTTTGAATCATTAACGCACCTACTGGGTTGGGAAAGGAGGCCTGTTTTTCCAAATAGAGCATCACTTGAATGCAAACACCATTGCAATACAAACTATGACAAAGTAATCATGCATGCAATGGCTGATAACACATCTGATGTCTCAAAGCTAAAACGTAAGTTTTTAAATAATTGTATTATGCATTGATTTATTCATTACCAGTTGACGCGTGATTCGTGATTTCCATTTTTGTATGTCCGAAACTATTGCCAATAAGCTTTTTATTGTCAACTGCTTTGATGAATCTAATTTTTATTTCCTTAGAGAGATTTGCAATGATCATTTGTAACACAAATTACAAGCAGCTGCCACAACTCACCCCAGCCAATGGTTGTAAAAGCCTTGTCATACAATTAGAAAAATGTGGATGGCAGGGTAATTATGCTCAAAGCCATTACTTGCAAATGCCACATCTATTGTATTCAAATTGAATTTGTCGAACTAGTAATGTATCCTTTTAGGCTCCTGAATATAGATAGATTAGGTTTGAAGTTGAATATCAGAGGCTGTAAAGTCTTTTTCTCATTTTTCTATTTCAGTTGAGAGTCATGCAGATACTACAAGGTCTCAATTGTTGTCTGTTGTCAATTGTTTTGAGAAGACAGTTAAAAATCAAGTTGCATTTGTCTTCTTCTTCGGTCATTCAGTACAGGTACGTGAATTCATTTTAATACTGCGATATTTTGTTTGCTAATTAGAATTGTGGGAGCATACCAAAATGTGTGGGGGTTACCACAAGAGAAATGAATTGACACATGACACATTTAATCTCAAGAGGCACAATTTGTATCCGTAAAAGGGGAGGATTTTGTGTTTTGCAGAAAAGTAAGGGGTATATGCTCCCAGCAGGCCGTCCTGGCTCTTACATCATTGGCCGATATGAAACTATGAAGTTATAGTTATTAATACAATGAATCCCCCACCCCAAGTGTGGTGAACTTTTGGGTAAAGGATAAGAAATTTAACATTTATGAACTTTGAGCGGTTGCTATTGAACTTGGTTTTGGTAAACCTCGTGAACTTTAATTAGGTTTAAGTATTTGAGGTTCCTTAAGAATCGCCATGTTCCAATTGTATGTACTATTACACTTGCCCTGTATTAGTGAATCAAAAGAGTTCCAGTTCAGATTGAGGTTTTGTGATCAATGAAATGATTTTAAGCTCTTGGTGTTGCAGATGAAAGGATACAACTATCTTCTGCCTGTTGATATCGATAAAGACAACCTTAAAACAGCTTGCAAGTTAAATAAGCATGCTTGCATTTTGGATGCACAAAGGCAAAAGATATCCAGTGCTTTGGTGAGCGAGATTAAAAAATGATGATTATAAATTTTAATAATGTTTTCATTATCAATGTCGAAAAATCTTCAAGAAAACGCTTAATTGAATGGGGGCACTTATTTCAATATATTGTCTTTTCAAGGAGCTCTTATCCAAGGGGACCCTTATTTGAGGGGAGGGGCGCTTAATCAAAGAAGTATTGTGCCAACTATACGATAGATGCTAACCAGGCACACTTATATTTCATTTAGGCAAGTGTGATATTCATTGATGCTGGCAGACATCTTGAAAGTTATAGGGGTGGATTCTGTGATATCAAACCTATCAATAACCAATGCATTTTATTTGGAACTTCCAAAGAGGACAGGTATATTATTTTATTCAATTCTTTGATTTTGTTATTCTCACCAGGTATCAATATGTATGCATTAATTGCATTCCTTTGTGTGCGTATTCTCTTGTACATAGTTCATATTTGTATTCTCTTTCTGCAAAAAGGTTCATAGCTGATGAGTTGGCGAGTGTGATTAGCAATGAAGTAGAATATAGAACGCTATTTGATCTTGTCAAACCGATTCGAAACGATTTTATGTCGTATTCGTCTGTCTCAAGATGTTATCTGCCAATTTCACTGAAAGCCAAAGAATCAACTACTGGTAAATAGCAGTTCATTAGAAATGTTTGCGAATCTTAGTGTGTATTTAGATTGCTCATATTAAAATGTTCCAGATTGAATATTTTATATTGTATTCTTCATTTTTTATTTAGTTACCCAACTGTGTAAGGATTATTCTGGAATTTTTTTGTTACAGGAGATTGCGACATACCTGGTCTTCGAATCCCTAAACCTGATTGCCCAAAGCATGCTTTTATTTTCAATTCGAATGTGCTGTGTGATGCTATTAGCAATATTGCCAGCCAATGGATTGGTAAGGTTGTTTTTCTTTAATTGCTAATCTTGATCTTGATGCTATTCCATTTCTTTCCTCTTGCCGTCTACAAGTGAAGTTGTACATACGGTAAAAAGGTCGTTTACTTGTCAACATTACAGTTGAAGAGAGGGATTGTCACTATCAGATTGTTTCTTGCTTTTCCATTTTCAGACTCAATATATTTCTTTTTTCATTCCTCTCCATTATTATTATTTGATCTGGTTTGTGAGATTTTCCCAATCCGCTCGTCTTTTTTTGAGGCTACTTAATTTCTTTTTTTTCTACTGTCTTTTTCAACGAAAATCCTTTTGTCTCTTGGCTAGTGACCCACAGTAAACAAGCAGCCAAGTTGGAAGCTGATTTCGAAAGATTCGTTACAGAAAGGACAGAAAATTCCAACGAAGATGCAGAAAAGATATGCTTGTTCTATTACGAAGGGGCAGTTGCAATGGTAGGCATCGGGCTTAAATTTGTAATGCCCTGTGGAGTTTCTTGCATTGGTGCCTTACGTTGATTTGAATATATGCTAATTTGACGGTATTTAACAGGAAAATGGCCAGTTATTTCTCTTACCTGATGGAATTTCAATGGATGAAAAGATAGAGGTCTCTTGGATTCTCGAAAGTCTTTCTGAAGCAATATTTGGAGTAAGTACGATGCCATGGTTTTTTAGCCGTTTTCATTAACCTAGAACGTAATGAAAATATTATCCGGAATAGCATGTAAGAATATTATTATTCAAGATAACGTTTTCATTTTTTTCAGCCTAGAGTATTGATCATAAATGCAACCGAAACCCGTAACGATACGATAGATGCATCAGTTGTGAAAGATTTGATACTTCAAGAAGTATTTTTTGCCATTTCAACAAAACCTAATTCGAGGTAAGCTTATTTCTGATGTGATCTGTTGTTATAGGTTCATCTAGTTTTTTCAACTTGTTAATTGGAGTAATAGACGTGGTTGTATTTCTTTCAGCGACGATCTGGGGCAATACATTTCTCACTTGGCAAAAATACTTGGACAAAATGGAATTATAAAGAGACAGCTGACACTGTTGAGTAAAAGCTTCAATTTCGATATTATTTGCAACAGCTTATTTTATGCTTGAATCAACTCTTTGTTTCCGTGTATATATTGGCATGCCCTACAGACTTTTGTTATAGAAAATCTAAAGGGTTTAATAGGTATCAATATCAAGGTATCTGCAGGAAGAAATGTTATGGCAAAACTTTATTTTATGACTTTTACTATGATAAATATATAATTTTAATAATTGAATAATATAGGCATTTACATCAATTAACAATTATATTTACTGATATGGTTGCTGGGCTGGACCACTTACTTACATCGTTTTGGAAATATTATCCTGGCGAGAGAATTTAAATTTATTTGTTTTTTAGAACTTATACAAAATAGACTCAATTGTGATTTATTCTTGAACTGTACTTTGTAAAAACTGTATCGAAGCATGGTTTTTAATGTCTTGATTAATTTACACAAACATCTTTTGGGAGTTTCTTTGAAACATTTATTAAGGAATTAAGCTCTCTCTGTGTTAAGCCTGGTTTCCGTATAAGCGTTGAGAGTCATTGAGGGTGGCTCAAAGGAATAAGGATTAAAATCAACTTTTGACAATGTCTCTGTGTGATTTTTAATACTACGAAACCAAACCAGGCTTTAGGAGCCTAAGATCCCATATTCCCTGGAGTGAGTCTGAAAAATAAATGACAGAACAGAGCTTTTATGAAATACGATATGAGCTATTTGCGGCCTGCATTCCTTTATAATTCCTGGCAGATTGTTCTGCATTGTGAGTGAACCTCCTTTGTCCTTTTGTCAACAGTTTCTTGACGGAAGATTTCCTATGGTCGCTGTTGTGTGAGTGAATAAATTTGCTGAAATGTTCACTTTCGAAATCGAGTAAAGCAATGCAGTGTTCCTTTTCAAGCAATGACACTACAAATAAGATACCTCAATGATGTAACTTTTGTACTATAAAGTGTATCTCGCGATAAAGTACATTACTTAATACACAATATGTCAGTACCAAAGCAAGGCAAAGCAAGTAATAGAGAGGAGAATATAGAACTGGGAACCGATGTGCAGAAATATGAAGTCAGCCATGAAAATGTCGCACTTCAAGTTAATGGAGATTACTGTGCAGTTTCTTCAACTGACCGGCCTTTGTCTCCTGAGGTAAAATACTTAATATCATGCGAAATTATGTAGTTAATTAGGTATTATTTTGCCAACTATGTCATTTCATGAAATTTAAACAAGGTATCTGCAAATATGACCGGTGTGAAGACGGCGTCGAAGACTATTATCGTCTTTGTTTCTTCACAAATAAACACGAGACCTTCAATCAAATCGTCTAGAAACAATTTACCACAAACATTCATCGATTTCTTAATTTTTTCTTAGATTGGTGATCAAATGTCCTGGATTTTGAACAACGTCAACTGTAAAGTTTGTAACTGTTTTATCCCAGCCACTGAAACGTCGAAACAAAGGTAAGGAAATATTATATTTTTTGCAAACAACTTGAAATTACCTCAGTGCTTTAGAACATCCAATGTATTTATTGACTCATTCATTCAAAGTATTGCAGTATCTGCCCAAGCTATTCCCTGCTTAAAAGGCATATGCCCAAAGTAAAAATATTGATGGTTTTTTCTGGTTTTTTATTACTACAGATGTTCATGTGGACTAATACGACAAAAACATAAAACACAGCTGAATGAAAGTGACACAAAAAGTTGGCTATCAGATGTTCACACAGATGAGATACCCACTGATGCTTTTGGTGCAGTTTCATTCTCTGAAGATCAACAAGATAATGGAACCCAAGCAGAGGCAAGCTCTATTATTTTTTAATTTAGACTCTTTTATTATTTTAGTCTCAAGCTCTGTTTTGCTTTGAAGTGCCATAATAATTCAATTAATTCTTTTAGGGGGCTTATTTAAAGCTCAATGTTTGAAAGAAGGGACTTATTCAAAAGGGAGGGAGCTTAATCACATTATTATGATAACACATTGCCAATTCCTATATTTTTAGTATATTCGACTTTCTGATGCAACAAGCATGGATAGAGTATCAATTTTACTAGAAAATGTTTGGGAACTCAAACAACCAGACTTGCTTGTGTCTTTTCTTGGAGGCAATTCAAAAGAAATCCTGACTGTCAATTTGAAGAAATCAATTGAAGATGGCCTGGGAAATGTATGTTTCATCACTAAGATTTTTTAAAATTTGCAGGAAAATTTTATTATTAATTTTATTTTCCAGATTCAGCGTTAAAGTCGCATCATGGTCTAACAAACTGTAAGCAATGTTTTGGTGTGGCATAAAAGCCATTTTGCTTTTCTTTCAGGTTCTAAAATCTGCTGATACATGGGTGATTACTGGTGCAACAGAGACTCCTGTAACAAAACTGATTGGAGAGGTATTCAACCTCTATGCTCGCAAGGAGAGGTCACACAGAAATGTCTGCATAGGTATCTTTCCCTGGGGATGTGTTGCAGGAAAGGAGGATTTGATAGGACAAATGGTAATGTAGTTATTGAATGTCTTCAAAACTGATCGACTTGGGGATGAATTCACAGGGACTGAACTTTTATTTCCTTTTGGATGTGGTTCCTGAAGGCATCTCATCTGGGAACCACTTTTTGAACTTATTTGTGCGTTCAGTATATGCTGCGATCAGTATATGCTCAAAGAAAGGCTTATTTATTTCTTGCATATGTCTCCATAGGGTGACACAATATACAGGCCCTCAACTCAAGTCAGGGCCAAATTGAAAGACCTTGACAAGAACCACACTCACTTTTTACTTGTTGACAATGGAACTGTGAAGAGATTTGGAGTAGAACGCAAATTCCGTGCTTTATTGGAAAACTATTTTTCAGGTAGACTCTTCTAATTTTGTACTGAAGTGAAGCCTTGGCTGTTTACTTTTCTAAAACGAAAATAACAACATCTAAAATAACGTTCTAAGCATGTGTGCTCATCATATTTGCCATGCCTATTTACCATTACGACATTTTTTTATCACAATGCAATAATTTCGTCATTCATAGATGGTTGCAAGCCACTGCCAGTAGTTAACATTCTCATTTGTGGAGGACACAGTTGTTCAGTTCAATTGAAAAAAACCATAACAGATAGCCTGAAAATTCCTGTAGTTGTGATGAAAGGTACTGGTGGCTTGGCAGACGTTATAGTAGAGACACTGCACCTTTTTGAAGAAAAGGGTAAAACAGGGTAACATGTTATATATACACTTTCCCCAATTTGTTTGGTTTAATCTGATTAAAGAATGTGTAACTGTCCTTTCTCTTTGACTCGAGACACGAATAATTATCTGCATAAAACTAGTCCACTGTTATCTTTTGTATTTGTGAACATTCCAGGTTGCGTTTGCTGATGGCCATAAAATCCTGCGTGAAAAGCACTATCGGATTTGACATAGCGGACGTGAAGAACATTGATATAACTACTACTGTCAAGCAAATTATTGAAGAATACAGGAGCCATGTAAGTGGAATTTCAGTTCTTTCTTGCTACTCTACAATACAATAACAAATGTCCATTGTGTCAATGAGCAGTGTTCCTATTTAACAGTGTTCCTATTTGACAGTGTTCCTGTTTAACAATCGTTGAAGCATCTCATCCTTGTCACCAACATGTCAATAACTCGACTTCTTTAATTTCAAATCTAGCTTATTATCTTCGACCCAAAGGACGATCCTCTGGGTTTAGACCACGCAATCTTCGAAGCTTGTAAAGGTATTCACTGCATTTACCTTTTTTTGCATACCTTTTATATCTGTATATATTCGCGTTTTGATATTCGTTAACTTAAAGTTAGATTTCTTATGTCCTCTTCTTACAACTCTTCTTCGTCATAAACTCTTCTTCGTCATAAACTCTTCTTCGTCATAAACTCTTCTTCGTCATAAACTCTTCTTCGTCATAAACTCTTCTTCGTCATAAACTCTTCTTCGTCATAAACTCTTCTTCGTCATAAACTCTTCTTCGTCATATTTTTCTTTTTTTCATTAAGCTATTGGCTTAGGAAGATCGGGTGAAGAAGAACGATTCAATAATTTGCAGCTGGCACTTCTTCTTGATGAAATTGAGCTGGCAAGGAAAAGCATCAGTGTTGCTGGCTCCAATGTAAGTTTAATTCATCAAAGCTTCGCCACAGGTCCAAGCACACTTTCAGTTAGAAGCTGTCTGCTAATATTACGTGCCAGTTCATTATTTTTATTTCATTATTTTCTTTTTTCATTGAGCTTGCCTTAATGACATCGAGCTTTCAAGTTTGCTTTATGGACAATTCAACAACAACAAAGTTTCAAGCGGAAAGTTCTCTCACATGTATCCTTACTTCTAGGCTGAGTATTTGCATGAACCATTTTATAAAGCTCTAAAGAGGGAGAAAACAAACATCGTTTCTTTTTTGTGTGATTTTGGTATTGATTGCACATCGTTTCTTGCATCGGAAAAACTATCTCAAAAAACTTTACACAAAGGTTTCTTCATAATCTCATATTATTGCTTGAAATTAATCTTATTTTTACATTGAAGTAAATTAAAAATGGCTTGATTTGAGTTTTACTCAATTCTGAAGCTAATCTAGTTTCGAACCTTGCGTTAAAAAGGTGTTTTTTAACACATGATCTAGTATGTGTTTATTATTATAATGCTACTTGTTTTCGTAGACGTTGAAGAAAAAGCAATTTTTATCACAATTGTTGACTCGTGAAGAACTGGATGAGGTTAGGAAGATAAGGAACTCGAACCCTCATTTGAAATTTGTTGTGAAATCTGTGACTTTTGTGACTTTAAGCCAGTGGAGAGTTATCTGAATGATGATGCAGATTCCAATACTAATTTGACTGTTTTTTTTCATTAGTTCAAGAATAGAGACAAGAAAGATCTTTTCAAAATGGAATTTGTTGATAGAATTCTGACAGATTTGATGGAGGAAGATTACACACGATGTTACTCAGACGAGACTTCCTACACTCTTCAGGACGAAACAGAGGTATAATTTAAGTACGCTTAGCATCCACATTTGTGCTGCCCCTTATCCTATCAATTTTCAATTTCCCTTGACATAGCGAATGTCAACTGTATTTCTGTTACAAATACTGCAAATTCTCTCTTAACCCCCCCTTCAATAAAATCTCCCTCTTTTATTAGCCCCCTTTTCAGAAATGAAAATTTAAAAAGCCCCCGTCTCAATTTAACTCATCCCTAAAAAATGTGATGCATGCCAAAGTAAGTAAACTTGACAAAACCGGATATTTTCATTTTGTTTATTTGCTTTTCGATGCTCAGAACAAGAACGATAGTTCAATTGATGAACAACCACTGCTTCTCATGTCTTGCTGCTTAAACCCTATTGTCTAGCATTGAAAATGGTTTTTCATTACATTTATCTATTAAGCCCCCTTCGCTGTAAACCAAATAAACCATTCCTTTAAAAGATTATTTACGGTACCGTCAGAATTTTTAGGAATAGGATTATTTCTTCTAGGATGTGAAGTTTTCTCCGTTGCAACAGATCTTACTGTGGGCAGCACTAAATAATATTGTAGACCTCGTTGAATGCCTTTGGAAGCAAGACAGACAAAATGCATTGGTAAATGCCCTAGTTCTGCACACCATTTTTCTCAGAATGTCCGAAAATGTTCAGTTTGATGAATTTCTTAAAAAACAGTTATTAGAATCGTCAAAGTAAGCAGAATTTATGCTATATTTTTTCAATTCATTCACTGGCTGTTGTATGTAACAGCTGTGCTTTGAAGTATGTGGAGATCAAGCTGAATTATTGCTGAAAATTTGCAGGGAATATGAGCAGAAAGCATTGACACTTTTGGATCTTTTCTACAAAGAAAATAAGAATTCATCAGTTGATGTAATCAAGACGAGGATCCCACTTTGGGGCTACAAATCTTTCTTGACACTGGCTGCTAATGCAAAGTCTAAGCAATTGGTTGCACACGTGACCTGCGAGAATTACCTTGAAGAGGTTTGGCGAGGGAGGGTAAGTCATGTGCCATGATTATCTCAATAATAGTTGATGGAGTGCATCCAAAAATTATAACTCAGACTCATACATAGTATAAATTGCTTATTTTTTGATTTATTAGTACCTCATTGTTTTTGCAATGTGTCTTGATTCCGTTATTATCATCTTTTAATTGTGATGATATCTTTTAGTTGTGATGATTATTTCGTTGTTTAGAGCGAGAAATCCACTGTCAAGTCGGAGTTTTCTGAAATTCGCGAAAGGCTAAAAGCTATACCGAGACAACGGACGCGATCAGTTGTACAAATGCGTAATGAAAGGTATAGAAGACATGCCCAAGATGAAACCGATGGAAGCTCGGAGAAAGAGACGTCGCGATGCTTGAGATTTTTAGAGGCAATTCGTCGTTTTTTTTGGTTTCTATTTCTTGTACCAAAAGGGAAGCTTTTGTTACACGTGGTATGTATGATAAACCATTTTCAGAAATGAGGGTCATATAGGGGTTCCAGGGAACAGGGGAACATGCCCAAAATTAAAAAGGGAACAAGGGAACCTGAGAAAATTACACGGGAAACAAGGGAACATTGATAGCAAACAGGGATCAGGGAACACAAAAATGGAAATTTCTTCGTAGAACAATGAGGGAACATATGCAATTTCTATAAGGGAACAGGGGAACATGACTCCCCCCTATACGACCCTCAGAAATCTATATTATACCAAGAACTTCGACATTTTCATGTGCTTCACTTTTTATCTATTCCCAGATGATTTATGCTATATTTCTTGGGTGTTTTGGGTATCTTGTTTTGGTCAAGAGAGGAAAAGACCACACAATATTTCTCTATATCGTCTGCGCAGTTGTTGTCGCACTGACAATTGATGAATTTCGTCAGGTAAGTGCGAACAATATTTTATTCAACTTGGAACACGCTTTTTTTAATAAGGAACCTAGCTCAGAGCTCGGGCCTAGTTCTTTAAGTTCCTTGTTTTGAGATCTCTTTTGACCACTTTGTAGTTCTAAAAGCTCCTTAATAGTTCCTTAATTTTAAGTTCGCATTTAGTGGACAATAATTAGTACGGACGCAAGAAAAATATTCAAATTCAATGTTTTGCTATAAACTTGTGAAAAGATAACCGGTTAAAACATGAAGAAGCTTCATATAATGTAAAAGTACTGAAAATCAATGGAACCGGCTGTAAATTGTGCGGAAATATAAATATATTCAAAATTAAAAAGTTCCTTAATGACTTGGCCTTTAGTAGTAAAAGTTCCTTAAGTTTTTGACCTTCTACATGTAGGTTCCTTATCAACGGTTCCTTGTAAAAAAAAGCGTGTATGATTTTCAGTATTATCCATTTGTATTCGCTTGCTTGAAAACCAAGTACGAGTTATTCAAGTATTTATTCTGTCTTATTCAAGCTGATTGAAGTACGAAAGAAAACTCTATGGTGGAAGATTTTTGAATGGTCCTCGAGTGTTTGGAATATATTGGACTTCTTAGCGATTGTGTTTTTTGCAGTTGGCTTTGCGTTCAGCTTTTTAGATAACCCCAAGCTGGAGAAAGTGTTCTTTGCTCTCGACCTTGTCATTTTTATCGTGAAATTTGCCCAATTCTATCGAATGTTTGAGACTCTTGGGCCGTACCTCGTCATGGTCTATCGAATGGTAAGTGAACCCTTTTGGCAATTGGCATTACTTATCAATCATTCCTTTAAACCTTTTCATGCTCTCTTAGGATTCCGTTACATCTGACAAATGAATATATAGTTTGTGCTAATCGTTCTTGTCAGTCAATCCCGAAACAATGTTTGATTTGTTGAAGTTGATTATTTTTTCAGATGTTTCATATGGCTGGCTTCGTGATCGTTCTTATCATTGCTGTGCTTGCCTATGGCATCTTCATGCATGCACTTCTCTTTCCAAATGCTAATGTATCATGGCATATACTTTTCAAGATTCTTTTTCGCCCCTACTTGCTGGTCTTTGGAGAGCTTGGAATCAACAGCTATTCATGTAATTCATTGTACCCAGAGGTGTAGGAGCGTACTAAAACTTAGGGGGAGTACCACAATAAAAATGGCATGACACGTGACACATTTAGTCCTGGAAGGGGCCGTTTTTATCAATGAAAGGGGCATATTTCATGTTTTTGCAAAAGCGTGGGTGGTGGGGGTGGGGGGGGGAGCACGTGCCCCCTAAGCCATCCTGCTCCTCGCTCCTACGCCATTGATCGTATCTTTTATCACGCTATTATATTATTTAGTAATATGATTGATAGGATTGACACAGGGGCTTAATGTTTCCAACTTCCAATTTCCAAATAATAGGCCCCAACCCAAGTGATTAGCTTCCTTATTCCAGTAACCGCTTACTGGAGTTAGCCTCAGCGAAGAGAGATATTTGTAGCACTTGTTTTGTTCCCTTTCAGTGGGCTCAAACACAACAGTTTATGGAACAAGTAAAGTCAATGAAGGCACTGAAATAATTGTCATTATTACGATGTGCATTTATCTGCTGGTGGCGAATGTATTACTTCTCAACATGCTTATTGCAGTGTTCAAGTAAGATTCGACTGCGCATGTTTGCCGTTGTGACTTCTCACCAACCTTGAACCAAGAACCACAACGCGAACAGCTGTAGCAAGCCGCAGGGAGCCTGGGCTCGAGGTTGATTTCACAGCCACAAACATGCGCATTTCCATTTTGAAGTCAGTATATCAGAGTACGCATGTGCGGTGCCTGAAGTTTTTCAGAATCAAGAAAGCTTTTGCAAAGCAAAAATTACTTAACTTGCTAAATTGACCAAATACATGGTGAAGATCAACAGTAGTGGAATCCTGAACTGAATTCTAAGTCAAAATTCAGGATTTTTAATTCAGGAATCCACTGAATTCATGAATTCATTTTATTTTTAGTAATATTTATCAAGAAACACAAGACCACTCCAAGATGATATGGCGCTTCGATAAATACGACATGATCATGGAATTTAAGCATCGACCCTGCCTTCCTATACCGTTTTCAGTAATTACTAACATACCGCGACTACTTTTCCGTCTGTGTTCATGGAGAACAAACTGGGTGTACATTGGTGACCCTGGAGGTATTGAGCTACGTTATCTTTTGGTTACACGCTTTTTTTTATAAGGAACCGTTTATAAGGAACCTACATGTAGAAGGTCAAAAACTTATGGAACTTTTAATACTAAAGGCCAAATCACTAAGGAACTTTTTAATTTTGAATATATTTATATTTCTGCACAATTTACAATTAGGAAGCCGGTTCCATTGATTTTCAGTGCTTTTACATTATATGAAGCTTCTTCATGTTTTAACCTGTTATCTTTTCACAAGTTTATAGCAAAATATTGAGTTTGAATGCTTTTCTTGCGTCTGTACTAATTATGTCCACTAAATGCGAACTTAAAATTAAGGAACTATTGAGGAACTTTTAGAACTACAAAGTGGTCAAAAGAGGTCTCAAAATAAGGAACTTAAAGAACTAGGCCCTGAGCTAGGTTCCTTATAAAAAAGCGTGTATCTACATTATCTTTTATCTTTTATTTACAGTTAAATGGACAAGGATAATTCTTGTCAATTTAGCTAACTGCAAATCTTGTCTTTGTTGTTCTAAATTCGGGCCCAGTGACTTCAACATAAAGTGTATTGGTGACTTCTTTCGCTTTTAGAGATTGGAAAACGCCAGGACTTGGAGGATTTTAAGGAAAGATGCATGAAAACATATCTCAGACAACTGAAACGTGACACCACGGAGTCTACCGAGAGTTCACTCAAAGACGTCAAAGAAAAGTAAATCGAAATTCAAAAACGTTTATTTTCTCTGCTTTGCGTTAGATATCTATTCCTTCGACATTTATTTTCTCTTATTATTTTGCCGTATTACGTCTTTCAGTTGTCTGATCTTTTGCATTTCAGAGTTGTACGCAATTCACAAACTCTCGTGAAGATCGAAGAAACATTGGGAAGATTAGAACGTCTCAAAGAAAAAAGCAAAAAGGCTGTCAGGTTGTAAAAGATGAACATTTCGAAAAGCATTTTTTCAGCCAAACTCGTTTTTGCAATGGTGTTTTGTTGTTCCAATGGTGCTGAAATGGTATCGTGGATTTCATAACAAAATCGTTATTTGGATTCACTTGGTTTTGTTTTCCAATTAATTAATCATGCTCAAACTATTAATACTGCAGAAAACTTAGCTTTTTAGCTAAGATGCTTGCGTCGGGTGTATATGTATCATAGAAGTGTGCAAAAGTTTAGTATTTAATAGTTTTTGTATTATGCACTCTTATAAATTAAATAAACCATTTTTAGTTTTGGCTTGCCTTTTAATAAGCTGGTATGATGCATTCACATACTTTTATAACACATGGTATTTTAAGCTTACATTTTTACCAACATTTTTCCATTTTTATATATTTTTTTTTATTTTAATGAGCTGCAATGTTTTGAATTAATTCTTATGTTACTAACTTGTGTGATTCAATTATTGGGGCTTCCTCTTTCAATTTTGATACTAAAAACACTAATTGTCGAGTAAGGGGGGAGGGGGGCAAGTGGGGTGAAATTCTCGCACGGAGTTCCTTCTTGTTCTTTTGCAGACTCTGGCATAATTCGGCCCATGCCCCTTTGACGAGGACGATACGACTCAGCAGCCGTCTGACGAAGAAAATTCATAAATGTCGACGATGAAATAATTTAACTCATAAACAAATCGGAAACGTTATTAAAATCCAGGAAAATTTAATTGATGTTGAGCAGAAGTGTACACGTAAAAATATATATCTGTGTATGACTTTAGATGCTGCTAAATCGCGAAACGCGAATAATAACAACCAACGCAAGAGAAAGGCCTTTGCTTCGTTTGTAACTTCTCACGAAGTTAAGTGGTGTTTTGTGAACGATGATCAACAAAGCTATTTAGGCGATTGAATATTTTTAATTTGGCAGTCAGCTTCTCAATAACCTCTCCAATAATTGGCAAACCGTGGAGTCTCGGAACTTGGAGCTGTTAATGTCCTATAAGTTATGAACAATGGCGACGGAAGTTGAAGTGCGTGTGGAAGCACAGTATCCTTACTCGTATTTCGAAGCTGATGGCACAGAAATAACATTTGACCAGGGAGAGCAATTCATATTGTTGAAGAAAACGACCGAAGAATGGTGGAAGGTGCAGAGAATAGATACCAATCATGCAAAATACAAGAAAAAAGTCGTTTTTGTACCAGCTGCGTATGTGAAGGAATTGGATGTTAACGATAAACAAGCTCAAATTTCACGAGTTGAATCTCCACCAGGTAATGACAAGCCAGAATATATGAATCTCAAGGTTTTTCAGCAGACAATGATGAGAAATAATTCGACCACGGATTCAGATAATAGTTACTCCGATCAAGATACCAGTGGAAGTCTTGGAACATCACCAAGAGTGCTGAATGGAAGGCTTTCTTTCTCCTTCTGGAATGCAGCAGACGTTAATTGACAGGAAAAGCATGAATTTGGAAGCCGTTCTGGTACGAGACAATTTGACATAATTAATCACATCTTTATTCTTGCTATTAGCCAGAAAAGTATTCAAACACCCCAATAAATTTGCAATTAACCACTTCATAGCTCACATGCCTAATTCTGCATTATTTGCAAACCATTCTTTTTATTGGCTGCAATTCAAGCTGAAAATGTATCTTGCTGCGGAAATCATTTTTTATGTTATCTAAGGAAGTGCAATCAGAGTGTGTGTGTGTGTCCTCCTCCAACCGAGCAGAGCAGAAATTGGGATAATTGTAAAACATTTTAGCACCACAACTTCTACCACAGGAGCAATGCTTAATGCTTAAGTAGTGTAATGCTATTAGTCATAAAATAACTGTGAAGAGGTTTTAGAAATTGAGTGATGGCTAGTATTAACAGTTTTCTGTAGTTGCAGCATGTATAAGAAATAGTGTAATATATTTTTAGTTTTATTTTGCCATGTCATGCATTCTCAGAACTCACATACACTTAAACCTACAATAAGGTAAAAAAGTAATGAGACAATAGTAAGGCGTGGCTGTTTTGAAAAACCAACATTACCCAGATGATTATTATGCCACTTGTTGCTGCCATTGATTTTTGCATGTTGCACAGTATAACCATGGATTTTCATCATCCAATGCTCTCCTGTCTTCAAGACAGTTTTTGCTTCAATGCTTAGCGGATATATTGATTGTGACCTGATTGTTGTTTTCATCATTTGCAGGGCGAAATGTTTGCTAAGCAGACAAAGCGAAGTGATAGTGTACAAAGCAATGAGAAGGACAGCACAGAAGAGGCACAAACAGCAGTGAAAAGCCAAAATGATTCCAAAGTTACATTGAGGGTATGGGTTACATCATATAGTTCACACTGTTACCAGGGCCACTGACAGGGAGGCAAGTTTCCCCACAGTGTCAAGGCCTTGGGGGCCTCATAAATTAAAGCATATTCTGCTTGCTTCATGTAGGAAAGACATTATTTTTCAACTTTGCCCCAAGGCCTTTAGAGCTTCTTAGCACCTCTAACTGTATGTGCTGTATTTTCTTGATTAGGTGTCTCGTAGAACTGATTAATTCCAGCACTTTTTAGGGGGGGGAGGTTATTTGGGGGAGGGTGATTGTTACAACTTCAAGGGTAAAGACACAATTTTGAAATAAAAATTGTTCATCATCGTTAACCAAACAATGTTGAAAAATCTTCAAGAGAAGATGTCATTTCAACTCATTCAACTCAGTACTTGAGAAAGGGGACTTATTCAAAGGGATTGCTTATTTTAAAATATGGTCTGTTATGGGAGTTTTAATACAAGGGGGCACTTAACTGAGGAAATACTGTATCTATTTATGCTGCATAGTAATAACCATTTTGTTATTCTCTCTCTTCTTGTACTTTATTAGGAACAATCGAAGCAAGGTGCACCAGTTTGCAGAAGATCGTCCACTTTGCCAGCTGGTTGGCAAAAGCTTACGGATGATTCTTCCGGCCGCCAGTTCTACTACAATGAAGTTACAAAGGAATCTGTTTGGAAGCCACCCAGAATGTCAGTTTTCATGGATGGTAACCAGCCTTCAGTCAAGGTCAGTTGTTATATGTATTTTCTCTTTGTACATTTTAAATGGCTACTATGTAATGGGCCACTTGAACCAAATCACCTCTTTCCACAACAGTTGAACCATGCTAAGTTTAGCATCCACCAACGTGATTTCCACATGAAAAAACAAAGCCTTCTTTTTTCTACGCTTTGTTTCAACATACAAACAGCTGTCAGTGTTTAAAAGTGTTTAAAGTTTTATGATATGAAATTTTCATGACCATTACCAGTTGCTCAAATTATTCAATTCTTGAAATGAGGTTTAGCCTGTGTAAACAGTGGAGTCATTCAGCTCGAGTTTGAACAACAAAACAACAGAAATCGAAAACTGTTGCTTAACTCAAACTCAAAACGAAAGCCTCGAGTTGATATTGTCCGGCCTCGGTTGCATGGATGGCCCACCCCAATCACCAATCGTGTGTCTATTTTTTATTTTTTTGGAAATTAGCTTTTTCTAATTAAACGGTGAATAGCTTAAGCACCTTGAACAAATAAACTTTCTCGTTAATTATCCCTTCTTCAAGTCAACCACTCATACATTGAACGCGTGATTATTCTCATTTGGATACATCAATATTCGTTAAATCTTTCTCTTTCACGCCCCTTTGAAAATTTGATTTCCTTAACCATAAGTCATTGAGGTTCCTCAAATCTTTCTGTTTCACACGCCCGTTTAAACATTTGATTTCCTTAACCATAAGTTGCATTACAATACGAGCATGGAGCTGGCAACCGGTATTTTGTTCAGAAGAAACTCCTATTCCCCTGAAAGAATCTGGAAGGATTTTATCGAAGAGGTTATCGAGTTTATTTGTCGTTATAATATTTGATTTTATTTCAGGCTTCTTGATTTTATTTTTATTTCGATCGATTATCTAATCGTTTTGGTCGAATGTAGCCAGGCCTATTGAACCATGGTATTGTTGTTTATGCAGGACCTGATTCGAAAAATATGTGAATTGTGATTTAAGCATCGGTTACTTTAATAAATATAAGATTTTATTGGAAAGTTTATTCACGAATGCTTTTCATCTAAACTGCATGAAAATGACTTAGTTTTGCGCAAAAATGACATATATTTACGTAATTTTCATGCAGTATAGATGGAAAACATTTGTGTTTAAAAGGGAATGTTTTATTTTCATGCAATTTAGATTTGCATCAAAAAATTTTGAGCCATGCTTTCACAATTTTTTTATTTGACTTGAATTTTACACCATTATTATCCATTAGACATTGTATAATTGCAAAGCACTTCCTTCTCCAGAGCTTTTATGACTGCTTTTATCTGATGTGAACTTTTGCTCTCTTGAACTTTGGAACTTCCTACTTGAGTTTTTTCAGACACAGACGAACACTACTGCAAAGTGTTGTGGGTTTAAAATTTGATGGTAGTTGTAGCTTGTTTCTGCGTTTCTAGGGCCCTCCAGCTGGTTATGTCATTGAAAAAGATGAATCAAATGAAGATATTTATGTGAACAGTCAAAATCAAGAAAAGGTCTGTGTAGCTATTTTGTCTTTTTTTTCATGTCCAGGTATTAAGTTGTTGCCAGAAAGTAACTGGCGCTTTGAAGTCAGCCTTGTTGTCATAAGAAATGGATGTTATTACCAAATTCGTTATGTTAAATGGTATTGTCAAACACGTTATAATATAGGGAATTGCCAGATACGTTGTATGATATACGGTGTTGCCAAATACGTTATATGGTATATGGTGTTGCTAAATACGTTATGATTATGGTATTATTAAGCGCGTTATGATATAGGATATTGCCAAATACGTTATTATAAGATATATGGTGTTGAGTTTCATACTATTTTGTTTATAGTGGAAATCTTGCAAGACAGAGAGCGGACAGACGTATTACTATAAAATTGGAGATGATGTTACTGCTTGGGAACTACCTGATGTAAGCTCGAATATATCATATTTTACATTGCTCTTTATCATGGCACACCCCACTAGTATTATTCACACTTTTTTAACGAGGACACTAAATTTTTGCTTGGTATCAATATCCTTAAAACATTTCATAATAATTTCAGAATAACTTTGAGTCCTAAGTTATTCTTGCCAACCGTTGGGAGAACTTGGATAAGCTAGGCTTAAGCAAGCCAGGCTCAAGTGTCATCGAGTCTTAGAACTGATGACGTTTGAGCTTGGCTTTATTCTGATATCCTTCTTATATTTCAGAGGTTTTGAGCCTTGATATTTTCATCGGTTACAGTAAAAACCCGCACATAAGAACCAATGGTTTAAGAACCTGCAGGGTGATATTTATGTTCAAAACAATAGAAGAAACAATAGTCTATTGTCTTGGAACAATAGCCTGGATGGAAATTTACAGGTTCTTATATGCGGGCTTCTACTGTATATTCTTAAGGCGAATATACTGTATATACTTGAGAAGCATATTGAAATGATTTTTTGTTTTTGCTGATAGGTTGAAGTGAGGCTCAGGGGCGAACGACGAAGGTCTTTGGATGATATGAGCGATGATAAACTGGGCAGTCGGATGTCAAGCACATTTCCCCGCAATGCAAAATGCAAATCAGTGCTATTCGATTTCTCATCGTCCAGCTTGAAGAAACAGATTGATATCAAGCTAGATAAAAGTCCAAGGCCATCTCCTAAGGTATACTAACCTTTTGTTTTGTTTACTTTGAATTCTTTGTCATTGCACAGAGCTTAAATCCAATTGAGTAGGGCATTGTTGACTTTTCAATGAAAGCCCTTCCACCGATTTTGTTTGGCGTTCTGAGCTTGATTAAATGAAAGACCAGTTCATGTCGTTTGCTAACAGACTTAAAATAGTCACCCGTGGGTGAAATTATTGATTTATGTTTTGATAATTTGTTATGTTGCGTTCGTTTGGTTTTTAGATACATCATAAACGTTCTCAGTCTGAAAATATTCTTCTTGAGTCGAGCGACAGTGTGACTCCAAGTCCCCAGCCGCCAAGCCCTCAACCGCCGACACCAGCCAACAATGTGAGTACAACTAGCTGGTTATTGAAACAAAATGGGGTGGCTTCGGTGTATTGAAAATCAAAGGAACATACAATTTGTTTTTACTGTTGATGCTTACAGTTATCGAAGGGCAAAATTCAAGAAAGAAGAAAGTCAGCATTATGAACTGGAAAGCTCTTTGAAATACCGTAAAGGCTCAAATAAGCCCCACCCTCGAACAAACCCCTTGAATAAGCCCCACCCTCGAATAATCCCCTTGAATAAGTCCCACCCTTGAATAAACCCCTGCCTTAAAGTTCATTTTGCAAATAAGCATGCGAAAATAAAGAAATTCTAGTTTAATAATTATTATTATTTGTGTACATCCGAACTGGTAAGAGGCTTTAAGTACATGCTCAGCCATCTGAGTCTATCAGATATCATGACGATATCATGATTGGGAATTTAACATAACGTACTTGTTTCGTAGACACGCGTTCCGGAAGTTGAAGGATATCTGATGAGGAAGAAACTAATGGAGGCTGGAAAATCAAAGTGAGACTCATTTACTCCACGTTTTTTATGCAGTCGTTTCGTCTTACTTGTCTTTCAGTTCATTATTTTCAAGATTGAACAACCAAAACTCCTTTTATTTTTGAAAATTTCGTTGATGATTGCTTATGTTTTTGTTTTTCACAGAAAATTTCATTGGGAGCAAGTTTACGTTTGCAAATATGACAACATTCTGGTTTTTTACAAGGATAAGAAGTCGGCCGCTCCGGTATTAAGCTCTGAATCATTCGTCACATTATAATTTTCTTTCATATCAATACTATTGGTAGTTTTGCAAATAATTTCAATTCATTTCTGCGATGCTCTTCCTTTTAGAAACCTGCTTTCCCAACTGGCAAGCCGGAAAGCAGCATTGACCTGCACGGAGCTACTCTTGACCCGCCAAACAGTGTAAGAACGAAAGGAAAGAAGAATGTCTTTCAGGTAGCCTTCCTTTTATCCTGTATTGTCCTACTCTTTTAATTAGCCCCCCTCTCTAATAGCCCCCTCAAATCGTAAATTTTTGGCCTTCCTTTTATCCTGCATTGTCCCACTCTTCAATTTTACCGTAAAAGCTCTTTTTAGCATCTCTCAATTAACCCCCTTCTCTAATAAAGATCAAAAATTCAATGAGTCCCCCCCCCGTTGGGGCTTATTAGAGCTATTACGGTATGATGTATACACGACTCTGCAATAACACCATGACAATGCGTTTCATCATATGAGGTTTGTATCCGTGATATTTCCATATAGATAAGCACGTACAACCAAGGACTCGTCGTAATGCTACAGGCAGAAACACCAACAGCCATGAGTACATGGATAATGCCGATTCATTCGACCACTACGAGTTGGGTAAGAGGTCGTTCTCTTCATCCATGGTTTACTATATTGCGTTCTATATTTGCTTTTATATTCTTTATCTCTATCAACTGTCATCAGCCTTTTTTCACTACACCAACTAACTTGGATTCGCTCCGTTCCAAACTGGGCTTTAGCTCTTCTGTACCATTGACGTTTTTGTAATTTCAAAACTATACAAGAGACAATTGGCTATTGCGTTTGAACAATAGGCTGGGTGCAAAATTTCAGGTTATGATTACCGCGTAATCACTGTATTTTTCATGTTTTCAGGCGGACAGTAACCCGTTGCCTAAGCCAGCACCGCTTACTCTAAGCCAAGCTAACAGCGGAGCCGGCGAGAACGTTGGCAGTATTCTATCACCGAATGGGAAACATCCACCTCCGATAACACCCACCACGCCCAATTTCGCGATGAAAGAGAAGTCAGGTATCAGCAGAGGGGAACGAAGTTCAAATAGCGTTATGAGAAAGGCGTCCAAACGAGGTAACGATAGAACAACCGTGTTATAGATTTGATATAGGAGTGTTAGATTCTTTGTAGCAAGTACAGTCAACTCTGTTTAGTTCGAACACCCTGGAGAAGCGTGAAAATGCTCGAATTACAAAAAGTTCGAATTTCAGAGGTTTGTATTATAAGAATTGGTTCATAAGTGATCCTTGAAGGGACAGAGAATTTCGTTCGAATTTGGTAGAGTGATAGAGTTCGAATTACGCGAGTTCGAATTATGCAGTTTTGACTGTACTACATAGTATGATACAATCGAATTTGTGCTAGCGGTCACCTCCCACCAATGAACTCTATATAAGAACTCTGGAACGATAACTCTATTTAGCTCGAGTGTGTCACAAAATGGCTGCCGCTGTACGTATAGCAGAAAAAACAAATCATCGTATTTCTCATCAGTTGTATCATTATTAGCTGCCAAAATGTACAGGATCATTTAATATACTTATTTATTTCTTAGAAATAAAAAAAAATTCATCGCTACACGCTTTTAATGTATTTTACGGGCAATTTTCTATTTTAGAAATTCTCTAAAAAACAACGTTTTCATAAATTTTTCAAGAATGGGCAAACTCAGAAGCCAGCCAATTAAGTATAACCTGCAAATAACAATTCTACAACTTTTGAAATCCCATGTAGCTATGTATCTCATAAAATAAACGTGTAAGATTACTTCAAATAATTTGGACGATGAGCTTAGGCCAAAAATCGCCGCTGCAAAAAGTCTTGTAGCGTTGACATTTCTTCACAAAGTTGTAAGTCATATATGTAAAACTTTCGATAACATATTTCTCCAAATGATAACTTCAAATTTCTTGGGTGAAACTCCACAATTCCTAGCAGAAAATAACAAATTTGCTTGTTGATGGTGGTGTACGTGTACAGAGCCAACTTGACAACACTTCTTGTTCGTCTGCTGCACGTACAGCCTCCCTCCCACTCACCTAAGTGTATAAAGCGGTAAATTCAACTTGCCGAAAATGGGGAGTAAACAAAATGTATATCTATGTATCTACATCTATTATTTATTACTATTAATATGATCAGGTAATTGTTAAAAGGCCTACACAGAAAAAAGTGTGGTAAATTCCTCGCAAGTGAAATAACAACAACGTGAAATTCTTCGTGAAATACCACACTTCTAATGAAACTTTACAGTTATAGAAATGCTGTTATTTTATTGTGAAATACCCCGGTGAAATGCTACATTTAACGGGGAGTTTCTCGGGAGTGTGGCATTGCACCCTTGATAAAATACCACGCGTCATTATTGCTGGTGTGTGCGATTATACGCTGCATTTTACGAGTCATTTCCTGTGGTATTTCTCAGCGTTTTTACATAGGCCGAAGTTGCCGCCACTGCAAAATAGCCTTTTTACAACGATCTCCTTCCTTAACATTATTATTTCTAAATCGGAAACGATAAAATAAATCTTACCATCACATGATTCCTTTATTTCGTTGAGGTAAAAATATCGACTTTGATGAAAATGAAATAAATCCGTAAAAAAATAGCTGCAGCACAATAGGTCTCCATTATAATTTCCAGTTTTTATACGTACAATGCGCGCGCATCAAATTCAAAAAGTGACACACTCACGGGCAGCCGAGAACAATAGAGTTATCGTTCCAGAGTTCTTATATAGAGTTCAATGCCTCCCACTCACGGCCAACTCTCAGTCTCTTCCCGCATTAATGCCTTTATAGTGAATCTCCGGTCGCCACTCTCCATTGACGGCTACTTTAGTCTGGATCTAAAAGTGGCCGCTATTACAAGTTCAACTGTACTTGATTCTAAATCTACTGATTTGGATAAAGTAATTGACTTTTTGTGGATTGAAATCCGCTTTTTTGAGTGTATTCAATTGAATGTAATGTTTTTCGAAATTGTTTTTGAAGCAAGCACGATTGATGAAGATGCAAATAAGACCAAAATCAAAGATAAATTGAAGAAATTCCTGCCGAAGAGACCTACGTATTATGAATTAGAAAAGAAAGGAATTATCAAACGTAAGTTGCGTCAATAATATCTCGTCTGATCGAAAACTACGTCAATAATATCTCGCCTGATCGTAAACTAGGTCAATAATAATTTGGCTGAAGTACGTAGCCTTTACTTGAAACATTTGATGAAGTTGAATTTGGCTGTGTGGTTTGTTTTGCAGAGGAGATATTTGGCTGTGATTTGCAAGTACTTTGCAAAAGAGAACAGAGAGATGTACCAAAGTTTGTTGTTGATTGCATTGATACAGTGGAACGAAAAGGTAAGTGATGAGCAGAGTGTAGCTCAATAACTGAATAGACCCCTTTCCCATTGACGTCACGTTGTGTTTGAAAATGAGACACGCGATTGAAATGGAGGCAACCGATGTAATCGCGACCCGCGCTTTTCTTGGCCTATTGTAGTTTTTATTGAACTAACTATTGAAGCTGAGACGAAAGATTTTCTATAACTCGTTGTTTCACGGATTTAATTTCCTTATTACCGATTTCAACGGATTTCCTGAGTTCTTTGATACCTAAAGAAGAGAAGTTTTTTTTCTTCTTCGAAATATCTTTAGCTATATCAGATAGGTGTTTGCTACCGACTTTAACTTATTTTTGTAATTATTATAAAGTAGTTTAATCACAATGATAACACACGATTGTGGTAGCGCTCTATCAGAAAGTTGATGCGATTAGATCGGTTGCCTCGTTTTCACGTTCGAGATTCATGGTATGACGTCATCGAGAAAGGGGTCTATTCCTGAAAGCTGAAAGTTGCCAAAGAGCAATGGAAATTTAAGAATAGCAATGGACAACCCCGAGTCTTGGGAAAGTGTTTTTGATCGGTACAGAACTTCAAATTGCTTTGAAAATCGGAAACATAGCGAAACAGTGAGTGTCAGACGAAAAGCTTTAGTATTTATTATGTTTCGCTATGTTTCCGATTTTCAAAGCAATTTTGAAAGTGTTTTGTATTCTTATTTTTATATGAGAAGTGTGTATTTAGGTGACATTGGCGGAAAATCGTAATTTTTGTGTTATTGAGAACGTACGTGATAACTTGCGCTTTGTATCATTCTCTCACAGGTCTCAGAACTAGAGGAATTTATCGAGAGTGTGGTAATGCCTCACAAATGCACAAACTTCGAATACTAACTGATCAAGGTAAGGTATTTTTCACTGTGTAATAAGCATTCGTGTATTAAACAGCGAGTTAAAGATCACCGTTATGCAATGCAGTCGTTTGACTATGCATTTTCTTGTAGGTGAACATGTCGATATGAACGATAAGCAATGGGCCGATGTTCATGTTATTGCCGGTGCTCTGAAGTGGTATCTCCGTGAACTGCCAGATCCGTTAATACCTTGTTTTGCTTACAACGACTTCATCAATGCCATCAGTAAGTATCCTAATGTCCTTTCCTCCTCGACAATTAAATTTCTTTTCAATGCGGGTTCCTTTTTCTCTTTTCTCTTTTGTAATTGTCTTTATTTTCTTATTTTCTATGAATTTCCATTCCGTCCTTAAGCTGACAGCTTCCAACTTTCCAAATGTCTCTACCATTCTTGTTTTATAGCATTGTGTCAATTTAAGCTACATCATCTAACTTAAGCGATATTAAACTGTTGTTTACATAATTGTATGTAAGCACACTCAAAGTACGATTCTCTAAGCGTTTATGACGACTGTTAATAGCATCACCTCTGTTGTTTTTTCTTAGAAAATCCTTCCATCCACGAAAGAAAGCGATTGTTTATATCTCTGGTTGGAAACTTACCAAAAGTGAATCAAGCAACTTTGAAATTCATTCTGCAACATTTGCTTAAGTGAGTTGAATTTCACTATAAGTTTTTTTGGATTTAACTATCTATCCTTTATTTTCATCATGTTAATAGCAATTACAATGGTCGTTGATTGTGGTGTTTGTGGTAAATAGTTTTGTGTATGCATGTTTTTGCTAACCTACGCAATTTCTATTTGTAGAGTTTCAGAATATAGTTCCGAAAACAAAATGGAAAAGCATAACTGTAGTATCGTATTTGGACCAACTTTGATGAAGCCAACTGACGAAAGTGACCATTTGAACATTGCTCTAAACACGGTATATCAGAATCAAATTGTCAATTTTCTACTCAACGAATACTCGGAAATCTGCGTTTCCTTATAGACGATGCTAGTGGTTTTATTTTAACGTGAGCTCAGATGCCAAACAATGCCATGCAGTTACATGGTCTTGTGGACAAATATTAAATGACGAAAGGGCTCTTTTATGAAGCAACGTACTTCATGGGAATTATCTCCAAATTTTAATTGCCTACTGGGCGTTTATTAGCGCTTATCATTTAGATACGACAAAGCGTCGAGCTTGGGAATATTTTAATGTTTTATCGATAATCATGTTGAGAGGAGAGACAAACAGAATGAGCCATGGAAATGGACTCAACGCTCACTCCAAATCGATATTAAATGTTAAATTGTATCGAATCTACTGAGATAAATAAAGTTATGTGGGCATTTGAACATTTATTCTTGATGTTTAAGTATATTATCCATATGTGCGAAATTATTATAGATAATATTAGCCTGATTGCAATGCAGAATTTTCTAGCCAGACACCTCAGGCGCAAGCTATTCAACACACTCTCCTCGCAAAAGTAATCGGAATCATCCAAAAAGGAAATATTAATTTGTTGAACGCTTTTTACAAATATGTTCTGCTGTTCCCAAGAAATACATTGTGAATTGTCCACGTTTTTGCTTGAAAAAATTAAAATTACGATTCCTGAAATATTAATTGTTCAAATTTTTGCAATCAAAGATTGCTGCATTGCGCAATAAATCATTGTAAATGGTTTGTAAACAAATTTTCCTTGTGGTCGCCATCTTAAATTCAGGGCCGGTTCCAGAAAATTTTTGTCGGGGGGTGTAAGCTCTTATGTACCGAGCAATTTAAAAAAAAACCTTACCACAAAACCATATAAACTTTCGTAACATAATTTTACCGACCAAAAATCGAAATTTACCGAGTAAATCGCTAAAACTCAATTCTTGGGGGGGTGTCACACCCCCCCACACCCCCCCATGGAACCGGCCCTGCTTAAATTCCAAATCGTTCAAAAACTTTTGCGAGGGGAGAGTTTTTTTTATTCAAACACGCTAGCATGTGTCATTTAGGGATTGAGTTGAGAAATATGTAAGATTGATATATGTAGCCATGCTCTAGAAGTACACACAATTTGGTATATCATAATGCTCTTAATAAATGTCCTTTTCTTGCTGCAAGGTGCATCCCCAAACAGATGGCTCTGCTAAAAGTAAAGAGATTAATAAACATTTATTTGAAGCATCATTGTAAAGTGTGTTCTTCTAGATTTCTCAAGGGACACAATCTTATATGAATTATAATTTGATAAAATCGATTTAATCAGCAAAAATTATTTTCGTTGTTAATATTATATGGTAGATAAATTTTGTCATGGTACTTAATTTTGTATATAGATCTTATAGATAAACAAGATTGAATTTCGAGTTTATTATCTTTTGATCTTCATCGGTTTCATTCCTGAATGTCGTCTTAGCAACCCTTGTCTCGTTTTGAATACGCGGCTGATTTTTGTTGCTATAGTGGCAAGCCTAGCAACTGTAAACCACAAGTCGAATCCGGAATAAACGATCTTAAAGTTGTTTTCTAGCAGACTACATTTCTCAGTGATAACAATTAAAAGCAAAATGAGTACACGACAAGTATTGCAAGGTATGAGGTTTGCTTTTATTCACACATTACGATTGATTACGTGGCCATGGCCTCTAACCAAATGATGTCACGAGAAGAGAAGATAGGCCAGACCGAAAAAAGTTTGAAGGCCGCCTGCTGCTAAATCTGAAAATAATATTTTTTTAGTTTTTGAGCATTATCAGAAGGCAAGGACATCATTTGTACAGACTGTAGCAGAGTTGGCTTCGAGGCCACAGAATATCGAGACTCTCCAAAATGCAGGTAATTTGGCTCTTGAGCATAATCTTCTGCAAAAAAAACGTCATATAAGACAAGTGTCCTTTTTTGATGAATGTGAGATGACTTTTTCACAAACGAATAACCTTAAAATTTGTATATCAGGTGTAATGGCTTTGCTGAGGCCTCTTCTTCTCGATATTGTTCCAACCATTCAACAGACAGCTGCTTTGGCACTTGGCAGGCTTGCAAATTATAACGACGATCTTGCTGAAGCAGTCGTAAAAGCAGACATTCTACCACAATTGGTATACTCTCTTGCAGAACAAAATGTAAGTTAAAGTATTCAATGATTTCAGCATTCGTCTTTTGTCATGCAGTTGAATCTTGCACTCTGCAGAGTATGGGACTTGCTCACCTGGGGTCAGTAACAGCAACAACTCTACAAACTGAAGATCTTTCACACTAAAGACATCCATATTGGGGCAAGCGTAATGCTTATTGCCTGCTGATGTCTTAGGCATTACCAATGATTTTCATCATGTCTTCAGAATGAAACCATTTAGTCACTGCTCTTACTTGTTATTCGAGCTTCCATTGCATAAAAGTTTCTGTTGATGGTATCTGCTCCTAGTTGTTGATTATTAACTGTGACATTTAGTTGAGGTCAGAAAATTTAATAGAGATTTCTTGCAATTCAGAGATTTTACAAAAAGGCTGCAGCATTTGTTTTGAGAGCAGTTGCAAAGCATTCTCCACAACTTGCTCAAGTAAGTAACCATTACTCAAAGCATTATTGCGCACCCAACTGTCTATTTGATCAATATATTCATTGCTTCATGTATTTGGTACAGTTTATTCATTGAAACTATGGACACACTACTGTTGGCAAAAGTGAATTGATTTGACTTTATTTAGGCTGTCGTCGACTGTGGTGCATTGGATGCTTTAGTCATTTGCTTAGAAGAATTTGACCCAGGTGTGAAGGAGGCTGCCGCATGGGCACTTGGATATGTTGCCAGACATGACACAGGTATCTTGCATTTCTCGTTAAGATCTTCTCTTTCTCTCGTGTCAGAAATGCATCCATGTGGACTATCCATGTTAAGAATTTTATTTTGTTCTTAATTTCCAGACCTTGCGCAGGCTGTAGTAGATGCAGGAGCTGTGCCTTTGCTTGTCATTTGCATTCAAGAACCAGAACTTGCAGTCAAAAGAATTGCAGCATCAGCGCTAAGTGATATTTGCAAGCATTCATCAGATGTGAGTTATCTGTTACTGACTTTATATGTTATGCTATCTCTTTCCATAGATTTCTTTTTCTGGGCTTTATTAAATCCCTATTTCTCCTCAAAACAACACTCTTCTTTCAATCAGAACCATGTGGACAAGACTTTCTCTAGAGACAACAGTGTTTGATGGAGAAGGGGGATTAAGGATATGTGCAAAGTCAAAGTTTCCCGGGACTATTGTCCACTATTGTAGCATTTAATTGATATTTTGCTGTTTTCAACTAGTTGGCACAGACAGTTGTGGATGCTGGTGCTATAGCTCATCTTGCCCAAATGATATTGAATCCAGATGCCAAACTCAAGGTGACAACAAACATTATTAAACATTATTCTGTGCATTATTTAAAAATAACAGATTAGCTTTTGTTAACCTGTAGTCTATTACTCCTTGTCCAACCTTGTACACTGATATTTGTTCGTTTTATCTGTTCAATACTGATAAGCTCTTATTGCAATACAGCGTCAAGTCTTCTCAGCATTGAGTCAAATTGCAAAGCATTCAGTCGACCTGGCAGAGATGGTTGTTGAAGCTGAAATATTCCCTGCTGTTCTCACATGTCTGAAAGGTGAGCTTTGTTCTTCATTACACTTCTCCTCTTTGCGTTTCTTGTGTCTATCCTCCTCCTTGCAGCAACACTTGTTCCGGCTCTAAAGACGTCAACGATGCACAATTTAACTTTAAAACCATTCATTATATAGTTCAATGCGATGCCCCAAACTTCTCGCAACGCATTTACCAACACCATTATTTTTTGCCGTATAATTTATGACTCAATGCTTAATATACTTTTGTTTGTTTCAGATTCGGATGAATACGTTAAAAAGAATGTCGCTACACTAATTAGAGAAGTAGCGAAACATACTCCCGAGGTAAGGAAGAAAGTGCTACAATAATAAAATCCCGCATATAAAGAACAATAGGTTATTGTCTCGAGCAGAATATCATCCTCGATGTACTTCATCCATTGGTTTTTATATGCGGGTTTTTGCTGTGTGAATAAGCACTGCAGTGTTCTATGCGTCCATTCTCTGATTCTTTTTTGAAATAGCTCTTTGTGTATTGATCACTTTTGGATATCGATTTATCTATACCCGTACCCCTTTCCCAGCTCTTATTAACGTGAGTGTCTTGTGATTATAGCTGGCGCAATTGATAGTGAATGCCGGTGGAGTGGCAGCCATTGTTGACTACATTGGTGAAACAAGAGGAAACGTGCGTCTTCCCGGTATTATGATGCTCGGCTATGTTGGTGCGCAATCAGAAAATCTTGCAATGGCCGTCATCGTTTCAAAGGTATGCATCCTTCGATAACCACGACCTTGTCTTTTGATTCTATGCAAGCTCTACTTATATGCAACATGTCTCTATTGCTGGTGTGTTTTTCCTGGGTAGAGTGTGTCGACCGAGTTTATGTTTGTAAGAAACTTACTAGTAGAATGTGTGCTAAATTACAATAGATTCATTTGTTCTATTGTTTTCCTTAACAATAGGAAACAATAGAACATTCAAGAAACCCTTACTAGTAGGGCTTAAGCTAGATTTCTTATAAAATAAAAAACGTGTAATGCACACGTTGAAAAGGTATCATATTTGTTACTTGTACAAAAGTAGCGTTTTCTCTGGTTATATTCTTTCCCTGGTCTTTCTTTCTAGGGAGTCGTAGCATTGGCTTTGGTATTCGCCGAGGAACCCGAAGATCACATCAAGGTATGAAGTGCTTCGCTATTTGACATTCCATGTGTTTATTTCAATAGTAAAACGGGAGGGGCGTTCTTTCTGGTGGGTGGTTGCTCATTGAGAGCATTTTTAACATCTCAATACGTTAAGTTTTCACTGAACATCCGATTCGCAAACAGAATCTCACAGCAGAGATATGTACAGTGCATTTATATTGACAATTTGCCCACATTTTCAAGGCTGCCGCCGCATGGGCGTTGGGACAGATCGGTCGACACACTCCGGAACACGCCAAAGCAGTGGCCGTTGCGAACGTTTTACCCAAGCTGCTCAATTGCTACCTGTCGGCGGATGCATCGGAGGACTTGCAAATGAAATCGAAAAAGGCGTTGAAGAACATTCTGCAGAAGTGCATTCACTTGCCTGCACTCGAGCCTCTCTTGCACGACGCACCACCGAATATACTGAAGCATGTGGTTGCACAGTTCGCCAAGGTGTTGCCGCACGATGCCAAAGCGAGAAAACTGTTCGTCACGAGTGGCGGGCTGAAAAAGATACAAGAAATCAAAGCTGAGCCCGGATCAAGTTTGAATGAATTCATCATCACGATTAACAATTCATACCCAGAAGAGATTGTGAGGTTAGTATCTTCCACGGCATTAAGCTTCTTTTGAATTTAGAAGAACATGGAACTTAGAATGCTTATGCAAGCGACTGCTGTCACTTTCCCACTTGGGCCCTTTGAAATTTATTAATGATACACGATGTCTCAACAAAAACAGTTGAGCTATATATCAAGCATTCTCCCTTGACTTTGGTCTGCTTGAATGCTTCAAGTTTCAACTTCGACAAATTCAAACCTCGTTGTCTCTTGAATGATTTTGTTATACCTTTCGTATTTATTTAGTTAATGTTTTCTCTATATACATTATTTTATGTCATATTTTAATATTATCTTCTAATTGATAAATTGATCTGTTATGGAGATTTGATATCTGATCAAAATAATGCATGTGATGATATTTATCCATTTTATTTTCCAGGTACTATTCCCCTGGTTACTCTGACAGACTATTGGATCGCATTGATCAATACCAACCAATTTCGTAACTAAGTATCGAACCTAACTTATGTTCTACCTATTATTGACAACAAACTATCATGTATTGGTAAATTTTATTTTATCATCATTTAGGATGCAGATAAAATTAAACACTTTGTAAATAAATAATATCTGTTTTTCTTTTCCTCTATCATCGATTATAGCCACGTACCTTGTGTAAATGCGTCATAAGTTGTTTGTTTTTCGAGATCATTATTTCTTCAACTATTGGCTACCTCCTTTGGCCTGACTCCTGCTAGGGAAATGGCCTCCTGCTCTTATAAAAAGGGCAATTTTTGCAGCAAACGTTTTAGAAACCACTTTACAAGAAACTTACTATAGTAGAATTTGTGCTAAATTACAATAGATTCTTTTGTTCTATTGTTTCCCTTAACAATAGAAAATTTAAGAAACTGTTTTATTGGAATGGAAAATACACTGCTAAAATACATAATGATGAATAATTACTTTTTGTATGCAATGGCGTAGATAGGAAATTTTATAGAGGGGGCCGGACATTTAGATTTTCCGACAAAAATTTAATAAGCATTTTTGTTTCTTAAAAACTATGAGTATAAGATAAGGAAACTAGCTAGAACTAAACGTAAACAGAAGATATTTCTTCCGACAAGATCAGCAATTTTCCGACAAAACGGCAGTCTAGCTCTACAGGGGGGTTTTTCGCCCCACCTGACCCCCCTCTATCTACGCCACTGTTTGTATGTATTATAATTTGCGGACAAACTCGAAAATGGCAAGGGGTGTGACCTTATGCGGAATGTGATGCTTGCCAGCAGACAAACATTCGTCAAACTTGATCGTGGTTTTTGATTTGTTGTTGTGTTGTTTCTGCCTTGCATTACGTTTCCCTTCCTTCTTAGAAGTTTGCATTGCACTTTGCAGCTGGAGACTTTTCGCAAGATTTCAAAATCTGCTGATCTTATTGAGTTGAGTAATAACACTGTTCTTCAATGTGTTAAATAAATAAGTGAGCAGATTGTTCATATAATTCAAATAATATCGTCATTGCTTGCAACGCGGAACTTACACTGCACTGCGGAGAATGTTTTTTGGCCTAAGAAACGAACGCTTTCGATGACTTGAATTTGTATTTGATCACAACCATGCCCACGAGTGTGAAATTGGTGCTTACTTGTCTACTGGTAGTCGTTGGTTGTTTAATGTTTTTAAACCAGAAGCTCTCCTTCAACTGGTTCTATTTTTCTGGCACACAAGACCAACACAAAAGTTACATTGAAAACAATGATAATGACCAGCCTCATCACCATAACGTGAAAAGATCTGTTGTTGGTCCAAACGTCCCATGCTCTTCGGGAATGCAAGTAGAGTTGTCAGCTGAACATTATCCATTCTACAAAATGAATTTACATTGCAAGCACAGGAATACTGATACATGTGGCACAGAATGTGTTGATCTTAAATCAAAGTTTAACTTGAAGCCAAGATTTCAATTTCTTGGTTTTAAGGTTGAGAATGGAAGCAAACGCTACTATTACAGAAAAATAACCCATGAAGAATATTCTATTGCTTGTCGCTGTATATGATCAATGAATTTTATCAAGGTTGTAATATAGTTTATTTTGAAATTTCATAACTGGTATATATACTGCACTGTTTTTGTCTATTTTGATGAATTTGTGTGTGATTTCTAACTGATCAGTGATTAATTAACTATGACTATTTATTTTGTTATTTAATTGTCATGTAAACAAGGTAAGCATGGTTTACCACATGGTCTACTGCATATGAATGCTGGAATGATGAAAGTAATTAGCTAGTTGCAGAAGGTCAGTGACCCTAACTTTTGAACCATTTGTTTTAGAGAACTGAAACTTGTCCCAATGTCAACAGGAGGCCCTACTTGGTGGAAATAGGATGGTTTTATTCCATGTTTCACTCAATTTCGATAATTGAATATTTCAGCCGCTAGGTTATGGTTTTTTCGCGTTTTTGCAAAAACACCCAAGTGTTGTTTTCAGAGATTATATTTTTTTGAAGTACGCTAGATAGAGCCACCAAAAAATTATGACCAGACCGTGCAGGGCCATATTTCATTAATATAGCATTACAAATTTATTATCTCATCCAGGGGGTAAAAAGTAGATGTACATACAGAGGCGGATATTATGGGGGGTTTGGGGGGGCGAACGACCCCCCAAAAAATTATTTGTCGGTGAATGTTAACTTTTTTCGGCATTTTGTCGGTATTTACTTAGACAGATTTTTACTATGTATTCTTGAAAGTTTCTTAACTTACAAGCGACGTAAACGACGAAATGGTACCTGACATCGTAATAAAGGCTAATGGAATCCTTACTATAATCGAAGTTCGAATTTACGCTCATGGTGGTCATATTTGATCAAATAATGCAACCGACAAGCATCCTGAGCAAAATACTACAAGGCAGTGAGATTGACTTGGCCGAAGCCCTTCTCTTTATCGATACATGCATTAAGGAAGCCCAAGCATTAAGAAATGATCCTAAGCATAGGCGCCGACTTTTACTTTTCCCAGGGGGGACTCAAAATTAAAAAAAAATTTAAAAAAAGAAAAGGTAGACAAATTCCCTGTCACTAACGTACTATATACATATGTATTATGTGTAATAAAAAACCAAAGCATTGCACTAAAATACATATAACATCATGGTCTACAGTATCATCAGTTTAATTCTTTGATTAATGTTTCTTCAATAAAATAAACGTGTTTTTTTATATCCCAAACAATGTTCCCAGGGGGAGCCCCCGATAGAAATTTCCAGGGGGGGGGCTTGAGCCCCCAAGCTCCCACGTAGTCGGCCCTATGATCCTTAGTTTGACGAGTTTATTGTTCAAGCGAAAGAAATCGCAGAAAAGTCAGGAACAGAATATGATTTTGCAAGCCGAAGAGCGAGAAAAAGGATTGGACGAGTTGTGCTCAGATTGAAGCACCATCTGAACCAAAAGAGGCCTTCAAGTGTAACGTTTTCTTCCAAACGAAAGGCACAAAGTTCAAAGATCTTGTAATTGTAACTGAACTGTAATTATTTTCAAAATTGTTCACATTTTAAAAATCTCGAGAGTAAAAAAGTAGCAAAGCCCCAAAACCTTGATAGGGGCTTCGCCCCTTGACCCCAACCAGAGCTCTAACTTTCGGTTTCTTGGTTTAGAATTTTGTCGGCAAATCGTCACTATTCGCCCCACCACCAAATATGGCCAATGTCCGCCTCTGTGTACATACAAAACTAATGAACGAATTCTTACAAATTCTTACGAATTCTTTCGCCCCCACAGCACACATCATCTGCGGTGGCGTTCCATGGATTCGCTTCGAATTTTTTTGTCTCACGGTCTCACGTGCGATCAGCCTCTTTTGCAAACAGCGCCAAAAACCAAAAGTGGCACTGGCCTGTCTTTCTTTTTTGCGGCATGACGGGTTTCCAATTATTGTAGAAGGAACAGTTTGCAAAGCCTGAGAACGATATACATTTATCGGACGCCTTTCTATAATGTCTTTAGTATGGACGAAAACAAGGAGCGCATTAAAGCAGCTGGAAGAGCTCGTAAAATGTAATTCATGGTGAGTTATCTTTGTTACATTCCAATGGCTTTATTTGTTAGGCCACTCCCTCACTCCCCTCGCCATCCATCGCGACTTTCGCTTTGCTCACGGCGCTTCTTGTTTAGGCTTACTACTCGCTTTTAAAATTTCTTGTTCGTGAAGTACATTCTTAACCATCAACAAAATGGTAACGGTTTGTGTCAAGAAGAACCATTCATCGATTTTCTTGTCGTCACACAACATGGCAACGCCCACTAATCGTAGGCACTTCTAGTTTGACCCTTATTAATGTTCCATTCTTTTAGTGGTAATTTGCTGAAAGAGCCTTGTTCAATCAACAGCTGTGATCATTCATTCTGCAGGTTAGTTTGTTTCATTTTTAACAAAATTTGAGCTTTAGCAATTTCTTTCTCATATACGTTCTGTTCTTCAGCAGGTATTTTCATATCTCTCTGCTTACTTTTAGAGCGTGTGTGACTCAGTCTGTCAATGCTGACTCAAAATGCCCAGAATGCGGATCATTTGCATGGGTGAAAAACATCGAAGTCAACAGACAATTGGCAAATGTCGTAGATTTTTGTCAGAGCTTACAGAGCCTTATAGATAAAGGTAACTAGTGTGGTGCTTTACTTGCTATGCAGTCTAACAAAGAAGTAAATCTCTCCCACCATGGTTTTCAATTTCAGTCTGAAGGGCACCAGAACTACCAGTGTCTTAAATTCATCATTCTGCATTTACATTTTGCATGCTGTTGCTACTGAATTATTTCTGCACTGTTGTTTGTTGTATATATTATGAAGATCTGTTTGTATATGTAAAAGTTTATAAGTGCTACAATAGGTGACAAAAATGCTGGGATCCTTATGATTTTTGCAAATTTGGTACTTATCTTTCACCCCTCTCCTTCCCCAAACAATGTTGTCTCTGGAGACAGTCTTATACAATGTCAACAAAATTCTTTTTGCATGATGATTACAGGGGTCTGATTGAAACAACAACATTGTTTTAGGGGCAGTGGGGGGAGGTGATGAATTTACCCCTCAAGAAAATAGTTTATAGGTTGATAGCTTGTTTTCATTTACAAGTGGACCTTTATTCACTTTGATGTATATGATGAATAATATATATTTATGAGCTGATGAAGAGATATATATTTAAACAGTCTTTGATCGGTACAGAACTTCAAAATTGCTTTTAAAATCGGAAACATAGCTAAACATAGTAAATACTAAAGCTTTTTGTCTGACACTCATCAGAGTAGTACGTCAGAAAGAGAACGAAAATGAAAACCTAACAAACAATTATACCCAGAAGAGGATCGAAATTGGCCAATCAGAAACTTTTTGTCTGACTACTCTGATGAGTGTCAGACGAAAAGCTTTAGTATTTACTATGTTTCGCTATGTTTCCGATTTTAAAAGCAATTTAGATATATATTTATGATAGAGAGATAAACATATTTTTCAGATGTCAATAATGATTCATTAAGGGAAAAGGTTGAAGATGTGAACTGTGATGCTGACCAAAATGTAGTGGAAACTGAATTGTCTAAGAAGGATCATGCTGCAACTGGTCAGAATGGTGTTGTTGGAATTGTTGCAGAAGATAAGATTTATCCAATTGCAGTCAATGATCCTACTGCATTATCTAAAGGTGGGAAGAACATGAATAAAAGCAGAAAATGCAGTGATATGCAAGATAGCACAGATGCTAACTCTGTGAGAACAGTGTTGTTGGCCTCAAAGAGAAGTAGAGAAGAAGGCCAAGAAAATGTTGACAGAAAGAAGGATAAGGAAATTAGTGTTGATGATAGTCATAAAAAAGATTGCCCTAGCTGGCCAGTGTCTGCCAAGAAACCCAAGAAAGCCATCAGAACGTATGGCAATACGAGTCATGCAAACATTGCTAAAAAGCCAAAGCTTCATTCTTTGCTGTCAAAAAAAGTTTCAAGTTCTGATAGCGATTTTGAGCCTACAGCCGTGAATGGCATAGAGTCATTAATTGGAAGATGCGAGTCGAGCGTTAAAGCAACTACCGTGAGTAATAAAGAAAAAGAGCCAGTAGTTTGTGACGATGACGTGATTTCAGAGATTGATCGTGAAGTTTTTCACCCGAAAACAGCATCTACTAATCAAGGTTGTATTGATGGTGAAAGCAACGAAACGCGTGACGTAAAAAGTGGAAATCGTCGCGTGACAAGACTACGCAGACAAGTAAAGGATGCAGCTGTTGGAGAAATATCCGACCATGACCTGAAGAAAATATCAAAGCCTAAAGGTCGGTGAAATTTTCATTGCTGCGAAATTTTCATACAGTCAAATCTGCATAGTTCGAACTCGTGTAATGTTCGAACACGAAATTTTCCGTCCCTTAAAGGGTCACCAATGAACCAATTCTTATAAAATAAACCTCTACAATTGGAACTTTTTGTAATTCGAACATTTTCACGCTTCCCCAGGCTGTTCGAATTACACAGAGTTGACTGTATCTCACTTTTTATACGAGTACCGTAATGTTATCGAACCTTAGGTTTCGATTGTTTTCAGTAATTTTGAGCTTCGTTTGTATAAACATCATCCTTATAAAAAGGAAAATGTTTATTTGCGGAGAGATACAGTCCGATTTGAATTGGTTTTAGATTTGATTTATGCATACCTCGTGTATGATCTTCAATAACTGGAAACCTCATTTAGACGAGTAATTTTTGCTACCTCGTGGGTTTTTGACATTAAATTAAAATTAAATGGTAACAAATTGTAAATGGTAAGCTCAATTTATAAATGGTGACATTTTTGCAGTTAGTTGTACAATCATACGGTTTTCTTTTAGCTGGAAAGCGAAGGAACGCAAAAACATCATCCGAGGTTGCATCAAAGACGAAGAAAAATAATTCCAAAGCAGCGTCGGCTGTGAAGAGAAATAAAAAGGGCGAAACACCTCTTCACATTTCTGCAATCAAGGTATTTTGAAATTTTATGAGGGTTGCACTTTGCGTGATATATAAAGAACTCCGACCCCCTCTCCATATGAATTGCTTTCAGTTATAACAAATTGCAATAGGTGACAAAAGCCCTTGGGACACTTGAAATATTCAGTTGATAATGCTATGTTTCTGCACACTTTGTTCCCTGTGAGTAGAATGCGACCTCCCATTCTCCCATAAATAATGTTGTTTTGTGCACCAGTCTTTTCTCATCGCCGGGCCAAATTGATTTCCGCAATATTGGAAATAACCGCCTCCACAGACAACATTGTTTTGGGGGGAGGGGGATGAAGTATGCGTGTAAAACTTGCAATAACCCCAGGTGTCTCGGGACTTTTGTCTTTTTTTATTGTTGGACATTTGGTTTCTTGAGCTGCTTCGTGAGAATGCAACTTCGATGCAACAAGGCGTTTGTTGTTCCCTTCAGATTTCATTGGGTTAGTTTCATCCCCCTTCTTCCTCCAACAATGTTGTCTTTAGAGACAGTCTTATACAACTGCGACAAGATTCATTTTGCACCATGTCCCAAGGACCTTTTCCTACTATTGTAGCTACGTATTCAGCTCAAGAGTAGCCCTGGCTGACGGGGTTACCGTGTTTAAAGAATATAAAATGAATGAATAAAATGAATGAATGAAAAAGAGGTTTGTGAACGCAAACAGAGGCTTTTGATTACATGACTGCTTTTTAGGGTAAATATGATGATGCAAAGGATCTTCTTGAGAATGGTTCAGATCCAAACGTTAAAGATTTCGCTGGCTGGACTCCACTGGTATGAAATGAAATGCAATACATTTCTTTTTTCTTCTTGATTTAAAGTGATTAAAGATGGTTTCGATATAATATGAAAGTAACTAAATGATTTTGCGAATTGATAAAGCAGTGTTTTCATCAAATGACCGAAACACTGCTTTATCAATTAGTAGTGTTTAGTTTCCATCAACTGGCCTAACATTTAGAGATGAACTTTATGAATTTCTTTGCGAGGCTCTGATTGCTTTTGATTTTTTCAGCATGAAGCGTGCAACCACGGTCAATTCGAAATCGTCCAATTGCTTCTCGATCATGGGGCATTCATAGACATTCCCGGATGCGAACACTTTACTCCACTACACGATGCCATAGCCAATGACAGGCTTGAAGTTGCCGAGTTTCTTATCACTAAAGGGGCATCATTAAATGTGAGGTGGGCACCCGAACATTTTTCTTTATTTCATTCGCCCTGTGGATAAGCAGTATCATTAACTCAATCAGATGGTCTCAACTGTGGTTAACTAGAATTGCTTGATAATTATTTTCGTTTACTGTATATTCATTCCGTTTGCGGTTGCAGAAATAGACAAGGGATGCTGCCGATTGACTATGCGAGATCTACCGCTGCGAAGGAGAGAATACAATTGGCAGCCTCGATTGCGCAAGAGAATATCGGAACGAGGTTGCGCGAAGCGTCTTTCACTGCTACTGTGAGTATTGTGACAAATACACTGAAAATTACAATGTTATTAGATTGAGATAGGATTTAACATCTATGCTAATCAATGCTAATTAATACACTGAAAATTAATACACTGAAAATTACAATGCTATTAGATTGAGATAGGATTTAACATCTATGCTAATCAATGCTAATTAATACACTGAAAATTAATACACTGAAAATTACAATGTTATTAGATTGAGATAGGATTTAACATCTATGCTAATCAATGCTAATTAATACACTGAAAATTAATACACTGAAAATTACAATGTTATTAGATTGAGATAGGATTTAACATCTATGCTAATCACTAGTACAAATAATCAAATTTCAATTCTAAATATTTGTTGTTATAGAAATTTGCCAGAGGAAAACCGAAAAAAATTTTACACACTGGTTTGAACTGCAAACAAAAGGTAGCTAATATTGTTTGCAAATATTTTACAGCATCTTAGTATCTGTTGTAACGATTTGGGAATTGATCACAATTATTTACTTAGCTACGCATTAATTGCTCCAATTCGATTTAGAACTGTGATATAGGGTCAGATATTGTTGCACATACATGACCCGTAGCACGAGTGAAATTATGGGGGCTTTATGGGCCCAAATAACAATTTTCATCGATTTCTGAAAAAATATTAGGCGTTTTAAGAGCTGCAATCTATATTTTGGAATTTTATTGGATGGGGCCCGGAGTTTCCCGGCAGCCATATTCAGTACGGGCCTGATTGATAGTTTTTCTTTTCTAGAAATCTCTTGAAAAATGTGCCAAATCTCTTGACGCAGAGATTTTTGACTCCTTCGATGAACAAGGTGGTTATATAAAAAATAATATTGTATATATTTATATTTATCATCCCAGTCACCTTCTCTGAGATACCTACGAGCTTCAATGATTGGCAGTGTTCAGCAACAAATCTCAAAGAGGTTTATCGACCTCATATCAGCATGTGTCGATACTTTATGAGATAAGAAACGATAAGAAAATTAATGATTTTTCGATCGTTTATAATTTCTTTGTCTAATGATATAATTTCTTCGTTTGTCTTCAAGTAACCCACGTTGTCACATCTGTGGATAAAAACAACATCTGTCCCCGTACGATGAAGAACCTTCTCGCCATATTAACCGGCAAATGGATTGTATCCACTGCATGTAAGTTCTGTCAAGGGATAATTTTAAATTGTTAGCATGACTCAGGGGACAGTATGTAATGACTTGTTAGTAACATTTGCAACCTCTGCCAATATCGAGTAATTTAATCGGAGAAACTTTCGCGGGAAGAAACTTTCGCGTTTTTGGCCAAAATTCGCGAAAGTTTATTGCGCGAAATTTTCTAAAATATGAAATTCGCGAAAGTTTATTCTTGATAAAAATTTCAAAATTGGAAATTCGCGAAAATTTATTCTCGCAAAAACGCTATTGTGAAAAACTGGTAATCCCAAAGTGAAAGGCGATTAACAACGAAAAATATTTATTCATTAGTTAGTTTCATGGAAAGAAAAGGGAAGGCAGGAAAGGCAGAGTGAATATGGAAACGAAGCTGACTTATTACAATATTTTTCTTCTTCTGTTAACGTTGTAAAAATGACAAATTTATGAAAAAGTTTCACTTTGAATAAAAACTACTTCAAGGTTTCTGTTTAAAGTTTCTGTTCAGACTTGGAATTCGCGAAAGTTTATTCTCGCAAAATATCCGATTTTGCCTAAAACGCGAAAGTTAATTCCAGAAATTTCGCGTTTTTTTCGCCTCGCGAAAGTTTCTTCCCGCGAAAGTTTCTCCGATTAAAGTATGCTTTAGAATATTGCAGCTTTCCTTTGCGTGTTTGCTGTTATTATGTATTATATATCATCAGCTCATTCATGTTACTCTTGCGTAGGGATCGATGAGTGTTTGAAGCAAAATGAATGGCTAGGTGAAGATGACTACGAGGTTAGCGCATGCTCAGAACAAGGTATCGGCGCACCGAAAAGAGCAAGATTAAACGCAGCAATGCAGGTACGTGTATTCTTGTTAGAAGATAGCTCACCCTCGCAGCAAACAGCTATTTTCTCTTACTCTTGAATATATCCCCCCCCCAAATGCCCCTTGGTTGAGTCCGACTCCGCAGTTTTCCCCCTGAAGTTAAGCATCTTCTTTGCGTTTTTATCAGTCGGTATATGTCAAATATGTTTTTGCTCGGTTTTTGCGCCGTTTTTCCGCGATATTATTGATCATCAAGACTTTTTTTAAGCGCCCAAACTGTCGGATTCGGATGACCCGTTTCATGTGTATTTGCTTTCAATTCAACGTCGTTTCCAAGTTCCAAGTTTATCAGTTTTTCTGAATATGGCATATTTTTGCGACACCCTCCTACACCAGAGAATGTTGATATCCAATAGATCTCACCTCTGTTTCCCATATGATTCTACACCATTCACTCGTGATGTACTCCGTTTTTGATTGCTATTTCATTTCCAATCCATTTGCTTCATGTGTTTATCTAAATCTCGCCAAAAAGACATTTATTGCAACTGCTAGCAGCGTTGCCCGGCTTTTTTAAAGGTTTTATGCGCCCAGCCCAAGGCTTATCGTGTCTCACTCTCCGTGAAATTTTTGTCTCATTTCACGAAGTACCATTCTCTCTGCCATCTCATTGGACCCACTTTTACAATACACTGTAGCAAACTTTAGCTTTTTCCTTTGGAAAGGAAACATGCATGCTTCTCTTCGCTACGTAATGTTGTTGTTGGATCAGATTATCGTTACCGTTCAACTGTTTCATGGTAAAATTTCTGTATCTCCCACTCATTATTAGTTAAAACCCCATGCTTGCCAGTTAATTAACTATATTCTATATGGTATAATGATGGTTATAGGCGAAGCTAAAGCTCGTTCTTTCTATTTCTTCTTCATTCAGTTTCCTGCCCTGTTTGATGGCTGCTCGTTCTATCTGAGCGGCGAGTTCCAGTCGACACCTTGCAAATCGGAACTTCTTGAGATGATCAATCTCGGCGGTGGTCGGCTGCTCCAGCGAGAACCGAAAGTCGAAACCTCGCATCCACTCATCACCCCAGCCTCTCCTGCAGTCATGAAGATGATGTTGACATCATCTACCGACGAACTGACATCCACTGTAGTTGCCTACCACGCCAAACCAAACACTGCCCAATCCCACTGTACCCAATACATTATCCACGACAAACAACAAAGCAATAGTGATCGTCATAAACGAGTCTGTTCCCCAATTTTGTCGACTGCAACTACGAGCTGGATAATGGATTGTATTTCCAGTTTTGAAATCGTCGAAGTCAAAGAACTTTGATGAATACTGGTTATTGTTTTTATCATTATTTCCCATTACTTTCTGCTGTATTGTATGTGATTTTTGAAGCTCGCAATGTTTGGAATTGCTATGTTAAGCGACATAAAATTGCCAACGTAACCCCCTTGATCCGTGTGATTTTGTGTTGTTTATCATTAGCTTGAATACCCTTTGGAGGGATGTCTCATGATTACCTTGTATCCATTAACAAGAAAATAACCTGTGATTATTAACCCAGCGGATTTATAACCCAATGTCTGCGTTTGTTAACCCTTTTTGGCGACGGTACCCTGACGTCAGCACAACTGTTACTTTCCTTGTTTTGAGAAAATATGCTCCAGATACTTTATAATATGACAAATATATCAAACCATAGTAGAGAAAACATGTGTTTTCGCTACTAACTATGATAAAATGTAATGTATTGTTGATATATTCTTTTGTTGCTGTCGTTTTTGGGATATTTAAAAAATTCATCTCGTCTATCTTTGTTGGTTTAATGATAGTTTAATAATAGGCATCTGCGCAAATGTGTTCAGACAAATATTAGAAGGTGTAATCATGTAATATGACCTTAGTTTCCTTCCAATTGACGAGGAATACAAAGAATTACTAAACAATGTGCAGTGTTTTCTTTTGAAAGCCTACGCTGCTTACCAACTGCATGTAAAAAGCTTTAGCGGAAGTCACAGAGAAGAGAATCGGCGATTTGATGGTTGGTATCAATTTGAACATTCGTTCATTTCTTGTGCTGTGACAATGCCATTACCATTGGCTATTACTGTTTTATCTCGGTGTTCTCAACGATAAAAAGTTCGTGTTTGGAATAAACAGGATACCCATTACCGTATGTGTGGTGTAGTTCTTGCGTCTGGGGAATACCTGGTGGTTAAGTCAATATACATTCGTATTACCTGTGGTTGGAATCTCCAAAGGTAAGCAAGAAACACGCGTGGTTATATAAGATACCTGTTAAAGACGATATTGGGATACACATAGGCGTAGACGACATTGGTGGACTTTACATGCTCTTGTTGTGTGACTGGCAAATCACATGGAAACTAAAGGCAATATGAAATTGCTGTTTGAATTCAGTTTCTTGTAATCAATTTGTAAGAAGTGAAATATCAACACTTGTCTTCTCGAGTACAAATATCAAAACCGAGACACCTCTGGTAATTTCTTGATCGAGTTTTTGTGTTTGTGTTTCGTGCGAAAGCTGGGTTTGTCCGCTGTGGCAACAAGAAAGGATGGCCTTGCCATTCAATATTCACCCGAATTCCACCACGAGTACATTTACACCGATCCCAAGCGAGTTGAATACATCACTACATAAACTACCAATTGCAGTCAGCATTTTAAAGTCAGCCCTGCTCATATCTTTCACCGCTATTGGCTTCGTTGGTAATTCGATGCTTTGCATCATTGTGGTTTGTAGCAGTGAATTGCGGACCAGAACGAACATCTTTTACGTCAACCTGGCTGTGGCTAACATCGGCGTGGCTGTGATGTGCATCCCGCTTACGCTCGTAACCTTCCTCGGGAGCATTGGCAGTGTTGGTAACTCTACGATGCTTCGTCAATGCCGCATTAATGGCATCGCCAACTCGTTCTGGATTAGTGCGTGCTCTTTCTCGCTCACCGCAACGACCGTCCACAAATATCTGTCCGTTGTGAAACCGTTGAAGCGGGTGTTAACGAAACGCAAGACTTTCGCAATGCTTTTTTCCGTGTGGATGGTATCAGGGCTCGTTTCCTTAATGCCCACTTTGCAGTCTGATGAGATTGTTTATAGATCTGCTTCGGGACAATGCGCATTCAAAACATCAAATAATCGATACGAAATTTATTATCTCGCCTTTATGGCCTCAGCTGTTTTCATATGCCCGACGATTATCAACATCGTGTCGTATCTTCTCATATTCAGAGCGCTCAGACGTCACAATCGTCGTATTAGACGTTCGACGATTATTGACGCGACAGGTATTCGCGCGCAGAGGCGGACGATTATCACTCTCTACGCGGTTTTCGTCGTCTTTCTCGTCACATGGTTGCCGTTTGATGTTTACTCCCTTTTCTTCATGCTCGGCAAGGAGGCTCTACTTCCCGATTGGTTCTTGAGCCTCGTTTACATGTTTGCCTACTCGACTTGTGCGCAAGTACCAATAATCATTCTCTACCGCGGCGCAAGGCTGCGTCAAGAGGCGGCAATTTTGGTCTCGGCATTGTGCTGTGGATTGAAGTGCTGCCTTCAAAGTTTTGCCGCGCGGCGTAAAATTGCCAACATAAGCGGTGAAGACGTGAACTTGGACAGGCGCTGTTCGGCTTGGTACATAGCAGGCCATCGACCCGTTCTTAATCTCATCGAAGACAACCCGAAGGTTATCACAACCTCAGCAAAATGCGCCAAGCCCACAGTTTTACTATCAAAAATCGAGACCTGTTTATAGTCGAGATACAGGAATAGAAATATTGTCTCCCATCTGATTTTTAATCGAATTTGTGTTCAAAATGATTAAACATTTATATAGCAGCATGTTGGTAATATAGCGTAAAATAAAATCGTGCAATCAACTTGTCTTGTGCAATGAATACATCTAAAAGTGTTTTAGAGTATGGTAGATAGCAACTGATCGGAAGTCTGGTTTTGTTCGAAGCTTATTGACGTATTGGTTTGGAACATACTTTTGCTGACAATGCTTTGTTACTTTGTTGACAATGCTTCTTTGATCGATTTTAATGTAAACTATTTGATTTATATTTGATAAATGTTCCTTTCAAGTTGCTATCTGCCAGACTCTTGCAAGACAAACTAACAGCAAATTAAATAAGATAACAACAAACAAATAACAAAGTGACATAATTAATCATAGGCGTAAATATTGAATCCATATGTTTGGTCAAATGTAAATAGTTAATAAACAATGGTTTCTTAGTTAGAGATCGCTTTAGGTCATGGCTCTGGTGCCTCTGTTGGCTCTGGTGGCAAAACAACTGGAGTAGAAATAAAATAAGTATTATTATTAACAGTAAGCATTATTATTGTTCACAATAAATATCAAATGATATTGGTTTCAAATATGGATGGTTTATGTGGTAGAAATGCAGCATTTTGCCTACCTGTCTGGCAGTATGTTCCAGTGAATCCAACACGGCAAGTGCACTTGCCAGTTACGTGATCACAATGTGCACCATTTCGGCATTGGCATGTACTCTGGCATCCAAGGCCGTACCTTCCACTTAGACATTCTGTGGAAAGAAACATGCATTTCACAGACTACAGTTTTTAACAGTTAATTGTTTTTGTACTGCTGGAACTTTACTATAGTTCACTATGTGGCGGAATCACTTTATCTAAATTGCTGAGCGAAATTGTTTGGTTTGCAGCTTTGGGTTTCTATCTGCATATTTAGAGTGGCATCAACATTTCTAAGACGCTATCTTACATGACTAGAATAAAAATTGTATCTACATTTTGGAACGGTATCTCCATCGCTATAATTTTATCTACAACTTTGGAACGGTATCTACATCTCTTTCAACTAAAGAATAGCAACTTCATCTATACAATGCTTTGTATATAGCTTACGCATGTTGCACGTGTTCCCAATATATCCAGGCTTGCAAGTGCAACTGCCTGTAACACCGTGACAATCTTGATTGCCATGGCATCTACAAACGCTTTTGCAATCGAATCCGAAATATCCATCGGCACACTCTGCAACAATTAACGGAAAATTAGTTTACTATAAGACAATTAAGGGAACAACAACGCAAGACGGACTCGCATATAGTGATGTGGGAAGGAAACTGAACATTGATAACCGTACCTTTTTCGCAATGAGTTCCATTATAGCCAGCTGGACAAATGCAACGATATTGGTTAACGAAGTCAATGCAGTACCCGTGGTTTCTGCACGGTGACGAAAGGCACTCATTGATCTCTGTCTGGCAATGTTTACCAGTATACCCTGCTCTGCAGCGGCAAGTGAAGCTGTTTATCCCATCCACACACGTTCCATTATTTCTGCATGGTTTAGTGGCACATTCATCTTCGAACAAAGAGGCATTCAAGATCTTTACTATGCTGACTAGAACATGTTTTATTTTTAAGGCTACACGAGTATTACCGATAAACAACGACAAGCGACACGATTCATAGCGTGTTCATAAGAGGTGGGGCATCGACTAGCATTTTGCGTCTTTGCATTGCAAAGAAGTAATAAAGTCTGGCTGAGACACCAGCATATGACATGTTTTGATAAAATGAATAACTCAATTTACTTACCGATGTCAGTTTCGCATTGCTTGCCTGTGAATCCAGCTACACAGTTGCATGTGTAGTCATTGATACCATCAGTGCAAGATGCCCCATTTTGACAAGGATTTGGAGAGCATTCATCGATGTTTGTGCCACAGTTTTTGCCAGTGTAGCCTGCGACACAGTTGCATGTGTAGTCATTGATACCATCAGTGCAAGATGCGTTATTCTTGCATGGATTTGGAGAGCATTCATCGGTGTTTGTGCCACAGTTTTTGCCAGTGTAGCCTGCGACACAGTTGCATGTGTAGTCATTGATACCATCAGTGCAAGATGCGTTATTCTTGCATGGATTTGGAGAGCATTCATCGATGTTTGTGCCACAGTTTTTGCCAGTGTAGCCTGCGACACAGTTGCATGTGTAGTCATTGATGCCATCAGTGCAAGATGCACCATTCTGACATGGATTTGGAGAGCATTCATCAATGTTTGTGCCACAGTTTTTGCCAGTGTAGCCTGCGACACAGTTGCATGTGTAGTCATTGATACCATCAGTGCAAGATGCGTTATTCTTGCATGGATTTGGAGAGCATTCATCGATGTTTGTGCCACAGTTTTTGCCAGTGTAGCCTGCGACACAGTTGCATGTGTAGTCATTGATACCATCAGTGCAAGATGCACCATTCTGACATGGATTTGGAGAGCATTCATCAATGTTTGTGCCACAGTTTTTGCCAGTGTAGCCTGCGACACAGTTGCACGTGTAGTCATTGATACCATCAGTGCAAGATGCGTTATTCTTGCATGGATTTGGAGAGCATTCATCGATGTTTGTGCCACAGTTTTTGCCAGTGTAGCCTGCGACACAGTTGCATGTGTAGTCATTGATGCCATCAGTGCAAGATGCACCATTCTGACAAGGATTTGGAGAGCATTCGTCGATATTTGTCTCACAGTTTTTGCCAGTGTAGCCTGCGACACAACTGCATGTGTAGTCATTGATACCATCAGTGCAAGATGCCCCATTTTGACAAGGATTTGGAGAGCATTCATCGATATTTGTCTCACAGTTTTTGCCAGTGTAGCCTGCGACACAACTGCATGTGTAGTCATTGATACCATCAGTGCAAGATGCGCTATTCTGACATGGATTTGGAGAGCATTCATCGATATTTGTCTCACAGTTTTTGCCAGTGTAGCCTGCGACACAGCTACATGTGTAGTCATTGATACCATCAGTGCAAGATGCCCCATTTTGACAAGGATTTGGAGAGCATTCATCGATGTTTGTGCCACAGTTTTTGCCAGTGTAGCCTGCGACACAGTTGCATGTGTAGTCATTGATACCATCAGTGCAAGATGCGCCATTCTGACATGGATTTGGAGAGCATTCATCGATGTTTGTCTCACAGTTTTTGCCAGTGTAGCCTGCGACACAACTGCATGTGTAGTCATTGATACCATCAGTGCAAGATGCCCCATTTTGACAAGGATTTGGAGAGCATTCATCGATATTTGTCTCACAGTTTTTGCCTGTGAATCCAGCTACACAGTTGCATGTGTAGTCATTGATACCATCAGTGCAAGATGCCCCATTTTGACAAGGATTTGGAGAGCATTCATCCATATTTGTCTCACAGTTTTTGCCAGTGTAGCCTGCGACACAACTGCATGTGTAGTCATTGATACCATCAGTGCAAGATGCCCCATTTTGACAAGGATTTGGAGAGCATTCGTCGATATTTGTCTCACAGTTTTTGCCAGTGTAGCCTGCGACACAACTGCATGTGTAGTCATTGATACCATCAGTGCAAGATGCCCCATTTTGACAAGGATTTGGAGAGCATTCATCGATATTTGTCTCACAGTTTTTGCCAGTGTAGCCTGCGACACAACTGCATGTGTAGTCATTGATACCATCAGTGCAAGATGCCCCATTCTGACATGGATTTGGAGAGCATTCATCGATGTTTGTCTCACAGTTTTTGCCAGTGTAGCCTGCGACACAACTGCATGTGTAGTCATTGATGCCATCAGTGCAAGATGCACCATTCTGACAAGGATTTGGAGAGCATTCATCGATGTTTGTGCCACAGTTTTTGCCAGTGTAGCCTGCGACACAGTTGCATGTGTAGTCATTGATACCATCAGTGCAAGATGCACCATTCTGACATGGATTTGGAGAGCATTCATCGATGTTTGTGCCACAGTTTTTGCCAGTGTAGCCTGCGACACAGTTGCACGTGTAGTCATTGATACCATCAGTGCAAGATGCGTTATTCTTGCATGGATTTGGAGAGCATTCATCGATGTTTGTCATGCACTGTTTGCCTCTATATCCGGGCTTACAAACACAAGTAAAGTCATTCAATTTATCGATGCAGCGCACAGAGTTTTTGCATGGGTTGCTTTTGCATTCATCCTTTTCTACGCAAACTGCGAATATAGAGAAGTCAATGTAGAGGAAATGTATGATTTGTCAAGCCTTTGTCATTCTGCATGACACTGTACCATACAGTGTGATACTGCACGATGCTGTCATATTATCATACTGAGTCATGCTAAGTACCGAGCTATACTGTATCATACTGTGTCATGTTTTACACAATATCATACTGTATCATACTGTTTCGCACTGTACCATACAGTGTGATACTGCATAATGGTATGTCATATTATCATACTGAGTCATGCTATATACCGAGTTATACTGTATCATACTGTGTCATGTTTTACACAATATCATACTGTATCATACTGTTTCGCACTGTACCATACAGTGTGATACTGCATAATGGTATGTCATATTATCATACTGAGTCATGCTATGTACCGAGTTATACTGTATCATATTGTGTAATGTTTTACGCAATATCATACTGTATCATACTGTTTCGCACTGTACCATACAGTGTGATGCTGCATAATGGTATGCCATATTATCATACTGAGTCATGCTATGTATCGAGTTATACTGTATCATACTGTGTCATGTTTTACACAATATCATACTGTATCATACTGTTTCGCACTGTACCATACAGTGTGATGCTGCATAATGGTATGTCATATTATCATACTGAGTCATGCTATGTACCGAGCTATACTGTATCATATTGTGGCATTCTGTACTATACTACATCATAGTGTGTCATTCTCTATCACAATGCAACCTAGCTATGATATTTTATCCTACTCACCTATGCCTTTACTCTTCTCTTGTGCACACAGGTAGTTATTGCACCATTCCGATTTTCCTTTCTTCCAACGCATGCAACGCTGCTTAGTCTTGCCGTGAATATTATTCTGATAATACCAGGTGAACTGATACCAGGACTTCTCCGGCACGCACAGGTATGGTTGCTTCCAGAATGAATCACTCGGTTCTTTGATCTGAACGCATCTTTTGCCTGGCATTGTGCTGTTGTAGGTGAATTGCATCTCTGGAATTTCGCGACCGTTTTTCTTCTTGATGCAAAAGTAGGGCTTTTTGAAGGATGGGATGAACGCTTCTGTGCTGAACTGCGCCAGGCTGGTGCATTGGTAATCCCTGAGTTCTCTTGCAGTGGTAACGTCAGAATCACGGACATATTTGATTTTGAAGTCCTTCGGCCATTCTGGATAACCTGTTGTCAAAACGATATGTTAATGGACAAGAAACTTTTTCAACTCAAATTGCAATCATTTCAACTCCAATTACTATCAAGTTCCCAGCCATTAACTACGTCTTTATTACTTCGTAAGATGGTTAAGCTTTTGAAGCTGCTAACTTACTTTTCTATGAACTGTAACTAACTACATCGTCAACGATTCAAAGGCTTCACTTACTTTTTACCTCAAATCCTGTTGGACATTGACAGCTTGCTATATAAAATAAAACATGAATGATTATTTCATCGCATCACTTCTTATAGCCTTCAAATGCATTTACAATGCGATTTGCGATGTTACGCCTGGACGACACAAGAAGATGGCAACCTTACCCGCCGAGTTACACGATTTACTCTTGTTAGAATTAGAGCTGTTTCCACTTCTTCTTCTTGAACTCGATGATCTCCTTCGTGAAGAACTACTACGTCTTGACGATCTTGAAGAACGCCGACTGCGACGCGAACTGTCGTCGGGGCGCGCTTGGATTTGCAGAATAGCCAAGCAGGAAAACAGAAGAAGAACGCTTAATAAATTCTGCAGTTTCATCTTCGTGGTTCTGTTTTGGGTTCTCGATACCCACTTCTCGCCTGAACTGTGCCTGTGTCAGTATTTAACTGAAATCGGGCTGCTGATATTTTTTTACTTATTGGTCAGGGAGGTACACGGATTGTTGTCTCAGATGTCCCCCAGGATGAGGTCGTTACACATGCGCACTCTGACCTCTGATATCCAATTATCGAAATGCGCATGCGTGGAAGCAACATGTCGGAAGTTTTCTTCGACGAGATTTGACCTGTCGCAGCAACAAATATAAATAACATAGTACACGCCCAAATTAATAAGCTATGCTCACTCTGTGGCTTTCCGATTGTAACTTGCTGGTTAGAAAGGGATATAGAGCATTTAATATTGACCTTGTATATCTAATGAAAAGCTGCAATCTCCAATCGAATAGAGTTAATTATTAGTTCTCTGTGACTATACAACGTGGGACGATGATCAACATTAATTTAGATGCTTGGTGTTTATGTTTGACCAGTTGTGAAATATACATGAAAAGCAGGGGAAATCTTGTTTAACGAGCAAACTTCATTAACGCACTGAGTAAGCATCAGCGTTTGATTGTGTTTGATCAAGACCAGCTTGCACTATTCAAAACACAGTTATATGGCGACAGAATTGCCAAATAAGTAGTTCTGGCCGGTGTCATAATTTCCCAAAGCCTCGTCTGCCATTCATCTCACTTCATTCACTTATCAATATTTATATGTTAAGCACTTTTTAGCAAATAAATGACTTATTAACAATAACATTTGTTTAAAAAGAATAATAATAATATGAAATATGAAAAGTAATGTAGATATGTGCCATGACTGCTACATACTTTTTTAATAAGAATACCATAACTTATGCTGAGCCTTGATTATTTTCATTGTTATTCTTAAATTTCCATTGCTTTTTTGGCAATTTTGAGCCTCATTATTTATATAGACTATATTCTTATAAAACAGTGTGTATGGATTGTTGCTCTGGTAAGCGATTGTGACTGAGTCTAGGTCCTCTGCATTTACGGCTTCAAAATATACTCTCTGAGCTCTTTTTTAAAAGGAGCGATTTATCTCTCGGTTGTTGTCAAGGATGGCGTTCTAGTTAATAATGCCGGAGCAGTAGAAACTTCGCTTTGCATACTCTATACCCGGAGAATTCACAAGTCTCGCAAATTTGACATTTTGCCAAAACTTGGTAGAGGAAAAGCAAGGTGGCGTACTGTTTTGCTTTGCTGTATTTTAACCCGTTCCCAGCAAAATATTAATTGCTTATGCCGTGTGTCTGAGAGCAATGCAATAACAAGGCCTGCAGTCTGATAATAACAACTTGCCCATTAGCTTGAAGGGTTTTAGACAGGGGGTGCAGTTAGAGATCGATGGATAGGGGGTGGGACTCGTCGAGATTAGAAGACACGTCTACAAAATAAACAATGCTACAAACATGCCTCAGATATTAATTGTTATCGATTTCCTAGATTCATATGAACAACAAGAATACATTAACTTGAGTTACCCAACGATTACTTTGTAAAATGTTACAAGAGACAAACCCGCCATTATAATGCGTTAGGGAATGATGCGAGTGCATTATGGGTGTGGTATTGTTCACAAAAATTTTCGATATATTTCATCGCATACGCTGGGTGAATGGCCCCAGTTTTAGTTAGAATGTGTGCAAGAAACATATGCGGGTGACAATGTCTTCAGCGCAACGCACAAACAGAAGAAATCCGTGCAAGACATCTACTTTAGAAGTAGCTGGATTAATTAAGGAAGTGATTTTTGTGGAGAAATTTGCTCCTTCGTTTTACTGTTTGGATATTCTCGATCAAGTAATTCCTGTCCGTTGATTTCCAGCACGGCATACTCTTCGAACGAGCGAGAAAGCACCGATCCCAGGTCGATGCTCTGCGTGGACGGACTTTGAGGTTGATGCGGTGGCGGCGATTCAAGCACATTACCAATGTCGAACTCAGTGCCAATGCCAAGCTCCAAGCAAAGCGAGGAACGCAGGGCGCTTTTTGTAAATGGCTTTCGTTTTCGCGAGAGGATTCTTTTCAAGCGAGCTTCATTTCGTGATAAACTGTCTGTTTTGTGCTGCGTTGGTGAGGAGCTTGGTGGCGAGGTTTCTGAGAACGAGTGATCTTCTGCTCCAATGCATTCCTGTCTTGGCTCCAAGGGAATCCCCTCCGCTCGCATCTTTTGTCGTTTCTCGTGGATTTCCTCGCTGATTTCCTCGAGTTTCTTCAGCGCATTGGCGTATTTTTTCTTTTCATTGTCAAACGGTATTTCCAGTTCCATTACACGGTCTTTTTGTACCTGCAAATCAAGAATAAAACAGTATGTTTTTGCAGGAGGGTAAAAACAGAAATTCTTGAAAACTTCGTCCTTGCAATTTTAGGAGCCTCCTCGAAGGAGGAATTTTTGGGTAATCCCTAAAAGACCTGTGGTCCATGAAAGCAATGCAGATCATACATGAAGATCTCATATTACTTACTTTTAAAAATTCTAGATATGCAGTTTTCTTTTTATAGTATGGCCTGTGAAAATAAATGGGGCATCAGTATAAATAATCAATTGAGATGATCATCCCATTTTGTATAAACCACATTATACCACACACTATGTGATAGTATATCATATAATACATTATACCATAATGTGTCACAAACAAAAAGAGTGCCTCAAATCTTGCTCAGGTTTACCTTGCTTTAGCAACAGCTTTTTTCAGTTGCTTTTCAAGCTGAATAGCTCTTGCTTCCAACTCTCTATAAGCCATTGCAGCCTCTTCATGCGCTCGTTCACTGTCAATCTTGTTCTTCTCGGCTTCAAGTAGCTAAAGATAACACAGCAAGATCATAATACCCTTTTCAAATAGCAGATGAGAAAGGTCAGGAGGATATCTGTTGCTGCTGACATGCATTATACCCACATACCTTAATGTCAGCATGATTGAGCATCTCTTGCCAGGTGGCATCGAATGCCCCAGGACGGCCTTGGATCTTCTTTTCTGCAGTTGAAATTGTCTCTTTTGCACCTCTGTGGACATTGCAAGCTTTATCATACTGCACTGCTGCTTCTTGGCACAATTCCTGAGCCTTGAAGATAATGAAAACGTGTCTTGATCCTCAACCTTCTTACACAGACTAGCAATTTTTAACACTGCAATTGCTATGGAATCAATGCTGTCATATAACCTTCTTGGCTTGTTCATTTGCCTCAAAATACGGCCTTGCTTTGTCTATGCACTGACCAAGTCGACTGTGCATTGTCTGCAAAGCCTTAGTAGCATCAGTAAGAAAATTTCGAAATACCGCCCTTGATTCCTGCAAAATTTAGTATTGAGAATTGAGAACCATTATAACAAAAACACTCAAACTCAAACTCAAATATGTTTTTTCAACATGAAATTGATTAATTACATCATACTCCTACTAAAAATACAGTATACAGTAGGTATACATATGGTATGATATACAATATTACCCAATACTTTACTTACGTCTAGCTCTTTTTCAAGGATATTTATTCTGTTTGATGCTGCATTTAGCTTCTCTAGCTCTTCCTACAACGATCATATATGACAAAATTATATGCTTTACTCGGCATCTGAAACAGGCAAATTTCTACAGCTTTGTTCTGCAAGGACATCTTTGATATCTGGACATCTAATGAAATAAAAACACATCAAAATAAGTTGGTGATCAATTGAAATTTAACGAAAAGTTACCAACCATGATTCTTGGATCTAAATCTTCATTGAAATCTTGGTTGCCGTCTTCTTCATCTTCTGATTTAACAGATATATCGTCTGTTTCTTGCAACGTCTCCATTTTAATTTTTTTTGTTTTGCTTTTTCTGCTGCGTTGCGAGGTATTTTTTGCAACGAATTTCGGTTTTCCACAGCTGTGGAAAATTTAGGTGAAGCAGCAACAACAACGCGTTCATGTTGTAGATTTGTGGTTGTGGTTGTTGTTGTCCTTAGTTTTTAATAATGGCGACTCCTCCTTCTCCTTCTGTAGTAGCTGAAGATAAAGACGATGCTGCAGTCGTAAAGTTAGTTTTTCAAAAGGGGAATGAGAGAAGAAAGAAATTTAACGAAAGAAGAAAACAGAAGAATATTTTAAAGGGGAAATTGGCTGAGTCGAAAACAGACAATGAATTTAATTATAATGCAGTAGCACTGTATGGTGGCCTAACAACTCGATCAAAAAGTCAGCAGCAGGGTACTGATCAGTCCCCTTTACGCTATTCACGTGTATCTGCTGAAGGGTTTACACCTAAAAAAAAAACTCAAAAGCGAGGAATTTCGGGATATCGAGGTTCTTTGTCCTTTAGTGGGTGATGAAAGTGAATGTAATGAGATTGAGACTGACAGTTTGTATGAGGAGGCGAGGGAGACGAATGGGGATGAGGATATTTGCAATTTGCTAGAGACCACAGATTTTGACATGGGCAGAGACTCCAAAAGTGTCAAAAGTAATGATTTAGTGGCAAACAGTGAAAGTGTAAGTTCTACTCAGTGTTTTTATCAATACCAAAACCCAAACCAAAACCCAACTCTTTTGATTGCTAAGTATGCTATATCACCAAACAGTGCAAGAAGCGTTAGATAGTGTTAAAGCTAGAAAGGTTATTTTATTTCATTTGCATCGCAAAATTTATCAAATCATATTGATATTAATATTAATGTACATACATCTAGTTAATGTACATAATTAGTCGAAAATCAGAGTTGATAAATAATTATGGTTAAAATGTTGAAGATCAATGATATTGCAAAATATTGGTTGGAAACTATTTCCTTTTCAAACAATGTCTTTTGCTTCAATGTTCTGTTGCATACAGGAGTTGTAATTCTTTATGTGCACATAGCTCGATCTGGCTAGCTCAATGTGGCTAGCCACATAGCTCAATATGTCAAGCTCTATTTTATGTATGTAGAAAATGTCTACATATCTATGGAATCTAGAAGCTGGGGTCTGAAAATAAGAAATCTGATTTCAGGTATCTTTTAAACTTGATCCACTCTCAAATTACATTTTTGAATTGATGGAAAAGGATGGCATATCTCCTGCAAATGAGGATTACACTGCTTTTTGTGTGGTAGATTTTGCAGAGGAGCATGGAAAATTGAAGGTATACAACTGGTGCCATAAAGATTACTAATTTTATTCATATTGCTAAGCAGATTCAAGAGTTTCTAGAAATGATCTCTATTTACCACCTGCTCTGTAAGTTTAAAGAGGTTACTTTAATACATGCAAGGTGCATCACAATATTGTTTTATTGTGTTATGTTACAAAAAATGCAAGGGAAATGATGCCATAAAACTCATTCATACAGGTCCTGCCATTTTAATTTGTGACAATTAAAGAGAATAAGAAGCCTTTTTATATTTGCTATTTGTGTTTATGCATAAACCAAGATACATGCAACTGAATGCTAAAGTTTTCAAAGCAATGAGTATAACATAGTATTTCTGATCTTACTACAGGAACGATCATTTTTCTTCGTTGTACGAAAGCCAGTAAAGTTTGAAGACAGTTGGTCCTGGGTGTATGCATGTACTTGCAAAAAAGGTCAAACACAAATGCTGGAAACACTTTCCCAATTCATACCCATGTCAAAAAACGGTAATAAAGTCACATAATTTTACTTTTGCAAACAGTGAAGAGATACTGAAATATTTTTTGCCAAGACGAATAATAAAATGACGATTTAAGGGGAAAAATTACGAATATATTACATTTGTATTATTACATCAAGCATATAAGAGTAAGATAAGAGAAGAAACCAGTTTAATAAGATTTCTGACTGAAGATTATTGTCTTCCACATTACAGCATTCGAAGACAGGCATAGTGATAAATGCTTACATTTGAAAGCTGCCTCACACTTGCTTATAGAATTTGATTCTCGGAATAACATTGAACCTGAATCTCACTCAAACAGTGCTGGTAAGTTGAGTTATTGTATCAAAATTTTTTGTTCGAAACTTATCGATGCCATATCTTCCATTTCAAATTTGAATTTAATTTCGGAAAGTATCTTGTTGTGGTGGATAGTTACCGTATGATGAAATGATAAAACTTTTAGCTATCCTTGCTATAATTACTTTCAGCTTTTATACTATATATGCTTTCAGAAAATGACGTTGTTCATACTCCCGTATACAGTATGTCATATGATGACAAGTATGTGATTGTCTGGGAGCAAGATAGAAATATGTTTGGTGTAGTATCTGCTGTTCGTAACCATCTGTCGTGTTCGTCATGTCCCAATTCATCTGGATGCGCGCATGTTTCAATCTTAACAAAGCTAGAACATTCCTTGTTTTTACCTGCTAACGCCGAGAGAATCTTGGAATCAATTAAAGATAACCAAGACACTAGTAAGATTGATAACCAAAGTTTGTTATCTTGGCAAACTATTCCATTCAACAACGTGAAAGCCAAAGAAATAAGGAATACGGAGCTTCAGCTTCTCTCTAAGAGCTATGGAAAAGACAAAATTTCGTTGAAACCGATTGTTCCTGGTGACATCAATTGTACTGGGTGTGGAAGCGAATGGTCACGCGATGATCCTTTGTTAAGTAATTGGATTTACAAGGAGAATGTGAAGCTTTATATGGACAATGGAATCTTTGAAGCAGATGGTTTGTTCTTGTATTTCGTTGTTTTTTTTTTTTGCTTTATATTATGTTGCATACGCTGTCAAAATCAATGTAAGATGTCATATGAATCGTTCTGGCCAGAAATCTTCAGGTTTAGATTCAAGTTGATCAGTGTTTTAAAAGATGATCGAATTTGTCACGCTTTAACCTTTAAGGTAGCAACAAGATAAGGAGACAACAGATTTTGAAACTGCCTTTTTTCAGTTTACCAGATAAAATGCAGTAACATCAACTGTCGCTGGGTTTTACAGTATGATGGTCTTGACGATGGTCTTTTGAACATGGGGTCGTACTTGGTCAGTCACAGAGTCCTGAAGCGCTACATGCTTAATTTTTTGCATGGAAGGTATCAAGTTACTTTATTATGCAGAGTCTTATGTTGCTTTAGTATGAATCTTAGCACAATTAACAAAAAAATCGCGTAGTACAAACAAAGGCTTTCCTTTCATCGTTGCCTCTTTCAATTCTTTTGCAGAATGCCTATATATGTTTTCCATATGATCTATATAAGAGAAAAAAGTGGCGACGGCTATTCTGAACACGTCAAGGATTTCACCTACAATAAATTTAAAAACTCTTGGTATTGCTATCTGAGCTTGCTAGACATTGACATTGATAAAGGATTTCAGTGTGAAATTTGTAAGGAGCAACCTTCTTTACTGATTATGGATGCAACATCTTTGTCATTTCGCAAAGAGCTATCTCACTGGAAATCATTTCTACAAGATGTACAAAATGCAGATAGTGATGAAGTTATTCCAAGATGCAGGTATTTATTCATAAGATTAATTTTTTGATTCTATGCTTGATTTAATGTTGCAGTATATATATGCTGTATATAACATATACGTAAAACACAAAATAAAGCAAAAATAAAAAACAATAGAAACATAGAATAAAGTAAAACGTATCACCGTATTCACATCCGTAGCAAATTCACTGACCGTATCATGATCAGAGACAAGCAATGCAGATCAATATTGCTGCGCTATGCTGATAGTCACAGAAGAAAAAAGAAGCCTCTCTCTGCAGATGAATTTGAAGACCTTCTCGCGAGAATTAGAGACGAATCCACCGAAATATTTGATTTGATGCATTTCATACAGACCTCGTCGACAATCGCGGATCACTCGTACGCTGCAGTAAACAATAAGGCAAGCAAAGAGTCAGCTTTCACCTGTCCAAAATTATGGGTCCCTTTCATTGAGGCAATAGGATGCTCAACACCAGTATGCGGATTTGTTCACCAGGATGCTGAATTGCTCAAAGCATTGCAAACCTTTATTGATTGCAAAGGAAGAATCAGCTCTACAACACTTTCCGTATTCCAAGAAAGATTTCCAGTTCTGTATGCCTTAATCATTTCCTTTCATGGTATGATGCCACCAAATGAGTTGATCCCGGTCTTAACAATGATGATTAAAAAAGCTGAAAATCCTTTCCTTGAGAATAGGGAAGTACAATTTAATCTCGTGGTTACAGACAAAGAAGATAACTGTGATACTATGTTTTCGCACTGGCCAGCAATCCCGAGAATTAGGAACAGAGGCGTGTATGCAGTGGATAAAGACAAGAACGCGAAGAGTTGTTTGAAAATCAGCAGAGGCCATCCATCTCTCCTTCCTGGCATTTTCACAATGTTTTGTGAGCATGGTAAGTGATGGCATGGTACTCGGAGACTTGATGTTTTTAACGAAACTAGAGGAGCCATATTTTTTTTCTTTCTGGAAGTAGCTCCCCAACTTGTGGACAGAAAATAAGAAAAAAGGCACATTTTAAAGATGAAACACATTGATGTTATTTTGATTGTTCTTGGATTACATATAACAAGAATTCTCTTGTTTATGTCCCACAGAAATATGCTATGGATTTGAGGTCATGCAAACAAATGAATCACCCGATGTCCCATTCAGGGTTATATTTACACGCTTTCAGGAAGGTAGGTAATCCTTACAAAAATCTTCTTATGAATCTGTTATTGCAGGGTTCAGTAAACAAGAATCTTAGCTGGACAGAAACTCCAGGGGGTATTCCGAAACTTTCTATACGAGGAGGCCCATGCCAGTATTTTATGTGACCTCAAATGTATTTATTGTTAGTTTACAGAATGCAACATAATGTTACTCCTTGAGACAGTATCTAGCTACGCTTTATTGTCAACTTTCATGTATGACTTCTACAGCTGACAATTTTTCGAAGACTATATTCCAAATAAATGAAACTAGCTGCAATTTTTTCTTCCAGCACCACGAATAATAGTTTACGATAACGCATGTAATTTGCATGATTACTGTCTCAACCGCCAGCCCAGTTTCTTCCAGCATACACAATTTCTAGTTGATCGGCTTCACTGGAAAAACCATACAGGTAATTTTGAAAAGCCTTTTGACAGATAAATTTGAAATTTTGAAAAGACTTTTAAAACTGAATTGACAGATTGAGCCTCAGGTACCTTGTTACCCGCTAGACATTAAATCAAAATCAACTTTTGGTTTTCAAAATGGTTCATTGCATACATCAATCATAAAATGTAGAAATATTATCTAATCCATACCTTTTTGGACATTTTATAATCCCAGCACGGATACAACAATAGGAAAACCTTTTATTGTGTTAAAAAAGAACTGTTCGTTACTCTAGCTTGCAGCAGTGGATACAATTTGGACCGATATCCTTTACTTCAGTCGCTGAACAGTCAGATCAACGAACAAGTAAATTCATGCCTAAAGAGGATTAAGCCATCACTCTCGTACATGACCCATAAAAACTTCATGATACATTGTGCATTTTTTCTCTGGTATCGAAATTTGCTCACTGTAGAAAAAAACAGTAAAACGTGATAGCAGTTTGTTGTAGTGAGCATGGAACAGGTAAGCAAATTACTTTATTATCGATTCACTATCGAAAAATCTTTGCATAAAATCAAAATGATGAAATTTGATTGAGAATGATGATCCTGTGGAAAAAACCGAAAAACGTTCCATTTCCACAGGAGTGCATCTGGGGGAGTTTATTGTTGCGTTACAGCGTGTTTTTGGCATTTATAGTAAATAAGCGTTCTATTAGCAGTTTACTATCAAAAAATCTTTGCATAAAATCAAAATGATGAAATTTGATTGAGAATGATGATCCTGTGGAAAAAACCGAAAAACGTTCCGTTTCCACAGGAGTGCATCTGGGGGAGTTTATTGTTGCGTTACAGCGTGTTTTTGGCATTTATAGTAGAAAAGCGTTCTATTAGCAGTTTACTATCGAAAAATCTTTGCATAAAATCAAAATGATGAAATTTGATTGAGAATGATGATCCTGTGGAAAAAACCGAAAAACGTTCCATTTCCACAGGAGTGCATCTGGGGGAGTTTATTGTTGCGTTACAGCGTGTTTTTGGCATTTATAGTAGAAAAGCGTTCTATTAGCAGTTTACTATCGAAAAATCTTTGCATAAAATCAAAATGATGAAATTTGATTGAGAATGATGATCCTGTGGAAAAAACCGAAAAACGTTCCATTTCCACAGGAGTGCATCTGGGGGAGTTTATTGTTGCGTTACAGCGTGTTTTTGGCATTTATAGTAAATAAGCGTTCTATTAGCAGTTTACTATCAAAAAATCTTTGCATAAAATCAAAATGATGAAATTTGATTGAGAATGATGATCCTGTGGAAAAAGCCGAAAAACGTTCCATTTCCACAGGAGTGCATCTGGGGGAGTTTATTGTTGCGTTACAGCGTGTTTTTGGCATTTATAGTAAATAAGCGTTCTATTAGCAGTTTACTATCAAAAAATCTTTGCATAAAATCAAAATGATGAAATTTGATTGAGAATGATGATCCTGTGGAAAAAACCGAAAAACGTTCCATTTCCACAGGAGTGCATCTGGGGGAGTTTATTGTTGCGTTACAGCGTGTTTTTGGCATTTATAGTAGAAAAGCGTTCTATTAGCAGTTTACTATCAAAAAATCTTTGCATAAAATCAAAATGATGAAATTTGATTGAGAATGATGATCCTGTGGAAAAAACCGAAAAACGTTCCGTTTCCACAGGAGTGCATCTGGGGAGTTTATTGTTGCGTTACAGCGTGTTTTGGCATTTATAGTAGAAAAGCGTTTTATTAGCAGTTTACTATCGAAAAATCTTTGCATAAAATCAAAATGATGAAATTTGATTGAGAATGATGATCCTGTGGAAAAATCCGAAAAACGTTCCATTTCCACAGGAGTGCATCTGGGGGAGTTTATTGTTGCGTTACAGCGTGTTTTTGGCATTTATAGTAGAAAAGCGTTCTATTAGCAGTTTACTATCAAAAAATCTTTGCATGAAATCAAAATGATGAAATTTGATTGAGAATGATGATCCTGTGGAAAAAACCGAAAAACGTTCCGTTTCCACAGGAGTGCATCTGGGGGAGTTTATTGTTGCGTTACAGCGTGTTTTTGGCATTTATAGTAAATAAGCGTTCTATTAGCAGTTTACTATCAAAAAATCTTCGCTTAAAATCAAAATGATGAAATTTGATTGAGAATGATGATCCTGTGGAAAAAACCGAAAAACGTTCCATTTCCACAGGAGTGCATCTGGGGGAGTTTATTGTTGCGTTACAGCGTGTTTTTGGCATTTATAGTAAATAAGCGTTCTATTAGCAGTTTACTATCAAAAAATCTTTGCATAAAATCAAAATGATGAAATTTGATTGAGAATGATGATCCTGTGGAAAAAACCGAAAAACGTTCCGTTTCCACAGGAGTGCATCTGGGGGAGTTTATTGTTGCGTTACAGCGTGTTTTTGGCATTTATAGTAGAAAAGCGTTCTATTAGCAGTTTACTATCGAAAAATCTTTGCATAAAATCAAAATGATGAAATTTGATTGAGAATGATGATCCTGTGGAAAAAACCGAAAAACGTTCCATTTCCACAGGAGTTCATCTGGGGAAGTTTATTGTTGCGTTACAGCGTGTTTTTGGCATTTATAGTAGAAAAGCGTTCTATTAGCAGTTTACTATCAAAAAATCTTTGCATAAAATCAAAATGATGAAATTTGATTGAGAATGATGATCCTGTGGAATAAACCGAAAAACGTTCCGTTTCCATAGGAGTGTATCTGGGAGGGGGGCGTGTTGTTGCTTTAGAGGCTACTTTTGTATTTACTGTAAATAAACGTTATTTTTACAGTTTTACATAAAAAAATCATAACTAAGTCCTACCTCATATTTTCTTTTTCAGCTGTTGAAGGTTGTTTTGATGCTGATACATGTAGCGTAGGATTTTTTTCCTAAGATTGTCGCCAATGTTAAATTTATCTGTGATGAGCAGCTTAGAATCTTCGTCTATAGTATATTCCTGATAAAAATAATATGTTAGTTAATGTTTTTCTTATTACTTATTACGATTATCAATCTTTTATAAGAAACCCTTTCCAGCCAAGAAACTGACCAGGCAGTTTGAAACCTGCATATTTTATCAATAATGTGTACACCATAGTATTAAGATGTACTATACGAAGCTTACTTCATTCATTATACTCTCTATGTAGAACAGCAGGAACACACCACAATCATCTTTACGGACTTGGACTGGTATCTAAAATAAAAATTTTCATCTCATTTTTTCGGTTCTGAAGGCTGAAATATCTAATAACCAATATTACATCGTTGATCCAAAGAGTAGTTATGTTTAAACGTCCTTAATGAAGAAAGTTTAGTTTCATTACCTTGCAGTCTATTTCATAGAACTTGGTAACTTGTTTTTCCGTTGTAATTTCGATATGGTTAATGAACTTTGCAAAGGTCATTAAATTGTCATTGCGACAACCTTCTGGATTTAAAGAATCTAAGGTACACATCCTGTAGAAAGCATTTGCAAGTTAGAGAGTAGAAGAAATTACTTTATGCATAGCTACGCTTTGAAAAGGCTTCATTTTTGTACTCACCATCCTGATCTCAGGGAAAATACGAAGAGGATCCAATGCCATGCAGAGCTGAAACGGTTGAAAATAGTAATTATGAAATTGTTGTACTAAACAAATTTCAAAGCTGAATGATGTGACAGATTAATGCTTACAAAACTTCTGCTATAGCAGAGCAGATTGTAAATGAAAGTAGCTGAAACTATATACGTTATCGGCAAATTTTGCTTAATTTTTTAAAGTTGGCTTGTTTATTTGCTTGTTAACTTGTTTATGTGTCTGTTTAGATGCAAACATGTTTGTGTACTTGTTTACTTCATTGCTCGGCTATTGTTTGTTGTTTACTCATTTGCATGTTTAAGAAACGTTTTTCTTAAGTTTCTTTGTTATGTTATTCCCTTGGTGTGGTTAATCTCGTAACGAATGCTTCCTGTATTTAGCTATCTTGAGAATAACTGAGTATTATAAAAGCGCAGACAAATGTGCGATTTGTCAGAAGTGCTTTCAGGGCACACCAAGCTATACATGGCTTGCTATGTAGTTGCTGGTTAGGAAAATTTTCGGTAAGTCTGTGTTTTTTATGGATATTTGATAAATTTATGTAGATTTTTATGCGAGTAAAAACTGTATTTGATCAGGTTGAATATTGAATAATTTTATTGATTGCAGTTAATCGATGAACCAGAATCGCATTAACAAGACCCTGTTCATTGTGGCAACTACACCATACTCATATAGTTTCACAGCAACAGGACATTGTCGCTTACCTGGAAGCATAAGGAAAGATTACTAGCTCGTGTGCAAGAATATCGTCTCTTGGAAATATTTTATGGTGAGGTTTGCGGCCTTCTACGATGTCGTTTGAATGGTGAGTATCAGCAACAAATACATTTGATTCGTGACATGTAGTATTTTGTAGTATGCTAAGATAAAAAACATGAATAATCAGTTGACTGTAAGATGTCGATGCAAGAAAACCAAAATTTTTGAGGGGTGGTAAAGCATAAGTTCTATCCTACTTGAAACTATTAAGTTGAAAGTTCATAGATAACAATATCGTTGGGATGGAAAAAAGCATTAGCTAATTATCAACGTAAAAAAGGTCTCCAACCGTATATAAAAATTGATGACGGATGATGTTAACCCAAAGGAATGAAGACAGAAGACGTCGAACATCGATAGTATCACTACCGACTGTGACGATGTAGGCTTTGCAACTGCTTCTGGCCAGTTTAGAATGCTGTTTTGGAAAAAATATTGAAAATCCAAGTTAAACCGGCGGAAAATCTCTGTGATAGTTAGTATCATGAAAATAACAGAATTTTACATTATAAAGACAGGAAACTAACTGCAAATCCGGATTAGCTACATTGTATAGTCACCTAAAGGTATCATCGAAGTGAATAGCGATTGCGTTTATATCATTTTTTATGGCATCTTTAGTAGCCTCGTCAATACAGCAAATGAAACTTTTTCTGTTTGCATTGACTCCACTGCAAACTGCATGGTAACAGAGTTTGCACCTTTTGCAAAAGACCCACTCCTCTTTTTCACCAACTAATGCATGACAGCCAAGCTTCTTTGATGCTGCACACATTCTCTCCTTTACGCTTGCTTTCAATGAAGGAGCAGGCGCTCTCTTTCCTGAAAAATGGTTTTCGGCACAACGGTTAATGAAATAACGGAATGCTGTTCATGAAGCAAGTATTTGATCGTTTACAATAAATCATATATCTCACCGACTTTCCAAACGAGTGGTATGTAATGATTTGGGAAAGGGCTTTTGCCAACAGACACAAACATGACATTTATTGGCTCATTCAACTGGGAACAGCAACATAAGCAAGGAATCATTAATCCATGAAAAAATTCATTAAAAGAACAGTGCGTATTAATACTTCGGCCAAGTACTGTTGCCAAAAACCTCACGTGTAGAAGACCTGAAATCATGATAGTAGAAAGTAGAATCAATACAGTAACAGTAGTTAGCCTAACGACAAATACACACAACTGAACATAGCTAGCTTCCATTTTATGCTTACCAGAAAAGCTCTTTTCTTTGGTAATTTCCATTATTTCCGACTGTATTGTGTACTTCAGAACATCAGAGGCTGTTGCACGCGAAAAGGATGGTCTATTTTCGTACACACCAGGAGTTGACATTGAATATAACATTTGCAATGCACAATCTCGAGTCAAAAATCGCTCACGATACTGACAACAAAAATATTTCTAATCAAAAACGAAGAAATTGCTAATGACTTCACCAGACTTGGTGATTGTTATTTGTAAATGAAAATGGCTGCCATTTATTTCACACACTTTGGTATGTGAAAAATATTAATAAACTTCTCACCAGAGGTAGAGCTTACCTCTTCAACATAGTGTCTCCAATGCCGAATACCCTCGGCTGCAGCAACTAGTCGTAGTATGGGAGAAACGACTTCTGTTCCAAACAGCAACTTTCCCACCGAATTAAATAGACAGTCTCCATTTCCGGTAGCCGTCAGTGGTGCTAAACCATATGGAATAAGTGCATCTTTTTCAAATCTAGCATGAAGGATAATAATAAGACCATGGCAACTTCAACTACATAGTTAAAAGGAATCAACCATGGCAACGAAAATTTTAAGTATCTTAAATTGGCAATTAGCAAATGGGTTTACCTTTTATCAACAACTTTCTCACGATTCGGCATTGTTCTTAGTGTGAACTCGTCAGTATGCCCAGATAAAAATACCCTGCATCGCCGTAAAAAGGACTCATCCACTTCTCCCATTTTGTCAACAAAATCAGCCCAACCATTGCTTTGCACTGAATTTAAATACTCTTTCGCTTGTAATACCTAATAACAGAAGAAATAATACCCTTCCTAATCCAGTGTAATAAAGTACGAATTTTGCAAATATATTCTCTTTTTATTCCGCAGCTATTGCGACAAATATCTTAATTAGACACTGAAAATCAGTAATATATAATGTAGTAGCTACTGACTAGTTGGCTGGCTTGCTCACGCGGTATTGTGTTCGGAGATTCAGCCGGAAATGTTGCCGCTTTCTTTAGGTGGATGATTTTCTGCATATTTAAAAGAATATATACGCTCAAATATGCATATGAGTAGAGAAAGATAATCCGGCTCTTTTGCAATAACCTCTACTGCCGTGAGTAGAGTAGGTAGCTACAGGCAGCTAGTTTGTTCAAGATAGTTTATGATAAATTAATTCACTTTTTGTCTACCTCGACTGTCAAAAGTTGATTTAGAATTGATGTGATTCTTCACTTGATTGAGTGCATGCTTGCATGCTCGACTGAACGTTCAATTTCAGAACACTTTGTTTTAGAACAAAAGACATTGCGTTTAAATGCTACGTTGCATTGTTTCATTTGTTTGTGTTTGAATTAGTTTTAGTTGATTTTATTCGCTTAGAAATTCAGTGTTGGGTAAAGCCTTATCATGGAAGGTTGTTGAATTTATAAAGTTCATAACAAGAATTAAAGGGCAAGTTAAAATAAATCATGAACTGTGTTCTTTACTGTTTCTTGTAACATGGAGGAGACAAGCTTGTAATTTCCGGGGGATCTTCATCCTAAAAATGAATAGCAACAAAATACAACATTGTTCGTCTCCACTCCATGAAAAATAAGTAATATAATCATTCAATTGTACATGTCTAAACTTCCTACCATAAAACTTTCTTTTGAATATCTACTTTCTTTTGGGTCAGTTGTTTCGATATCAAATGGCTGCAAAAAAGAATTCAATTGCGATAAATGTGAACAAAGTAAAGAACAACTCACTCCCATTGGTCGTTTGTTTATTTGCAGAGGACAATTAACATATACTTGGAGTTTTATACCTCTTCAGTGGGCAAAGAAGGTGCGCTTGTTGGAGATAAACAAACTTCTGGATTTTCTTTTGAAAACTAGAACGTTTGAATTGAAAGTGTTAATTCTTGTGCAACTTTTATATTTATGCAAAAGTGATAAAAATCTTTGCAAAAAAGCGTGTGGAATAGAAAAACTAAGGTTCTAGAAATAAAAACTGTAATGATTCTAGAAATTCAAATAATTTGAGGATGGCCAAGAAATTTACATCAACTTCTCTTGTGTTTCATCTGACATTGCTTGATCCACTTTGCTTGAAGGCTGAGCAAAAAAAATGGAACAAGGTTCAATCTGGATACAGCTTCATTGAGCACTTGGAAGTAATGGCGTAAGATTAGGAATCGTAATATGATTTTGAGAGAAATTTCGAGATATGTAGGGTTTATTGTATTCTATGTAATACTTACTTTACCGCTGTGCGAGATATTGTTACAGCGTCTTAAAAGGAAAATTTAATGGAATCAAGAGGGTGAATGGATTCATAGCATAAAACTAAACGAATAGCTACTCAGATGCAGTCATTAAATTTACACTGTAAAGAATGTACTTGTCAATGATGTCTCTCCGCATTGCTTCACTTAGAACCTTAATCTGGTCCACTTCAAGTACTGGCTTGTCTATGGAAAAAAAATGTCTTGATTCATTTTCAAAGTATGAGAAAAAAAGTAATCCGTAATCTACAATACGTGTGCGAAAACTAGAAGTTGAGCACAATATGTACGAATCTTTGCATTATGAAGTACTATTATTTAACGCCCGTGATCACTCATTATTTACAGTGTATCTAAGTAAAGTGCTTAAAATTTGTCCACTATAAGAAGCGTCTTGCCTTCTGTAGCATCGCGTTCTCGAATGTTTGGTGAGGAAAAAGGCACTTCAGCTGGCCACCATTCTGGCTTATTCTCTTTCTCGTGAGTTATTCCCCAGAACCTAGACACTCTTTTGCCACCTGTCGTGTAGTTGACAACAAGCCAACGAAGGTCATCCATAAGGATATGAGGTACCCCTTTTTCTGCAATACAGAGGAATCAAATTCATTTTCTTTCACATACATTTTTCATATGAATAGCTTGTACTCATGCATCAGATAAATAAGTGGTTACTAACTGTTTAGTTATCAATAATGAGTATGACATTATAGAGCGAGATACATAAAACTGAAAGTTTGATCATATTGCTGCAGAAATTATTACCAACCAATCAGAGTTTTGTATAAATCATCATCGACATATTTCTCACTAATTGTCGTCTGCGTCTGTTGATGGGCTTCATTGTGGCTTATGGCACTGTTAATCAGATTGTGAACCTCTTTTGACGTTCTAAAGGCTTCTTCTAGCTTTGCATTTCCTATAATCAAGAATAACTGTCCATGACATAACAAGTCTCATCTTGTTTGAGCTCAATAGTGAAATCATGACTGTCTCATTATGAAATTCAGAGCACATATAGACATGTGGGATTATCATATGTAGCACAACTTTTAGAAAAGAAATATTACTAGTTATAATTGTTTTTATATCACTATAGTTTACAATGTAGATTTTTGCATTTTTTACAGGCAATACATTATTGCTGTTTCCCAACACAATACAAACTGATTCACACTTTTCTGACTGGTGCAACTCGCTCCAGGTATGGGTTTATATTTTTGTCCAGTTTTTGTCTCGGTCTTTTTGTGACGTTTCATACTCTGGAGTGTCAGATGAAGAAATCATTCACAGTTCAGAAGTTTTAAATATGTATTTGGCTTTTCTTGCAAGTACACAATACATGTTTATATACTTGCAATTTTATTACTTTTTATTCGCATTCAATCTGTTTCTATGAATAGGGTAAAATCCTTTAAATCTCCTTCACCATAGTCAGGTGAAGTTACTGCAGTTGATGGCAAATAGCAAGTGTCAAGGGATCTTGGCCTAGAAACCTGTATTTAAGAAATAAAGGATTTAGATACAGCTCTACCCACCTACAAAATGAAATTCATTTTTCTGCTTGTAAATAAGAAGGGCTGGAAAACTTGATAGTGTGTTTTTCAACCTAAGAGCCTTGACAGATGAGAGAGAGAAAATGACATCTTTAAAGAATATGCTTTTGCAAATCAATAAAACATTGTTAAAAAATAACAGGAATACAGTTGCTCATAAATAAATTACTTATACATTAAAGTGAATTATAACAAATACAGATTATTGAATTACAGTGAACTCTTAAATTTGTAGCGGAGGAAGTCAAAACTACAGTAAAATGTAAGCTCTACTGAATCCCCCTAGTTACTTACTTAACATCTAAGGTACAAGAGTGGGCTTCATGGTGAGGGACCTAAGTGGTGAGGGGGATTGATCCAGATTGGGGGCTTTTCTAATTTCTGCTTTGAAAGGGTGGCTTATTGCATATGGAGGCTAATACAGATGATCCTAATATATTTTTATGGGAACTAAAATTTCTGAATGGTTGGGTTGAAGCCCGGTATGGAAAGTATGGCAGTTTTCGCCGAGATCTCGGGTGTGCAGCCTAAAAATCCCAAGTGTGCAAGTGTGCAATGCAACAAATATGTACTTCAAGTGTGCAATATGAACTTTATATAATACTCATATCCTAGGTTACCAAGTTTTTGTATTTGTTCGCAGTAAGTAACTCGCAAATTTAGGATGGAAACTTGCACTTGAAAATAGGCCACTCCACTCGCAAGTCGCAAGTGTAAAAAATTTTTCGCGCTTCGCGCGATGGTGCAGATTTCCCTTTCCTCATGGCAAATTACTGAAACACTGGTCTCAGGAGGTGTTAAGTTACCAAGACCACGCCCTTATGTTTCGGACACTCCCAATTTATCAAGTGTGCAATGACAATTTACAAAAAAAATCTCGGGTGTGAATCTGCCATACTTTCCATACTGGGTTGAAGCAACAGCAAATCTGTCAGACATTTCTCAGCTTTCTTAACATTTATAATAAGACATTTTCCGATTAACAGACATCATTATAATTGTACACATATTTATTGTACTCTAAATTACAGGACAGGACAGGGGTGCTGCGGTGCTGGGGGGACTTGCCCCGCCCCAGCCCTACCCAACCAATAATTTGCTAAATGATCGCAACCCAATAGCAGCACATAGACCGGAGCTACTTACATGGTTCTCTAAACGTTTAATTTTGCAATTATAGGTTTGCAACTTAGACCTCTTTGTCGCAACGAGCTTTGGTCTAGGCACTCGTCCTTGTGCCTGTCGTTTCCTTGGTGCACTTTCTCTCGCTGCATTTATCCGAAATCCGAATATTCCACAGACTCGTTGGGCTCTCTTTCATCACTCGAAGAAGAATTCTCCTTGTCCATCTTTTTAAATTTTCATGCAATATCACACACAATGTTCTCCCAAAACCAGAAAGGTTGCTATCCGCAAGAGAACAATTTCACAACAAGCTAAACACAGGGATAAAAAGGACAAACATTATTGGTGACTCATCATTTTTCCACAGCTGTGGAACATCGTTTTTCCAGTATATGAAATACCTGGCGTTGCAAAGCAAGCTTTAGGACTACACCGCAGCGTCATCCGGTGGTCACCCCGCAGCTTTCAAAACAAACATGAGCCGCGCACAGGTGAGCGTGAGAGGAGCCATAGTGAAACCGCAAAGTCTGATAAGGCGACAATAGTGCTTTGTGATGTTCGAAGATTTGGGATTTACATAGTTTGAAACATTTTACCATATAATAACATAATGCATAATATTAACAAGATTTGCTAGTTCTATTGAGATGAGATCTGACCTTCAAATTAGAGAAATACGAGGAAGGCAAAAGAAAACAAAGCGGTGAAAAGTTAACTCTCTTGGCAAGGTTAAAGGGATACGAAGGATTAAAAAGCGTGCATACACGTTTTTTATAAGAAAGTATTCTTCAGCCCAGCTCTCAAATTTTCTTAGCTATTTCCGAATTTCAGTACTAAAACTTTCCCAAGACCATCTTAGAATAATTTGACCAGTTTTGTGTTACTGTGCATGCGCGAGAAGGCTTCGTTTTCATTCACCAAACTGTAGTTTCCTTTTTGCACCCAAACTCACATTTGCCTGGTAGGGTAATTTCCGTTTGAAAACACGAGAATTTAAAGTTTTCAACTTTCTTATGTTTTGCAAACCCAGTACTGAACTTTCTTAACTTTTTTACGAGCCGAGCCCTATACTTTCTTATAAAACACCCCAATCTAAACAGTTAGCATTGTCAGCAAGCTACAAGGAGCATGGGTTCAAGGCTTCGTTTGCCTTTAAAGTACACCCAGTTTCCATCATGAGGTATAATACCAGAAACGTTTGGCATGCAGGTGTGACAATTAATACCAGATTCGAAATCAGCGTATGCGAATCTCTAGTCAAGCAATAGTCAAACAATAAAACACTATTTTCAACCGATAAAAAAATAATCAATAGTCAAGTTTTAAAATGCATTTTTATAATTCAAAGATTCCACAAAAATTTAAACTGCTTTTTGAGAACAGAGGAACTAATAACTAGTTGTCTTTCGCCTTCAGTCATATTTTCAATTTGTTCACTAGAATACCATGGTACACCAATCTGGCCATCCTGGGACACTGGAACCGTTCTGATGGGTATGTCATGTAATTAGCACCGTATTTAAGCCGTAACATTTTTCATAATTCTTTGGAACGTACACTGGAAACCCTTCGAATTCTAGTTCTTTTAGTGGGAAAATGTCAATTTTATAAAGCCCTTTTGTCGACGAATACTCTTCAATCATGGCATTGTCTTTAACCTCAAATATGAAGATATCAATTTGAAGGCCATTGTGGTGTTTGCAAGGTCCTTCAGCACAGAACCCGTAGCACCCTTTGTTGTCGCGCAATTTACCACCAGGAACATACTTGAATTTATTATACTCTTTGTCACTGGATCTGTTCTGGAAGAATATATCCGAGGGCAACTCGTGTGAATAGATACGAAACTTCTCAAAATCTTCTCGAAGGATGCCAATGTCTTGATCGTTATCCCATGGAATGAAGCCTTTGTGTCGAACAGTACCGAGCAAAGAGCCCCTCATCATCCAATACTTTATACCGTGTCTTCTGCATATACGATCAAACACGAACACCAATCTAGCAATTGCCAACTGCGTTTGCCTGAGTACTGTTTTTCCAAAGTGGCGAACGTCCTCACACGCAATAGCGCCGTTTGCAAATCGACTTTTCGAGCCGAGAAGCTTTTTAAACGGCCTAGGAGAAGGCTGATCTTTGTCAAACTTCTTTATCAACTCGCTTGTTCGTTCGAGCAAGCGAATGTTCAAGTTAGCGGGTATTCGAGATAGCGAGCAGTGAGTTATATACGTAACGCTATAGCAAAACCAAGTGATATGAAAATTTGTTCGAGCAAGCGAATGTTTGAGTTATCCGATGTCAACTGCAATTCACATAGTAGGAGGAGAATACCCGAGGTTGGGTCGTTCGGGTCGTGGTGGCTCTGATGTCTATAATAACATGCCATAATGCACTATACTTTTAAAAGTTTGGCGGCATTTATACTATGCTCTTCTAAATATTGTCTGCATTGGCGCCTCATAAAAATGTTCTTTGTGATTATCGAGCTATCAATAATTACCGGTCCTGACCCTACAGCCTCGGCCCGTATACCGCAAGTCCTCGATTAAGTACCCCCCCCGCCAGGGGGCTTACACGTCTTTTTTATAAGAAACCACTTTATAAGAAACTTACTAGTAGAATTTGTGCCAAATTACAATAGATTCTTTTGTTCTATTGTTTTCCTTAACAATAGAAAACAATAGAAAATTTAAGAAACTTTTACTAGTAGGGCTTGAGCTAGGTTTCTTATAAAATAAAAAACGTGTATTTCGCAAAAAATATGTTAGGGTGGGGGCCTACTCGAGGGTCTTATTCAAGGGGGCTTATTCTGTATAGACCAAAATTGCTAGTAAGATATGCTGTTTTTGCTGCGATATCTATGTCCAAGTATGTTGAAAAAACAAGAAGAAAGTCCGCAAAAATAGAATTAATGTATTTGCACTACAATAACAAACAATCTCAAAGTTTTCAAATGTGAAGTTACGAAGTTTTATCAAAAGTTATCCAAAAGTCATCCTATAAACTCATGATCACATTTCATCCAGTTATTATATACCGGGGTCGGGGCTATAGGTCAGGGGTCGGTAATATTGATTGGACATTGATTGTTGTGTGTAATAACCTTTGTATTGTGTGTCATTGTCATGCTGTTCGTAGTTCGTAATGAATATGAATTCACAAGAGAGTAATTAAGAAACTTTAGATACCAATACCGCATTCTTTTCGAGGATAAAAGTGATGAATATATTGATTAACGGAAATTAACAATGTGTAATGCTGCTTTTTATTTGTGATAATACCAATGATTAATGGCTTGCTGGAAAAACATATCCGAGGAAATGGTTTCCTGGAAAGTGTTTTTCATGAAGAACAAAGCCCATGGCCTAGTTCATAAAGTTCCGCAGTTAAAGACCTGTTTTGACCAGATTGTAGGTGCTAAGCGTTCCTCAAGAGTTCCTAATTGTAGCTTCACATTTTGTTACCAAAGATAGTATGTGTAGATGGGAAAACCTTGAAATTTGAACCTTGTTCGACGTTTGAGGTTATATTCTCAAATTTACTACCTCTTTCTCTGATCGAATTTATATATGCAGTGCTAAAATTTATGAAGTTCTGTTCTGTCTAGCATTAGGATTTTGGTATAAAATGTATATCTTGGAATCTTAAAACGTTAAATTTCATTTCGTATAAAGGCATGACAGGTTTTAATAATCAATAATGCAAACAAAATAATGAAGGCCTATGTATACGACAGGAAAGTAACCTTTGTTCCGCTATTGAGATCAAACTATACCAGCCTGGACATGCTGTATACCTGTATTTTTTCGCTTTGGTTTGGACTTTTAAGATCGGTCAATATAACACTCCCAAAGCAAAACAGTCGTGGTCCGACGGTGTTCAAAGCGATTAGCAAAAACATAATTATTTGGGGATATACACTCCAATAATGGCCAAAATGCTCAAAAATCAAGGAGCTTTGACCAGATAGAATGAATACTTACAACATCTTTGATGGCATTCAATCTTTTAGGCACGCCGCGTTACGCAAGTGACAAGTCGCACGTACGACATGAATGCAGTTGGTCATATGGCTCAGGCAGGGCTGCCATATGCCAGCAGGGCTGCCAGATTCGATAAACCGAAAAGAGGCCAATTTGTGATTAATGTTATCTCAAGTTAACCTACCGGCCAGGATTGCTTGAGTGGGAATAAACTTTTACGGTCGATAATCCCGATTTGCCGTTCAACAAATTCTGCGGCCGGTACACCATCTGGTCAAACCGCAGAATAATGACTGGAATCATATGTATGTAAAACTCAAAAAACAATAAAAGAAGACAGGGATTTCATAAAAAACATGTCAAATAGTTTTCTACATCTTTTGCATCTTTTCCGCTGCTTTAAAATCTTGACCACAGCACCTTGAAAAGCAGTTGCAAACCCTTCATTAAATAACGTACCAAAAACATAAAGGATGCAAGCAGCAATTGGCTTTTTAGTACCTCCAATTAAATATAAAAACACATATTGCAGAAAGTCAAACAATTAGAATATATCCTGTTTAATTAAAATCTTCAACATCTGCATTACATTCTTTCAAAGATAATACAATATTTCGCAGTCTATCAGTCAATTCAACCAACCCATCGCCATTTTTGGCAGAGATACAAACAACATTGTCAAAATCATTTTCCGTGAAGTTTTTCATCGATTGTATCACTGGTTCCCTTTCTTCCTCGCCAAATAGTTTCGGAATATCTACAAATAAAAGGCATTAGACTTAATCTATGAAGTATTTCATTTCGGTATTTTCATGGGATAGACTCTGTAGTCGAACCCAGAGCTAGGGACGGTAGCTTGTTTGTTAACAGTGTTATAATTCATGTTCTGTGTAAGATAAGTTAGTTTTACTGTTGATTCGATACAAGAAAGATCTCTAAAGTTATCAAGACAATTGTATATTTCTGGCCTAGGCCTTCGGGCCGAAGCACTCTCTACACGCTACAAAAGAACCAAAGCGTACACACCCTAAACGCTACATGCCGACTGCGATGGTGCTGTAACGCTTTAAGGTTTAACTCAATGAAGACAACGCACTTGAATTGCTAAAGCGGTATACGGCTGGCCCAAGGCCGCCACTGTACCACATGACTTTTCTTTACCCTCCATCTCTCTGATTTTCCTTATTCTAGTTATGATTACAGTTCTATTCGTGATTACAATGATTAGGAAAACAAGCATAGTGACATGGTGCCTCATTCTTGCCCGCATGGGAAACGCACCGTGTACTGGCACGCGTCTTCACACTTTCAAGCGGGTGCACCAGCAACCACGCTCATACTTGATAATACTGTAAACAAATAGGTGTCAAATACAACTTAATCAATTGTAACCAAACAGTGACCCACATTATAGTATTGAAGAAAAAATGCTGACCAACAAAACTTAGAATCGAAGAATTTTTTCCACAAAATAGAAAGAATAAAAAGACCCGCCCCTTACCTTTATCGATATTAATAATTTGGTCTTTGATTTTAGAGACAATCGTGCCTGTTGGATCTGTATCGATCTTATTAAGAGCCAAAACCATACTTCTGGAAATCAGGTCGTTTTGGTATAAATACAGCTCCTGGAGAAGACGAAACGTGCATGAAACTGTGAACGCAGGTGAGAAACTTTCTATCTACTTTTGAGATTTCGATCTAATCTTAAGTGTTCTATCTATCTTGAAATGTCTACCTATTCTACCCATCTATTCATTAAATATATCTCTATCCTCGAAATTTCTATCTGTTTTATTGTTTTCTATCTGTTTTAGTGTTTTCTATCTGCTTTTGTGTTTTCTAGATATTTGTTGTCCATACCCGTAGAAGGAGAGCGATTGTTTCAATTGGTGTTCGCATTGGATATCCTTCTTTCAATTGAAATCCATTTATATCTACCTGTTTTGAAGAAGAACTTGCGACAAGGTCAGTCGGCCGGTCATTACAGCAGAAGAAAGCAGGTGTGTGAGAATTCGTAGGAACAAGGTGCAATAGGGGACAAAAGTCCTGGGACACTTGCGACTTTCGCACGTATCCTTCATCCCCCATTCTCTTCCAAACAATGTTGACTCTTACAGACAGTCTTATATAACATTAACGAAATTCTTTTGCACGATGATCGCAGGGTCTGATTGAGAGAGCAACGTTGTTTTAGAGGGAATGGGGTATTGAATGAAGCCCACAAAAAATAAGCTTACGGCTTCATAGCCTTTGCTCGTAGTTTTACAAGCGCCCCAAGGACTTTGACCCCTATTGTAGTTACAAAGAGACATTTAAAACAAGAGGAAGGCTCTTCTATGAAGATACGCCAGGAAAGAATGCCTGAAGATAGGAAATACTGGGGAAGTTGAACAGAGTTACAAAAGAGCACAAGATGCAAGAAGCAATAGAAAAAGGAATGGTCATACCACAATCAGTATAGCTTTAGTACGCTCAATGTGTCGTAAAAACTTGTGACCCATTCCACGATTCAAATGCGCATCTTCAATCAGGCCAGGAAGATCATGTATAGCTCACCTGATAAGAGGGAATAGCATTACAATTACTTGCAATCACGCGCCTCATTTTCGAGCGACTGAATATCACATTGTCTTAAGGGATCGTTGTGCTTTTAAAACCAAGAGGCTTACCGTTGTATGGTCGGGATATTTTACTTGTCCCACTGTTGGCCGTAGCGTTGTAACTAAATGAGAAAGCAACAATATTCAACTGATTGATTGACATTTAAATTATTTACAACAGATTGACTGACATTGAAATTATTTACAACAGATTGATTGACATTGAAATTATTTACAACAGATTGATTAATATTAAAATTATTTGCAGAAGTCGGTAAATAGAGTAGAATGGGATTGTGTTAATGAAGCAGAAATATTTCATTTGTGTTCTTTCACTTGATTACGCTCGCACTTACAGGCATAGTCGGCCACTCTGGGTGTAGCACTAGATATACTTCTTAAAAGAGTTGATTTTCCTGCATTCGGAAATCTAAAAAAAGATTATTATTCATTGACATAGGCTGCACATGTTGTCTTTTTATGGTAAGAAAAGTTCACAAGACAAAGAATAAATTAGTCTTTTATAAGAGAAACACATTTTGGCAGTAAGAAAAGTTGTTAAAAGCCCCCTAAGTTGGAAGATCTACTAGATTTTCAGCTTGAAGCTTTACAGTAAATCTTACCCAGCCAGGCCAACATCACCAAGGAGTTTTAATTCAAATGTGAATATTTCTTTTTGTCCCTTGATTCCATTGAATTTTTCCGTCTGGTGTGAGCCACCTTTTCCACCTTTGACTAAAAGCACTTTTTCGCCAAAAGAGTCAAGGTTCTTAAGAACAGAGTTGTTTTCTCTATAAATGATGGTCCCGGCAGGGACTGTCAATGTTTTGTTCCTGCCTGCCTTCCCTTCACTTTTTGCTTTCCTACAAGATGAAATAATTAAGAACATTCCACGAGTATACTATATATACTGTATATACTGTACTGTATACTGTATATGTCTTTTGCACCTTGCTATTTCATCTTACTAACATTGCTATTATCTATATCTATATATGGTTGACAACCACTATCTGAAACTCAAAGGAAGTCAAAATGCAATGCATGAAATAGCAGGCATTCTCAAGATAGTGGATGTCAACTGTGCTATTTGTGCCCGGACACAGAAGCACCAAGATATTCCATACTTGCAATGCGTTCCATGCTCTGCGGTGTGTCTTCTGTTTCCATGCATTGCATACTGAGACAGTGATGCACCATCCACACATTGAGCATACATCTCCTCGTTGCCCCCAGCACCCCCACTTGAGGGCAGCCCATGCCACCTGATCCTGCTTTGCATAGATGCGAATCTTGTCCACCAGCAATCCTCGTTTCTCTTAAAATATTTACAATGGAAATCAGAAATTGCAGGGGTTAAAAAGATAGATTATTCATATGCCAGTATTATTTATTGAGTTGGCATGATAACAACATAGTAAATTAACCTTGGCTTTACTCTGTCTGGAGGAAGCAGTTTTCAAGGATTTGGAAAGAGCGCTTGAGATCAGCAAACAAGACCTACGATTCCAAATAAAGCGATTCAAGTTACATCAGGCTTACGGACTTTCGTGCATGGCTAAAAGACAGGTAAATACGGGGCTCTGACAGCATGATAGCCTTGCAGTATTGTGTTGCAGTGCATGCAGTGCAGCAACTCTCTGGCCTGGCTAGAACCTTAACTTCTCAATTTGAATTTGAGTTCGGTGGTGCGAAGTACAAACCTGAAGCTTGTAAAATAACACGGAAGAGTTAACGTAAATTACCGCAAATCTGTTCTAAAGCAATCGACTTGGTATTTCTTCGCTTGATTCACAAGTAAGTTAACAGAAACATTTTTACAGCAATTTCTCATCAACCAAAAAAATACAATTTTCCATACAGCATATTGAAACTGCCTCTCATTGTTATATCACCTCTCCACGTGCTACATTTGCTTCCGTTTAGAACTATACATGCATTGTATCAAAACACCTTGATAACGTTGTTGAAAACTTTTGATAATTGTCTGACGCTGATTCATGTTACTTTCATTGCATATGGGCTACCTACTGAGTCATGTTGGTGTGTCTCTGAACACTCCAGGGCAATTTATATGCTGCAGTCTCTTTGCAGGAAGTGTTATTCGCATAAAAGAAGATAGAGTATTCACTTCCTTTCGAATTAACAAAACCATAATTTCTGGGTTTTACTCAACATTACGTAAAATGTCAACAGAAACAGGAGGTCAAGGCCAAGATGTTTTGGCAAGTTTTAGAAAATCTGTCAAAGAACAGGTATTTATATCAACATCTATAACTATATCTGAAGTAGAATATATAAGTGCGATTTTTTAACTCAAGTTTGTATCATTGGATTTCAAAACGATGGTATTAAGTTAACTCTCAACTCATGACTTTTCATCAAGTATATTATAAACAAAACAATTTGGCAAATTTAATAACTGGTTGATGGTATTGCAGATGCTATTGACTTTTCTTCTTGCATTACGATTCTGCAGAGGCAGAAGTTTTCAAAATTTTGCTTGTGCAGAAAAAATTTTAACATGTACATCATCCACTCAAATTTTCTTAGGTGCAGTGCATAACTTGATCCCAGAATTACCAAATTTTTCTAATTTGTCATTACTTGTATATGATGTGTGTGTCAAAATTTTTGTATTAGAGATTTTTGGGTGCAGTTCTTCTACTGCAAATTGCTTTATGCATGCCAACCCAGCTGCCACATTCTGCAGATGGACTTGCATATGTTCTTTATTGAAGACCTGATTGATTGCTTTTCCAGGGTGATCTTGTAAGGAAGCTAAAGGCGACTGGAGCTCCTATCTTGGAAGTAGATGTTGCTGTCAGGGAACTTAAAGCAAGAAAGAAGCTTCTAGAAACCAAGGTATGTGCAGTCTGCATTAAAGTCAGGCTCAAGTAATTTGAAGACTGCAGGTTGCAGTGAAAGGTCCCCAATGCTTGAGGGCCTTTCAAATTGTCTCTGAAAGCATTTTTGCTGTGAGCATCATTGATTCTATGTTGTGCTTGTTTGTTAGGAGTTGGAGCTTGATGGTCCAGCAGAAAAATTTGACAGAGGAAAACTGGAAGATCTTTGAAGAGGAAGATTTTTCTACACACCAGCATTGAGATCTATGGAGGTGAATATTATTGTATTCATGATTTTCCGTTTGATAATAAGGCATTTGATTATGGTACAATTAACATTTTAATGCTTGTCATAGGTGTTGCCGGTCTGTATGATTTTGGCCCAGTTGGATGTGCCATGGAAACAAATATTGTCAATCTTTGGAGGTCGCATTTTGTTTTGGAAGAGCAATTTCTTGAGGTCCGATGCACACAGCTTACACCATCCCAGATTTTAAAGTATGTATTAAAAATACCTCTTATTATCCCTGAATACATGCTTTCAGCTGGCCGAATCAGTTTGAATAAGGGTTAACAATGGTGCTGAAGCTCAATTGATAACAATTTTATTTAGTTCAAGACATGTGTAAAAGCATTCACTTCACCTTGATAAGTCACATTGCCAGTGGAAATGAGGTCTCAGAGAAAATTATCTCAATTGTTGTTGCCTGATATTGCATCATCTGATTTTAAGCAGTTTTTTGGGTGAAATCTAATATCTTTGCCAGCTTTTTATACAACTATATTTCACCCTTGATAGGTGGACTGTCATTTTATACAATTTCCATTTAGCACCATTACAATTCAAGTCTGAGTGATGATATTTTCAATAGTTTTACCCTCACATATGATTGCACATAACTGCTATTTCACTATTTGCCCAACCTAACTAGACTCAAACATCAGACATTTTTCAACCATTTTACAATAGAGCGTCTGGTCATTTGAGAGATTTACAGATATCATGGTAAAAGACTGTAAAAACTGGAGAATGCTTCCGCGCTGATACCTTTTGCAAGGTATACTTTTGGATATTTTTGCTTGCATTTCTGTAGGTTGCGTGGCATACATATATGCATCTGATTCATCACAGTTGATTTGA